>CM069151.1:4063665-4315274 GCA_035221665.1 Okamejei kenojei | reverse complement strand
CATAGAGAGTAGTATTCCCACTACAGATGTATGGATAACTGGTCTATAATTCCCCGATTCCCTCTCCCTCCTTTCTGAAAAGAGGGGTTACAATGGCTTCCCCCACTCCACATGATATGATCCAGAGTCTAGGAGAACATTGAAAAAATGTTCACCAATCATCCACGATTTCTAAAGGCCCCCTCCTTGAAGTACTATGGGATGATGACCAGTTGGCCCTGGGGAAATTATTTGCATTCCGTCTCAAGAATTTTCCTAATACATTTCCTGACTTGAAGTGGATTCATTTTCAGTTCATCCATCCCTCTAGATCCCGGTCCTCAAGTGTTTTCTGGAAAGATTGTTTTTGGTCTTCCTTAGTGGAAAGATAGAACATAGAACACATAGAAACATAGAAATGAGGTGCAGGAGGAGGCCATTCGGGCCCTTCGGAGCATGGCAACGCCATTCAATATGATTCATGGTGTCATCCAACTCAGTATCCTGTACCTGCTTCTCTCTTACCCCCTGATCCCTTCAGCCACAAAGGGGCCTCATCAAATACTCCTCTTAAATATGGCAAAACGAACTGGCCTCAATACCTTCTGTGGCAGAGATTCCACAGATTTACCACACTCTGTGTGAAAAACGATTTTCTCATCTCGGTCCTATAAAGGACTTCCCCCTTATCCTTAAACTGTGACCCCTTGTCCTGGACTTCCACAACATCAGGGAACAATCTTCCTGCATCTAGCCTGTACAACCCCTTAAGAATTTTGGTCTAGGTCTCTTATGAGATCACCCTCAATCTTCTAAATTCCAAGCGAGTACAAGCCAAGGTAAATCCTGTCTTCTTCATTGGAAGTCGTGCAATCACAGAATCAGTCTGGTGATCCTTCTCTGTACTCCCTCTATGGCAAGAATGTCTTTCCTCAGATTAGGAGACCTAAAAAACAGTACGCAATACTCCAGGTGTGGCTTCACCAAGACCCTGTAAACTCAGTAGAACCTCCCTGCTATGAAATGCCAACATACCATCGCTTTCTTCACCAGCTGCTGGCACCTGCAGGCCTACTTCTTTCAATGACTGGTGTTTACCATTGACACCAGGTCTCGCTAACATCCCCCTTTTCCTAATCGGTCACCATTCAAAATAATAAGTCTACCTTCCTGTTTTTGCCACAAAAGTACTCGTTTAACTGTTCTGCATTATAAATTCACTGTCTATGATGTAAGGGTCCTGCTCGTGTAATAACTAATCTTTTCTGAAGATTTTAGAGACCGTTTTTATATTCCCCGCAAGTTTCTTCATGCCTTATTACCTCCCTCTTAATTAGCCCCTTCCATTCTGTTGAATCTAAATTTCCACACAGTCTCCGGTTTTGCTGCTTCCTCTGGCCAATTAATATGCCTTTTTCTTGTATTTAATCAATGTCCTTGATTTCCCTTCCTGTGCCACGGTTGAACCGCATTTTCCAGGTTTTATTTTTTCGCCACACTGGGATGAACTATTTTTGGGATCCATCAATTGCGTTCTTTTAATCTTTGCCATTGCATCACCCCCGTCAACCTTTCAGTTAAATTTGCCAGTCTATCCTCGTCCATTTCCATTCTATAGCTGCAAAGTATCCTTTCTTTAAGTTCAACTTGCACTCTAATGGCCAGCCGCGCTCTTACATTCCCTTGCTCCTCTCGAACATTGAATGATAAAGGGAACAAATCTCAGCTTCCTGCCAAAAGCTTTATTAAAATATTAATAGGACCTCCAGATATAGTGGAGGTACGGTAGATTGACAATGAAAGCCGTCTATGTGCAGTTTGTACGTTTTTCCCTGTGACCGTTGAGGGGTTTTTCTCCGGGAGCCCGGCTTTCTCTCACACATCCACTATGTACATGTTTGTAGGTAGATTGGCTTTGATAATTAAAATCATTGTCCCAGGTATGGAAATTCGTGTGCGGGAAATCGTGGTCGGTGCGGACTCGGTGGGACGAAGGACATTGCAATCTTAAATCTAAGTGAGACTAAAAGTCTCCAGGGCTTGTGGTCCTAAACACTGTGTATTTCCACAGTTCGAGGACCTTGGAATGGGTGTTAGTCAGATATATCTACCGTTTTATTTTGGTGAGCTTATTTCGTCATTTGACATTGTACTTTTTTCCAACAATTGCCAAAATAAAATGGGCAATGATGAAATGTAGATGTTATGTTACTTAAAATACCCAATGGGACTGAATATGTAATAATTTTTATTTTTTCAGGCAACATGTTCCAACGATAGACAAAATGTAGTGGAGGAAAACTCAGCGCGGCAGATAGCATCTCGGAGAAATTATAATGGGCGACTTCCAGGTTGGACCCTTCTTTAGATTGAGATCTGGAGCATCTGAAGAGATGACAGGGTGTTAGTGGGGGTGGGGGGTGGGGGGAACTGGACAGGTGAGGAATTACGGCCCTGGAACAACTCAGAGGTCCAGATGACCAAGAAAGGGAGCGACCATAATAGCCCATTGAAGGACGGAGTTGATGTGATTACTAAGCGGATACAGTGATCTGCGAAACGTAGAATAGTGGTAGGTGGGGCGCGGAGGGGGGTGGGGTTGCAGGGTGTAGATTGATATGTGTATTACACCTTTAATTGATAGTGGACGATGTCCATGCTAACTACTCCCCCACCAGTTAGTGTAATTGTAACCTAAACCCCTAGCTCTCTCTTGGTGATCGTGACAGACCACGTACAGCTTGGGCAATAATGTATGATTAAGCTGAAGTAGTAAAGATCAATGGCATCTGTGTATCTTCCTTACATGGCGTCAGAAGTCTCCTTCCTGCGTTCTTCCAGTTTATCGAGTTTTATTTTCTTAGTCCCAGTACCTCCCTCCCTGTGCCGTGGATGGCTTCTGCCTGTCGTAAACCTGACAAACCTGACTAGGATGCAGAACATCACTCATCGCTGGAGTGTGTTCGACGTGACTTTGGAGCATTATGTCACAATCACTCACCCTGCTGTGGCCCCTCGGTCTAAGCCTCCCTTCTGCTGAACCTGGCTGGTCGAAGCGCTTGAGCGATCGGAGTCATTCATCTATGGACCGGGCGAGAGTGTTCAGGGACCCGGTATGTCTGCTTGCTAAATTTACGGCGATGTGTGACCTTTCCACTAACACATCTTAGAGCGTTTCAAACTGTTCTCCCGATGCCAAAACCCTGGGGAATTTATATTGACAATTTTGTGGCCACGCTGCACCAACTGGCTCACCGATGCGACCTGCATGCCTTGACCCCTGAGACTTTGGACCCGTGACTCCTTGGTCTTCTGGTCTACGGGATGATAAGCTGCGCTCTGAAGCTGCTTGTAAGCCTGATCTGACATTCAATGAGGCGTTGCATGCCTCTCGTTTAGCTGAGGCTGTCTCCTCTGCTGTACAGCCACCTGACCCTGTGGTCCACGCAGCCAGTTTCGCCAGTCGCCAATACCCTGCTCCTCGGCGACAGAGGGCAAGCCCTGCGCCGGGTTCCAGACCGCATCAACGCTGTCAGAATTGTAACTTTGTTTCGCACCATTCTAATGTCTGCCCGGCGTTGGGGAAAACCTGTAATTTCTGCAACAAGCCCAACCATTTCTCGGCGGCATGCCATTCCCGTGGGAACCCTGCACAGCCACAGCAGAAACCCTCTTGCTACTTGACACATGATGATACCGCGTCTGGTCCCCATCTCCAGCATGATGAACTCCCCCTGTCTGACCCTGGCTCTTCCCAGAGCAAACTGAGTGTGTTTTCCTTGCGAGGTGCACCTGCTCTGATAACAGACCTGACCGTCTGAGTCACGGTGAATGGCATGGCCTTCTCTGCTAAGGTGGACACGGGGGCTGCTGCTAATGTTATGTCAACAAGCCTGTTCAAGAAGATAAGAAAAAATGAGCTTGTTTCCACAGACAGTGCTGTTTTGCGTGCCTAGGGGGGTGGCGTACTTGTTCCTGTGGGGAAGGCCACTCTCCACTGCAAGGTGCTGAAGACCTCTCGGCCCCTCTCTTTCTTCCTGCTAGACAGTAAATGTGCCCCCCTGCTCAGCGTGGAGGCCTGCCAGGACCTCGGATTAGTGAGCTTCCACAGTGATGTCCACCTGGTAGAGGCACCCCTGAACCCGCTGGCTGAATACCCAGACCGTTTTGACTCGAAGCTGGGGAAGTTGCCCTGCAGCTACAGGATTGCCCTCAATCCCGACATCACGCCAGTTGCCCATCCTCTGCACCATGTATCCTTCGCCATGAGCGGCAAGGTCGAGTCTACTCTTCTCGAGATGGTGGCCACGGGCATCCTGAAGCCAGTAACGGCCGCCACCCAGTGGGTCTCTACTATGGTTGTCGCTGTGAAGAAAGACAAGAGCGAAATATGGATCTGCATCAACCCCAAGGACTTGAACTTGGCCATCAGGCGCCCGCACTATCCCATGCGGACCGTGAGGATGTTGCTGCACAGGTCGGCCCTGCCACCGTGTTCTCGGTTCTCGATGCCAAGAGTTCGTTCTGGCAGATACCTCTGGACGAGCGGTCCTCGCACCTGACAACCTTCAGCACGCCTTTCGGCAGGTATTGCTTCCTCTGCATGCCGTTTGGGATCAACTCTTCCAGCGAGGTGTTCCAAAGGACCATGGAACAACTGTTTGCTGGACTTCCGTGTGCCATCATTGTCGACGACATCCTGGTTTATGGGAAGAATGTCGCTGAGTATGACCACCACCTTCGCCAGGTGCTGCAGCGGGCCCGAGAAGTCAACCTGAAGCTCAACCTGAAGAAGTGCCAATTCCGGGTCCCTGAGGTCACCTACGTGGGGCATGTCTTCACAGCATCGAGGCCGAAGCCCGATCAGCAGAAGACGGCCGCTATATCCGAGATGCCTGCACCTGCTGACGTGCCTGACCTACAGCGCTTCCTGGGTATGGTCAACTACCTGGGGAAGTTCATCCCCGACTTAAGCGAACTGAGCGCACCTCTGAGAGACCTGATAAAAAAGGACACTGCCTGGGCCTGGTTCCCGCAACACCAGAAAGCATTTGACACCCTCAAATCCAACCTGATCAGCATGCCAACGCTGAAGTACTTCGACCTCCAGCGCCCCATCGTTCTCACATGTGATGCATCTAAGTTTGGCCTCAGGGCCACCTGCCTGCAGATCCATGACGGGATGCAAACTGCCTGTGTCCTACGCATCCTGCACAATGACGACCGCTGAACAACACTATGCCCAGATTGAAAAGGAGCTGCTGGCTGTTGTCTTTGCCTGCTCTAAATTCAAGGACTATATGCTGGGCAACTGCTTCAGTATTGAGACGGACCACCAGCCTCTGGTCACCATCCTCAACAAGCCGATACACATGGCCTCCTCCCGGCTCCAGCGCATGATGCTCCAGCTACAACGCTTCACTTTCACAGTGGTTTATCGCAAGGGCAAGGACATGTTTGTTGCTGACACGCTGTCTCGGGCGCCTCTCTCATCCACAACCCAGCATCCGTACGAGGTGTCCGATCTGATAGTCCGAAACGTCAATTTTGTTCCCTCCAGTCAGTTGAAGTCCCTGGCCAAGCACGCGGCAGCAGACGCTTCGCTACAGCAGCTGGCCGCGATCATCAGGCAGGGTTGGCCAGACCGCCGTTCTTCCCTGCCGGCCGCAGCGGTGCCTTACTTCCTGGTTCGTGACGAGTTGGTGCTGCGTGATGGTGTGATTGTGAAGGGGCACAAGGTGGTGGTGCCCGCAGCACTACGGGAACAATACTTCGAAACCACTCATCGTGGCCATCCCGGGGCCGAGGCGACCCTTTCCATCGCTCAGAGCCAGTTCTTCTGGCCCGCCATGCCTCGCTACTTCCGGGATAGAGTCTCCGCATGCCCTACCTGTAACAGCCTCGCTCCACAGCAACAGCGGCAGCCGCTCCTGCAGCAGCCAGCTGCTGACCTGCCCTGGTCTGCACCGGCAACCGACATCTTCGAATGGCACGGAAAGCACTTCCTGGTGCTTGTCGACTCTTACTCCAGCTGGTTTGAAGTTGACCAGCTCCACTCCCTCTCTTCCTCCGTGGTCATCGAGAAGTTGCACCACCACTTTGCCACCTTCTGGTCCCCGGTCAGCCTGCAGTCGGACAATGGCAGCCAGTTCACCAGTGCCCAGTTCCGTGCTTTTGCCGAACGATGGAACTTTCGTCTTTACACCAGCAGCCCGGAATACCCGCAGAGCAACGGAGTGGGCTAGCGTGCGATCCGCAGTGCTAAAGGTTGGAACTGCTGAACCTCCGCCCTGGCCTCTACCTGGCCCTGCTGAACCTCCGCAACATCTTCCGCGACCATGCCCTGGGCTCCCCGGCTCAACGCCTCATGTCCCGTGTCACGTGGCCCACAGTCCCGGTGTCTCAACAGTCCCTGTCTCCCTCTGTCCTTAAACCTTGGTCCGGAAACGCATTGCCCATAAACACGGTATACAGAAGCGTTCCCACGGCAGGTCCTGCCGTGTCCTCCGCCCTCTTCTCCCCGGCCAGGTCATCCGTATAAGGTCCATTTCTGACACAAACGCTCACACCCACACACAACGCACACACACTGATTTGTGCTTCAATGAGTGTGTGAGAGCTGCAGCTGCAAGAGACGACGGGGACGTTGGGTGTTTTGCTCAGGGCTGGATTTAGATGAAGAGAGGCCCTAGGCTGTTCCACTTGTGAGGCCCTTCCCAATCCCCCACCCCCACCACTAGTGGAAGATGGTCCTCTAGATTGACGCCGATTTGCAGCCGAGCGTGGCCAATGAGATAAGGGGCTGGAAATCTGCGCTTTTTATTTAGGTATTTATTACCAGTGCTAGTGTCAAGTTATTGGCTTAAAATACTATTATTCTGAAATGGACGGCAAGGAAAATTACTGAAGGGTTGTTTAGAGAGTACAGTGCGTTGTGACAGCATATGTAAGAAAGGCCAATGACAGTGTCAAAAATATTATACACCTTGCAGGGCTCTCAATTAATGTTTTTTCTCTGTTGCAGCCGGGCAACCTCGGCAGCTTTTGAAGTTGCCAAATGTCAGTTTAGGTGGTCATTTAAGACGGCTTAATGACGCGTGCGATAATGTGCTCGGACGAAGTGCGTAGTTACCAGTCAGAATTATGCTCAATGAAGCATTCACATATTATTTCTGCTTCAAATAAAGTCACAAAATAAACATATTCACCAATCAAGACATGATATATACCACAATGACATGCAGCAAAATTATAATACAGTATTTCATCTCTTTTTACACGTTGCAATGAATGCAATTTCTATTATTTCTTTCCACTTACAAACAAAAATGTGGTTGGATTATTCAGTGTATTATCAACCTCGGACAGACCAAACGCAGGCTTGGCGATCGCTTCGCACAACACCTCCACTCAGTTCACAATAACCAACCTGATCTCTAAGTGGCCCAACACTTCAATACCACCTCCCATACCGAAGCCGACCTCTCTGTCCTGGGCCTCCTCCATGGCCAGAGTGAGGCCCACTGCCTATTGGAGGAGCAGCACCTCATATTTGCTTGGGTAGTTTACACCCCTTAGCTATGACCAGTGGCTTCTGTAATTTCAGGTAGTCCTTGCTTTCTCCTTCCCCTCCCATTCCCAGCTCTCCCACAGCCTACTGTCTCTGCCTCTTCCTTTCTTTATCGTGTCCCCCCCTCTCAATCTGAAGAAGGGTCTTGACCGACCCGAAACTTCACCTATTCCTCTGCTCCATCGATGCTGCCTTACCCGCTGATTTTCTCCAGCTTTTTTGTCTACCAATGGGATCCCACCACTAGCCACATCTTCCCATTTCCTCCCCTGTCGGCTTTCCACAGAGACCGTCCCATCGTAACTCCCTGGTCAATTTGTCCCTTCCCACCCAAACAACCCCCCTCTCCTGGCACTTTCCCTTGCAACCACAGGAGATGCTTCACTTGTCACTTTACCACCCCTCTTGACTCCATTTAAGGACCCAAGCACTCTTTCCAGGTGCGGAAGAGGTTCGCCTGCACCTCCTCCAACCTCATCTATTGCATCCGCTGCTCTAGGTGTCAGCTGCTCTACATCGGTGAGACCAAGCGTGGCTTGCCGATTGCTTCGCCCAACGATCTCCCGGTGGCTCAGCACTTCAAATCTCCCTCCCATTCCGAATCCGAACTTTCTGGCCTGGGCCTTTCCCATGGATAGAGTGAGGCCCACCGGAAATTGGAGGAGCAGCACCTCATATTTCGCTTGGGCAGTTTACACCCCGGTATGAACATTGACTTCCATTTTAAGTAGTCCCTGCTTTCTCCTCCCCTTCCCACCTCTACCTCAGCCTATTGTCTCTGCCTCTTCCTTTCTTCTTCCCATCCCCCCCACTCTCACATCAGTCTGAAGAAGGGTCTCGACCCGAAATGTCGCCTATTTCCTTTGCTCCATAGATGCTGCCACACCCGGTGAGTTTCTCCAGCATTATTTTCTACCCATTCACACAAGTTCTGTTGTCCCACTTTCCTCACCCACTCCCTGCACATTAGGGGCAATTTTGCAGAGACAAGTTAACCTACAAAGCCAATGCGTCTTTGGGATGTGGGAGGAAACCCACACGCTTGCAGGGAGAATGTGCAAATTTAACACAGACAGTGTCCGAGGACAGGATCGAACACAGATCTCTGGCGTGTGAGGCAGCAAGTCTACCAGCTGTGCCACTATATTTTGTTTTCCAACACACAAAAAATTATACGTTGAACTTCCTTTGAACTTCTGTAGGGGGCACCGTCCAGTTGGTATGGCTGCCCAGCCTGCAGCTGTCTGTCTGTCTTTTATTTTTAGTGTGTAAAAAGTGTTTTGTTTGGAGTCTATTCTTTTTTATGTGAGGGGTGGGGGCGGGGGGGAAGGGAAGGGGGAGACTGGTTTTCCTGGTCCCAACCTGGTCAGAGACAGCTTTTCTCCAGGCTGCATCTTCGATCTGTCCTCGCGGCCTACCAGCGGGCCTGGAGCGGCGTTTCCTGTGGAGGATACTGCGGAGGCCTCAATAGGCCCGACTATGGGTGGACATGGGATGGGGAATGAACATTGTGCCTTCTTTCATAATGGGAACCATTGTGGGGGGATGTTTTTGATGTTTAAATCTCTTTGTCATTGTTATGTCTGTATTCTTTTTTTTCTGTGCTGCATTGGCAAGAAGCATTTCACTACCAATTGGTGTATGTGACAAATAAGATAACCTTTGAACCTTTGGACTTCTGAGAAATAATCTACTCAAACACCAGGAAGCAGTAAAGTCTGCGTGAACACAATACTTTTCTGACCTTATTTCCAAAAATGCCCATAACTCCAAGGACCTTTTTAGTACAATTACCTCTGTCATATATCCTGCCCCCAGTACCAGCTCCCCTGCTAAGTGCTAATAAGTGCGAAGAATTTACAACATTTTTCACGAGCAAAATTAAGAACATCAGAACGAATATTTCCCCTCCCATCCATGACCGAGCTGTCTCATTCGTATGCTTATCTAAATTAGACTTTTTCCAACCAGTTACTCTACCCTCCCTTGTGAAGCTGGTCTCCACTATGAAACCTGCTACCTGCCCCTTCGACGTTGTCCCCACTGCCCTTCTGAAGGATGTAATTGCAATAGCCAGTCCCAGCATCCTCGCTATCATCAACAATTCTCTGGCCATTGTCACTGTTCCAACCTGCTTCAAGCACGCGGTGGTTCAGCCCCTACTGAAAAAACCTAACCTAGACCCCACCTTGCATAGCAACTGCAGACCTATTTCCAAACTGCCTTTCCTTTCAAAAGTCCTTGAAAAGGTAATTCTTAATCAGCCTTACTTTCACCAAAATACTATCCTGGAAATATTCCACTCAGGTTTCAGGCAACACCGCTTCTCACCATTGACTCCGGTGACTGTGCAATCCTGCTCCTTCTCGACCTCAGCACAGCATTTGATACAGTCGACCACACCATCCTAATTGACCGTCTCCGGTATGGGTTTGGTATTGATGGCATTGCCCTGAGCTGGTTCATCTCCTACCTCAAAGATAGGAGTTTCTCGACAAATTTAAGCAACTCTTTCTCCTCCCCAGCTAGCCTTTGCTGCGGGGTTCCACAAGGCTCCATCATAGACCCCATTCTCTTCTTCCTGTATATGCTCCCCTTAGGCCAAGTCATTCAAAGGCACCGCATTTCCTTCCACTGCTATGCAGACGATACACAACTCTATCTCCCCTGAAAGCCAACAACCTATCAAATCTACTCAGCCTTATGCACTGCCTCGAGGATATAAAGTGTTGGATGGCTCAGAACTTCCTCCAACTAACCATATAACCATATAACCATATAACAATTACAGCACGGAGACAGGCCCTCTCGGCCCTTCCAGTCCGTGCCGACCATTTGTTTTCCCCTAGTCCCATCTACCTGCACTCAGACCATACCCCTCCATTCCCTTCACGTCCATATACCTATCCACTTTACTTTTAAATGTTAAAATCGATCCTGCCTCCACCACCTCTGCCGGAAGCTCATTCCACACAGCCACCACCCTCTGAGTAAAGAAGTTCCCCCTCACGTTACCCCTAAACTTCTGTCCCTTAATTCTCATGTCATGCCCTGAACAAGAACAAGTCTGAGGTCATCCTACTCGGCTCCTCAGACTCAATCACAACGATAGCAGGCAGCCTTGGAAGCCTTACCGCCTTACTCAAACCTCACGTCAAAAATCTTGGCGTGATATTTGACCCCGCGTTGAAGTTTGACAAACAAGTCAATGCCGTGGTAAAAGCCAGCTTCTTCCAGCTTCGGATGATAGCTAAAATAAAGCAATTCCTCCAATTTGACGACCTGGAAAAGATCATCCTCTCATTTATCTCCTCCCTCCTTGATTACTGCAACTCCCTTTACACTGGCATCAGCCAATTATCCCTGCCCCACCTGCAATTGGTCCAAAACGCCACAGTGAGACTTTTGACGGGCACCCGAAAAAGGGACCACATCACCCCGATTCTGGCCTCTCTCCACTGGCTCCCAGTGTGGTTCAGAATCGATTTCAAGCTCCTCCTTTATGTATACAAAGCCCTTAACGGGCTTGCCCCCACCTACATCAAAAATCTGATTACCCACCATACTACCTCAGGTCGGTCGACTTGGGGTTACTGTCCATCCCGCGGTCCAGGCACAAGCTCAGGGGCGACCGCTCTTTTGTGGTTGTAGCACCTAGACTATGGAATAGCATCCCTCTTCCCATCAGAACTGCCCCCTCCATCAACTCTTTTAAGTCTTGACTTAAAACATATTTCTATTCACAAACGTTTCTTGAAGTCCTCTGAGGGAGGTATGTATTTATGTATGTATTGTTAGATATATGTACCTCTGTTTGTAGCACGTTAATACTTGCACTGATGTAAAGCACTTTGGTCAACGAGAGTTGTTTTAAATGTGCTACAGAAATAAAATTGATTGATTGATTGATAACTTTGGTTACTAAAAAAATGAAAATATCCATTTTCAGTCTTAAATCTCCAAGTGATGCTATGTCCCCCTTTACAGCTGCTGTATGTTTTAATTCAGTTCAAGACTATGGTGCAGGACATTGGCCGTAAAGTTGTTGCCTAAAAGTGCCAGACACCCGGAATTGATCCTGAATATGGGTGCTGTCTGTATGGAGTTTGCTCCTTTTCCCTTTGATCACATGGGTTTTCTCCGGGTGCTCTTGTTTCCTTCCACATTCCAAAGGTGTGCAGGAACCTATTTCAGACCCAACCCAAAACGTAATATTTTCCTTTTGTCCAGAGATTCTGTATGACCTGTTGAGTTAATTAAACTTTTTGTGTCTATCTTCAATTTAAACCAGAATCTGCAGTTCCTTCCTTCACACACAATACTATACGATAGCATTTTATTAATCTCAGGAGGGAAAATGTGTATATTTATTATACATGCACACACACACACACACACACACATATATATATTTATATAGTTATATATTCATATATCAATATATACCATTTTGTTTTCTCGTTTATAACATTGTTTACAGAGTAGTACGTTTACATATTATGTTGTGCTGCTGCAAGTAAGGATTTCATTGTTCTAACTGGGACGTGAGAGAATAAAATACTCTTGACTCTTGACATACGTCGCTAATGTGTGGGATAGAACTAGTGCAGAGGTGATCGGTGGTCGGCGTGGACTCGGCGGGCCGAAGGGCCTGTTTCCACGCTGTATCTTTTAATTAAATTAAAAACACTAAAACCAGAGAAAGCCTAAAGAAGGGTCTCTACCCGAGACGTCACCCAATTTCTTCTATCCAGAGTTGCTGGCTGCTCCATGGAGTTCCCCCGTACAATTAAAGCATGGAATAATCTTCACCCTACCATAGTTACCCAACCAGACGCAACTAAATTTAAGGTACCTATTTTTTCCCCAAGAACCCTCTTTTGCTTAAGTCCAAGTCAAGAGTCAAGAGAGTTTTATTGCCATGTATTGCATGCTGCAGCACAAGAGAATATGTAAACATAATACAGAACAGGAGATTAAAGTTCACTGTGTTCATATACCATAGACCATACATATACACAATAAATAAACAGATAAAAATGCAATAGGCTGTTATTGTTCAGCCCTCCACCACCTCCAGTTTAAATTCCATTTAGAATATTTTTGGAGGACCAGGAAACGAGAAGCAAGAGTTACTCCAGCTCCAGGGTCAGGCGAGTGATTATGCGTCGGTTAACAGCGGTCGCGGCGAGGCGGCGACCGGAGAGTAATGGCGATCAGATCTCCCACATTTCAAAGCGAGGGAGAAAGTGCCCAGCGCCGACCAGTTGCCGTGGCAGTGCGCATGCGCAGGGCGGCCGATGACGTGCTGGCCGTGGCAGTGCGCATGTGCATGACGGCCTGCCGTGCCGGCGGATGAGGAGCGAGCGGAGAGCGGAGACCCGGCGGCCCGGATACCGGTACGGGTGGCGGGCGGAGACGGAGAGTGACAGACAGAGAGAGAGAGAGATAGAGAGGGGCGCCTGCCCAGAGTTGAACGGCAGCTGTCCTGCCTTGGCCGGAGGCCGCCTAGATTTCGAGACCCTTTGCTTCAGCCTATGAAGCCTAGTGGTAAATCCGGCTCTGCGAGCCCCCCCAGATCTCGAAGCCCCAGGCTGAAGCCTATGAAACATATACGGAAATCCGGCCCTGGTTTTGCCTAAACGCAGGCAATGTGGATAAGTGTGTGGTTATTTTGTTTGGTGGTGAAGCTTGGTGCAGAAAAATATATCTGCTTTAGAAAGAACTGCAGCTGCTGGAAAATTCGGTAGACAAAATATGTTGGAGAATCTCAGCGGGTGAGGCAGCATCTAGGGAGAGAAGGAATAGGCGACGTTTCGGGTCGAGACCGTTCTTCAGACCAAAGATCCTATAGCGGAGCACGATAGACCACTCCAGCTAAATGCAATGGGCTGACGTGTAGTACGCAACGGAACGGGACGTGGGCCTTTTTTTCATCCATTTCAGTAATCCGACCCGACTCGCAGTGTAATCAACGTTGCGGGGGAACTGTTTGTGTTAATAAATTTAAATTCTGAAAATTAGGAGAAGATAACGTTTATTTTTACGAGGCTGTTTTCGTAACCGGCTTCCGTCTCCGCACTAGTATCTTTGCTCCGCTATGGGATCGTTGGTGCGGAGACGGAAGCCGGCTACAGAAATGTGGCCGAAAATTACACATGAATCTGCCCATGACCGTACTACGGCTTTTTCGTCGAGTGGTCTATCTTGCTTGCTATCGGATCTTTGCTTCAGACTGATGTTGGGGTGGGGGGTGGGGGGAGGAAGTAGGCGGACACGGTAGGACTTGTGGGAGAACTGGGAAGGGGATTGGTACGAGGGAGAAAGCAAGGGCTATCTAAAATTAGAGAATTCAATATTCATACCGCTGAGGTGTAAGCTTCCCAAGCGGATTATGAGGTGCTGTTCCTCCAATTTGTGGTGGGCCTCTCTCTGGCAATGGAGGAGGCACAGGACAGAAAGGTCAGATTTGGGTTGGGAGGGGTAGTTGAAGCGCTGAGCAACCGGCCGATCAGTTTGGTTAACACGGACTGAGCAAAGATGTTCAGCGAAGCGATCGCCAAGCCCGCGTTTGGTATCACTGATGTAGAGCAGTTGGCAACTGGAACAGCGGATGCAGTAGATGAGGTTGGAGGTGGTGCAGGTGATCTTCTGCCTCACCTGGAAAGACTGATTTGATCATTGGATGGAGTCGACGTAGTTAAAGCGACAAGTGATGCATTTCTTGTGGTTGCAAGGGAAAGTAGCTGGGGAGGGGGTGGTTTGGGTGGGAAGGGACAAATTGACCAGTGAGTTATGGAAGGAATGGTATCTGTGGAAAACAAAAAGGGAATGATATGTGAAGATGTGGTCAGTTGTGGGATCCTGTTTGAGGTGCCGAACATGTCGGAGGATTATATGTTGTATGCGACTGCTGATGGGGAGGACATTAAAGTGATGTTAGAAGCAGTGAAATTAACAATAACGGAACACATAATGGAATGTTAGGTCGGAAAAAAGTCACCAATAATTTGGAAAGGCAAATCTTGCATAATAAATGAACAGGACTTGAGGAATGAACTTGGAATTGGGCGTGTAGCGAACATTATGTATATGGACGATCCAATTGTTCTAGAGTCCTGTCTGTTAAATTATTCCAACACCGGAAATAAGCGTTAAAGAAGGAACTGCAGATGCTGGAGAATTGAGGGTACACAAAAGGCTGGAGAAACTCAGCGGGTGCAGCAGCATCTAAGGAGCGAAGGAGATAGGCGACGTTTCGGGTCGAGACCCTTCTTCAGACTGGTCAGGGATCAGGGAAACGAGAGATATAGACGGTGATGTGGAAAGAACAATGAATGAAATATATGCAAAAAAGTATCGATAATAAAGGGAACAAGCCATTGTAAGCTGTTTGTGGTGTGAAAATGAGAAGCTGGTGCGACTAGGGTGGGGGAGGGAGATAGAGAGAGAGGGAATGCCAGGGCCCGAGGGCTGAGGGAGAGGTGGGATGGGGAGGAGACAGCAAGGGTTAACAGAATTGAGAAAATTCAATGTTCAAGCCCAAAGGATGCAGACTCCCCAAGCGGAATATGAGGTGTTGTTCCTCCAACTTGCGGTGTTGCTCACTCTGGCCATGGAGGAGGCCCAGGACCGAGAGGTCGGATACGGAATGGGAGGGGGAGTTGAAGTGCTGAGCCACCGGGAGGTCGGGTTGGTTAATGCGGACCGAGCGGAGCTGTTCGGCGAAACGATCGCCAAGCCTCCGCTTGGTACCCAAGCAGTCCTTCCAGGTCCAACAGAGGTTCACCTGCACCTCCTCCAACCTCATCTACTGCATCCGCTGCTCCAGATGCCAGATGATCTATATCGGTGAGACCAAGCGGAGGCTTGGCGATCGTTTCGCCGAACACCTCCGCTCGGTCCGCCTATCTCCTTTGCTCCTTAGATGCTGCTGCACCCGCTGAGTTTCTCCAGCCTTTTGTGTACACCAGAAAAAAGTGTGCAGAGTTAGTGTTTTGAGCGGAAGGCGGTGAGTGTACCTTTACACAGTGGATGAGTGCATGGACCACACGCGCGCTCACACACGAAAGCTCATACCCAGACACACACACACACACACACACACACACACACACACACACACACACATGAACGCTCACACTCAGACACTCAGACACACACACACACACACACACACACACACACACACACACACACACACACACTGATTCGTCCTTGAATGTGTGAGAACTGCAGCTGCAAGAGGGGACGGGGAAGTTGCACATTTTGCCCAAACGCAGGCAATGTGGATAAGTGTGTGGCTATTTAGTTTGGTGGTAGTTTGGAAGACAGATGAACGTTGGGATAATCCCAGCCTCAATTTCCTCCTTTGGCAGCATGTTCCATACACCCACCACCCTTTGTGTGAAAAAGACCCCTCTCAGATTCCTATTAAATTATTTCCCCTTCGCCTGAAACCTCTGTCCCCTGGTCTGGGTGTGAGCGTTCGTGTGTATGTGTGTGCGTGTGTGCGTATGTGTGTGCATGTGTGAGCTGCAACGGCAAGAGCAGACGGGGAAGTTGTGCGTTTTGTCCAAACGCAGGCAACGTGGATAAGTGTGTGGTTATTTAGTTTGGTGGTACATCTTGGAAGACAGGTGATTTTATCTGAACGGGGATAATTAAGAAACGGAGAGTTGGAAGCAAATACATCCAAAATGAAACATTGGTTTTACAGGTTATCCACACTGTTGTTCTCCGTTACGTTCAGTTCAAGGAACAAACATGCTATTGTGCGACCCATCGCTTTCACCTGTCTCACAAACATGTTATTTTTTTTAGCGATGCGTCAATGTAAATGAAAACAGAAATTGCTGGTTATATCATACCAGGAATAAATAGAAACAAGGTTGATATTTTAACTCGCTCCATGAGATGGTCCCGAGCTGTTAAGCACCTCCAGCAACTTCTCATCTCGGATTTCTGGTGAGTTCATTTCCTCGCTTGTTCTCCCGCCACCTCGCGCCCCCACCCCTCATCCTTGCATGAAATGAACCCAGTGATTCCCACAAATTCTCCCGTAGTTTGTTATTTCCTTAGGAAAATAAATACATTCTCGCGGTCTCGTCGAAAAGAGAAACAAGCAGTAAACAAAACTGATCATGCAGACATTTTTATTTAGTCATCCAGCAGTTCAGACAGATCGGAACAATGGCCGGTTGTTCATGGGTGGAAATGTCACTGATCACCAACTCGGAATATGTTAGCTTGCAGCATAGGAGCCTCCCACGACAATACCCATGTCTTATCGTTCCGTATCTGCAGAGTCGTTTACAAATTCCTCCAGCAAGATTGCAGACGCCTATAACAATGAATTGTTTGGCCATTGACAACCCAAATCTGTCCATATGGCGTCGTAGAGTCATAGAGTGAAACACTGTGGAAACTGGCACTCCGGCCCAACCTCCCCACACCAGCCTAAATGTCTCAGCAACACAGTCCCACCTGTTAGAGTTTGGTCCATATCCCTCCAAACCTGCCCTTTCCATGTACCTGTCTGACTGTTTGTTAAACAGAAATTGGGATGGTTCCAGCCTCAACGACCTCATTTGGCAGCTTCTTCCATGCACCTACCACCCTCTGTGTAAAAAATACCCCTCCCACATTCCTATTAAATCTTTTCCCATTCTCCTTAAACCTCTGTCCCCTGTCCCCTTCTCCGCGCAAGAGACCCTGTGCATGTACATTGAGCGAGTTCAGAGAAAGGTGCCAAACTTGAATCACAGTTTCAATTAAGCATTCATTTTACACTCAGACGCTTGTCTGAAAAGAAAAGCAAGTATTTGAAACAGTTGAGAATGTCGTGTAGGGCTGTTACTAAATAAAATATTATAATAATTTGATTAACTACTTTTCCTCACCTAATTCAGAGTCTTGTGCAATCAAGATTTCAAGAAATCTCTGTGCATTCCATCCCGAATGCGTTTGTCTTGATTAAAAGAGTAATAATTCAGAGCCGGAAATCAGTTTCTAATTTGCCGTCGTTCACGCGCGGCTGGGAAAATTGACAATCAACAAAAGTATCAGAAATTGTCCTCATATTCTGCCCTTGGCGAGAGGCAGCGTGGACACGGAACATAGTCTGATCGTTTACTCCCTGTTGTCCATTATACCGCGGGCCTTGCGTCGGGTTACTTCGGTGCATCTCCGCAATATGAGCTCCCCGTGCTTCACTCTGGACCTCTGGAGAAAACCTCAACATTGCCACCAGCCGTAGGAAATCTGGTGCAGAATTGACCTGCTTTGTTAACTTGCTTAATTAATCGTTCCTGCTGATCCCGGATCAAACGGGGACTACAATAAGTGAAACTACAGCCACTATTTCACAAGTAGGTCGAGAGAAAGACATTTATTATGAAACGCCGCACCAACATTGCCAACACCTGTGGGAAATCTGCTTCAGATTGGGATTTCTTCCTTTGACATACATGTTGGTAGATTTGCCTTCGATCCCATCCCTATGTCATGTAACCACTGAAATTAAAATGTCGGGCAGGTAAAGAGAACAGTTTAAAACAATCCTTTCTCACTTTGCGGGCTTTGAAAGAGGAAAACGTAACTCATAAGATAATATACCTACCAAACCCACTGGCCTCTTCAAATTATGAAATCAACATCAGTATTGCTAAAACTAAAACAACAGCTGTCTCGTCGTCTGCTGCGTTCGCCGGTCGCAAGCAGGAATGCAGAGAAATAGTTTTTGAAACTGCTCGTAGATGTTGGTATATTTATACCCAACCGGCTGGTATCGTGTTATGTCCGGATTGGGTTGGCCATGATAGAGGCGCGTCAGAGGTGGAAGTAATTGTCGTCCTGTTACTGAATGAAGGCCAGTAATTTGACTGAAGAGTTCGCAACGTGTCCAGTGGCTCTTTATAACTTTCGTATATCTGAACCCTTCTCTATCACCACCCTATATGCAAATAGGATCTCCCGACACTATTTTGTGTTTTCATCAAATTTCAACAGCGCATTCCCAATATTACGATCTTCTCTTTGTATGTTGGGAATTTAACTTTTTTCACGATCAATTGTTTCCAAATTTCAGCTGATTCTATCGAAACGGGATTGTCTAAATGAGCCAAACGTCACTGAAATAGATCTTTAGGCGCACCAGTTTTTTTCACAAACATGAAATACCTATATAAAGGCTGCTCGGTGCAGAGCCCTGGTGAATCAAGTGATCGTCTAGATAAAGGTCGGCGCGGTTGCGCAGTGGTGGAGTTGCTGCCATGCAGCGCCAGAGGCCTGGGTTTGTACGTTCGCCCCGTGACCTGCTCACGTTTTCTCCGGGTTCTCCGGTTTCATCTGACTCTCCAAAGACCTACTGGTTTGTAGGCTATTTGGCTTGCTATAATAGTAAATTGACCCCGGTGTGTAGGATTGAGTTAGCGTGCGGGTTTCGCAGGTCCGCGCGGATTTGGTGGGCCGCAGGGCCTGCCCAAACTAAACTAAACGAAACTCAATGCCATCCACGTGTATCCCGTGCTCTCTTTATGCCCATCTGGGTACTCCGGTTCAGCGCTATCACTCATCCCGCACCAAGGTTCCATGTATGGTCGAATATCCTCCCCTTCAACTGTTATTTTATTTGCCATAATCAGCGTCGGACTTGTCGCATGCACCTGCGAGCTATATAAATCTTTCAGCTTACTTCGAATTAATTTCTCATTGATCTCACAAAGCCACTCATTAGAACACCGCTTTTCCGTCCCAAATAACAGATGGTTTCGCAATGCGTCCTACAAAGTAAAGAACTGCAAAATCACAGATTACTTCCGCCTCAACATATTTGTCAAACTAACACAGCTTAATTCTTCAAGTAAATAAAACCCGCACAGCATCTCAGTATCGCGGATAGATGCCACCGGTGGCACCCACCCCTGTCCAATCACCACTTATCACTAAATTGCAGTCTGGCTTCAAAGTATTCCGGCCACGTCCACTACCCACCCCCTCCGTGCTGCACAACATCACTTCTCCATCATCAACAATAAAAATAGAGGAGGTGAAGAGGCTATTCAGAAGACAGAAAAGCCGGAAATCTCCAGAACCCGACAATGATCCCCCCTCTACTCTCAAGCTCTGTGCCGAACACATGGCACCGGTTTACACAAACATTTTCAACCAGTTCCTGCAAACATGTACAAGTTTCCACTGTTGTCCCCGTACCCCAAAATGCAAAGATTATTCGTCTTAATAATTACAGCCTGTAGTCATGAAGACCCTTGATATGCATATTGTGCTGGCCAAGCTGAAAAATATCACAAACCCCTGTGTCTGAAGAAGGGTTTGGGCCTGAAACGTTGCCTATCTCCTTCGCTCCATAGATGCTCCAGCACCCACTGAGTTTCTCCAGCATTTTGTGTACCCTGCTGCGTTAAGGTTCGTTTCACTTCAAACAGACAAAAACGCAATAAAATTTGTAATCAAGTAGTGAAATCCGTATTTTGCCAGGCGGGTGTGGCAGTATACTCTTACAGTATGCAATATCTATATTACTAAAAGTAAGATCTTGACCACTTCCTGTTTTTCTGTTTCATGATTTTAGAAAAAACGCTGCCGCTTACCGCTGTGATTTTTGGCCATCTTACTCACTGTCCCCCCCCCCCCCCCCCGCGCCAAGAGGGGTTTCCCCATCGATTAAAAATAAAATAATTGTTAATGTTAAAAAAATGCTGACATTCTCTCTGCTGCCCCTGCTGGTGGGAGGGGGGAGGGACTATAAAAGCTGGAGGTGTAGTGCCTCAGTCATTCTCTGTAAGATGGGGGAAGTGAGAGGGTCACGTCTCACAGTCTCAGCTGTGAATAACACTGAACACATGTCTACTAAACTGCGAGTGTGGGTTTTCTGACCTTGGGTGCCCTTATTGTGGTTTGGAAATGAAAATGTGGTTGGTTTGAAGTAAAAGCACTGCAAGTGGTTGGGTGGGGTGTTGGGTTGAAGTAAAACTCACTGCAAATGGTTGGGTGGGTTTTGGGTTCAAGTAAAAGCACTGCAAATGGTTGGTTTGGAGTTTTATGTTGAAGTAAAAAGCACTGCAGATGGTTGGTTTGGGGTTTTATGTTGAAGTAAAAAGCACCGCAGATGGTTGGTTTGGGGTTTTGGGTTGAAGTAAAAAGCACTGCAAATGGTTGTTTTGCGGTTTTGGGTTGAAGTAAAAAGCACTGCAAATGGTTAATTTTGGGTTTTGAGTCTAAACTTGACAACATTCTGTTGGCACTGTATATTGATTTTAGATAAAACTTACGGCTGTGGCTTTTGGTCATCTTAGTCAGTCCCCCTCCTCTCCTTGGGTGCAGATGATTCTTTCTATCAATTAAAAATAAAAGTGTTATTAGTGTTTTAAAAATGTTGAGAACCACTCTCCTGTCAATCACGCCACGAAGGGCAAACCTTTTCCGGTTGGAGAGGGGGGGGGGGATTATAAAACCCGGAAGTGTGCGTGTGGCTCAGTTTCTGAATGATGGGGTGGGAGAGGTCACGACTCTGTCTGAGCTGTGAATCAACTGAAAACACTGAATACCTACTGAACCGTGAGGTGTGGTGTTTTGTGTGGTTTTATGGTGATTTTATGGTGGTTTCACCCTTCTTGAAATGGTACGAAACTGCTTTTGAATATGGTGGCCTTGCACCCTGCATTAAATGCTATGAAACTGCATTTGAATTTGGTGGCGTTGCACCCTACTTGAAGTCGTAGGAAACTGCACCTGCATTTGGTGGCCTTGCACCCTGCTTGAAGTGGTATGAAACTGCACTTGAATTTGGTGGCTTTACACCCTGCTTCAAGTGGTAAGAAACTTCACTGGAATTTGGTGGCCTTGCACCCTACTTGAAATGGAAGCAAATGGATTAGAATTTGGCCTTGCACCCTGCTTGAAATGGAATTTCAAGGAATAGCCGTGTTAACTGCCTACCCACCAGCCCTGAGTGAGCTGCCAGCACATCAGGCTTGAGGGACTGAGCTGCCACCGCAATGATCCATTTGGCCCACAATGTTAATACTAGGCCTCTGGAGACTGGTCCCCTCAGCCCACAACACCCATACCAGCGCTGCAGAAAGCCTCCCCCCCCCCACTGGCCCCAAACATTGGAATTGGTGGAGAGGTTGAATATTGCGTTAGGGGACCAGCCCTCCCGTGTGAACATGGGAGCCAACGGGTCACACTCAGTCTAGTACAGACTATAGGTACACTATATCCCCACACACATAGTATGCGCTTGCACTTGCTTATATATAGGAGCCCGCACTTAGATCAGCGGACACAGTAGATGCCGTTGAAGGAGGTACGCGAAACCCTGTCCCGCGTTAAAGGACTGTCGTGGCCCTTGGATAGAGTCGAGGGAGGAGATATACCGACGTCACCCATCGTTTTTCCGCAGAGATTCTGCCTGTCCCACTGAGTTACTCCAGCTTTTAGTCTCTATCTACAATATAAACCAACATCTGTAGTTCCTTCCTACACATCTGCTGACCCTTTGTGTGCATGTTCCAAGTACTGATTATCTGAGTGCGAACTGACCTGCTGTGTTAGCGCATGATTCGTCGTTCATGCTGAGGTCGGATCAATGGATAGAGTTGAAAAATGTACTTGGATTTGTGCGTGTAATGCCCCTGTCCCACTTAGGAAACCTGAACGGAAACCTCTGGAGACTTTGCGCCCCACCCAAGGTTTCCGTGCGGCTCCCGGAGGTTCCCGGAGGTTTTTGTCAGGTTCCCGGCGGTTTTGTCAGGTTCCCGGAGATTTTTGTCAGGCTCCGGAAGATCCCGGAAGTTTATGTCAGGTTCCCGGAGGTTTTCTCAATGTTTTGAAATAATCGCCGGAACATAGAAGAAGCGGAAACCACTTTCGACCATTAGGGGGATTGGCAAAAACCTCCGGGAACCTGGTATCTGTGCAGGTTTCCAAAGTGGGACAGGGGCATAACGAACATTATGGACGTGGGCGATCCAATTGTTGTGGAATCATTTCTGTTCAATTACGCCCTGCATCGGAAATAAGCTGCAGAGTTAGTGTTTTGAACGGAAGTAGTGAGTGTACCTTTGCACAATGGACGAGTGCTCGTACCACACACGCACTCACACAGACACGAACGCTCACACCCACACCTGAACACAACGCACACACACTGATTCGTGAATGAATGAGTGTATGAGAGCTGCAGCTGCAAGAGACGACGGTGAAGTTGAGCGTTTTGCCCAAACGCAGGTAATGTGGATAAGTGTGTGGTTATTTAGTGGTGCAGCTTGGTGCAGAAAAATATATCTGCAACAAAGAACTGCTGCTGCTGGAAAATTCGAAGGTAGACAAAATATGCTGGAGAATCTCAGTGGGTGAGGCAGCGTCTAGGGAGAGAAGGAATAGGCGACGTTTCGACTCGAGGCCCTTCTTTAGACTGATGTTGGGGGTGGGGGGTGGGGGGGGGGGGGGCAAGGGAAGAAGTAGCCGGAGAAGGTAGGACTTGTGGGAGAACTGGGAAGGGGGAGTTGTAGGAGGGAGAAAGCAAGGGCTATCTTAAATTAGATAAGTCAATGTTCATACCGCTGTGGTGTAAGCTACCCAAGCGAAATATGAGATGCTCTTCTACAATTTGCACTGGGTCACACTCTGGCAATCGTTGAGGCACAGGACAGAAAGATCAGATTTGGGTTGGGAGGGGGAGTTGAAGCGCTGAGCAACCGGCCGATCTGTTTGATTAAAACAGACTGAGCAAACGTGTTCAGCGAAGCGATCGCCAAGCCCGCGTTTGGTCTCACTGATGTAGAGCAGTTGACACCTGGAACAGCGGATGCAGTAGATGAGGTTGGAGGTGGTGCAGGTGATCTTCTGCCTCACCTGGAAAGACTGATTGGGTTCTTGGATGGAGTCGACGGGGTGGGGGGGGGGGGGGGGGGTAAAGCGACAGGTGATGCATTTCCTGCGGGAAAGTAGCCGGGGAGGGGGTGTTTAAGCAGGGATGGGACGAATTGACTTGGGAGTTATGGAGAGAATGGTCTCAGAGGAAAACAGAAAGGGAATGATATGGGAAGATGTGGTCAGTAGTGGGATCCTGTTTGAGGTGGCGAACATGTCGGAGCATTATATGTTGTATGCGACGGCTGATGGGGTGGAAGGTGAGGACTTATATGCATGATAAATGGACAGGAGTTGATTAAATGGACAGAAATTGTATTTCGGCGTGTAACGAACATAATGTATGTGGATGATCCAATCGTTCTGGAGTCCTATCTGTTAAATTACGTCCAACACCGGAAATAAGCGTGCAGAGTTAAAGTTTTGAGCGGAAGGTGGTGAGTGTACCTTTACACAGTGGACGAGTGCATGGACCACACGCGCATATACACACACACACGAACGTTCACACCCAGACATATACTTACACTTATGCAACACACACAGACTGATTCGTGCTTGAATGAGTGTGTGAGAGCTGCAGCTGCAAGAGATACAGTGTGGAAACTGGCACTCCGACCCAACCTCCCCACACCGGCCAACATATCCCAGCTACATTAGTCCCACCTGCCAGAGTTTGGTCCGTAGCCCTCCAAACCCGTCCTTTCCATGAACCTGTCTAATTGTTTCTTAAACGTTAGGATAGTCCCAGCCTCAAATTCCTCCTCTGGCAGCTTGTTTTATACACCCGCCGCCCTTTGTGTGAACAAGACCCCTCTCAGATTCCTATTAAGTTGTTTCCCCTTCACCTGAAACCTCTGTCCCCTGGTCCTCGATTCCCAGACTTTGCGCAAGAGACTGTGTGCATGTACATTGAGCGAGTTCAGAGAAAGTTGCCAAACCTGAATCACAGTTTTAATTAAGCATTCGTTTTACACTCAGGCACTTGTCTCAAAAGAAAAGCAGGTGTTTGAAACAGTTGAATATATCGTGTAGAGATTGTAAATAAACACTTTACAAACTCTTAAAGTGTGCAACATCTTTTAATGATAGCACAGGGTATTACATACATCTTCAAGCACTAGCTACATTCTTCTACTGCTGCGCCCAGGAAGGGGAAGGCGTTATGATTGATGTTAACTAGGCGGGGTTAATGGGAGTGAGGTAACTATATTATTGGTTGCATATAAACCATCTACATCCTTCCCCTTAGAAAATCAAAAAACAGATTGTTGTCACGACAACAGAATTAAACAGCAGAATTAAACAACATCGCCGTAGCGAACAGGTGGCTTGCTGATCCGGCCCGAGCGCGTACGGATGTCTCCATCTTCCCCCGAAGGAGCAGAAGAAACAGGAGGACGCGAGGCAGCCGGGGAACTAGGGAAGGGCATTGGGGTGGGAGAAACAGGAGAGGGAGAACCGCGACCGGCAACAGGGGACCCGCGCAGAGGGGAACCAGGCGCCTGCGACGGGGACCGAGGCATGCAGGGAACACCAGCCGGGACGGCAGCCGGCTGCTGGTAGGAGAGTGGCGGGGCATAGGGCCCCGGGGGCTGCGGCTGTGGCTCATTAACCGCAAGCAGGTGTTGTCGGCTTCTTCGGTAGATGGTACCCTCACAGTCGAACAGATACGAACGAGGTGAGTCGGCCACCCCAACCACGGTGGCCAGACGGTAGTGACCACTGGCGGTCTGCAACCGAACAACCTGTCCGGGCAACAGAGGATCGAGTGGTCTGCACGACCGATCGTGGGAACGCCGCTGGCTGTCATGTTTCTCTTGAATTCGCCTCTGCACGGAGGCGGGCTCCAGCACCCGAGGTTTCAGCTGGCGCTGGGCAATCGGGATGGTAGATCTGGTAGTTCTGGACATCAGACGCTGAGCAGGTGACCCCATGGCCGGATCCCTGGAAACATTCCTGAGGTTCAGGAGATCCAAATACAAATCAGAGTTGGATAGTCGCGCCTGTTCCATCAGAAGCTTGGCACTGCGGACGGCCCGTTCTGCAAGGCCGTTGCTCTGTGGGTACTCTGGGCTGCTGGTGAAATGCACGAAGTTCCACTTGTCGGCAAAACTTTTGAATTCTCGGCTTGTAAACTGCCTGCCGTTGTCAGTCTGCAGCCTGACAGGGGTCCCAAAAGTGGAGAAGTGTTTCCGCAGCTTTCGGATCACCATCTCCGACGTGAGGGATGTCAGCAAATCCACTTCGAACCAGTTGGAGTACAAGTCGACCAGGACAAGGTAGTGGTTACCACGCCACTCGAATATGTCGGCGGCCAGCGAGGACCAGGCCAAGGCAGGGGCGGGCTGTTGCAGCAGGGGCTGTCGCTGCTGGTGTGGAGCAAGACTGTTGCACGTGGAGCAGGCAGAAACTCGGTCTCGGATATATTTGGCCATTCCAGGCCAGTAGAATTGGCACTGAGCGTGGGCGAGTGTTGCATCAACCCCAGGGTGTCCGCTGTGGGCTGCACAAAAGTAAAAGTCAAACAGGGAGGACGGGACTACAACTTTATGTCCCTTGACGATAACGCCATCCTGGAGCACCAGTTCGTCGCGGACCAGGAAGAAAGGCTGTGTTTCAGACGGCGCGGCGGAGCGCTTTGTTGGCCACCCTGCTTTAATCACAGAGGTAAGCCGCTGCAAAACCGGATCGGCAGCGGTGGCTCGGCCAAAACTTGTAGCTGCTTGGTGGGAATAAAGTTAACGCCCAGTACGAGCAAGTCCTCTGTTTCGTAGGGGTGGCGAGCGCAGGAGGTCCGCGGGGCGCGCGACAGGGTGTCCGCAATGTGCATCTCGGTGCCCTTCTTGTAGATTATGTCAAAGTCGAAACGCTGGAGCTGCAGCATCATACGCTGCAGCCTGGCGGGGGCAGCGTGAATCGGCTTGTTAAGGATTGTCACCAGTGGCTGGTGGTCGGTTTCGACCGTAAATCTGCTGCCGAACAGGAAGTCTCTGAACTTGGAGCAGGCGAACACCACCGCGAGCAGCTCCTTCTCGATCTGAGCGTACCGCTGCTCGGTGTCCGTCATGGTGCGGGAGGCATAGGAGACAGGATGTAACGATCCATCGACAGACTGAAGGCAGGCCGCACCCAGGCCGAACTTGGAAGCGTCACAGGTGACGGTGATGGGGCGACCCACGTCGAAGAACCGCAACGTCGGAGTGCTAATCAGTTTCGACTTGAGGCAGTCAAAGGCCTGCTGGTGATGTGGGAGCCAGACCCAGGCGATATCCTTTTTTGTCAGCTGCCGCAGGGGAGCACTCAGCTCACTGAGGTTTGGTACAAACTTTCCAAGGTAGTTCACCATGCCCAAGAATCGTTGTAGACCTGGCACGTCGGTGGGGGCTGCCATCTCGGAGATGGCAGCTGCCTTCAAGGGGTCGGGTTTTAGTCCGTTAGAGGTGAAAACATGTCCAACATACGTGACCTCTGAGACACGAAACCGGCACTTCTTGGGATTCAGCTTCAGGTTGGCCTGTCGTGCCCGATCCAGGACGCGGCGGAGGTTCAGGTCGTGCTCGGCAATGTCCTTCCCATAAACCAGGATATCATCCACGATGATGGCACATGGCAGGTCCGAGAATATCTGCTCCATCGTTCGCTGGAACACCTCGCTAGCAGAATTGATGCCGAATGGCATTCGCAGGAACTTGAATCTGCCAAACGGTGTGGCGAAGGTCGTCAGGTTAGAAGACGCTTTGTCCAACGGGATCTGCCAAAACGAGTTCTTAGCGTCTAGGACCAAAAAGACGGTGGCTTGCCCGACCTGAGCCGCCACATCCTCAACAGACCGCATGGGGTAGTGTGGTCGCCTGATGGCAAGGTTTAAGTCCTTCGGGTTGATACACACACGTATTTCGTTCTTGTCTTTCTTAATCGTGGCAACCATGGTGGAGACACAATCGGTGGGCTCGCTAACTGCTTCTAGCACCCCCTTTTCGACCATCTTGCTGAGCATCGCCTCGACCCTGTCTTTCATGGCGTGAGACACCCTGTGAGGTGCGCGGACCACGGGTTGTATATTTGGGTCAATGGAAATATGGTATGTCAGTGGTAACTTCCCCAGGTCATCGTCGAACAGGTCCTGGTATTCTGCAACCGGGTTAAACGACAGTTGCACTTTGTGGACCGTGCGGTCGAAGAACACCAGGCCAAGATCCTGGCACGCACGGTTGCCCAACAGGGTTACACAGTCAGAGTTCAAAACATAGAAAACCAGGTTTCTTGTGGCCTTTTGCAGCACGCAAGTTAAAGTGGCCCTCCCCGCAGGCCTTAGAATCTCTCCACCATAGGCATGCAGGGTAGCATCGTGAGCAACCAGGGGCTCATTATTCCTTATCTTGTTGAAAAGATTCATGGACAAAACGTTGACCTTCGCACCTGTGTCTAACTTTGCAAGGAAGGTTACATCATTGACAGTCACAGATACGGAGGGATCAGTGCGGTGGGCGGGTGTCTGTAGGAGGGTAAACACATGCGAGTCCTCGGGAGGATTAATTGGATCTGCATCATAGGATTCAGCTAAGTTGGGCTGTGAGTCGTAACGGATATCAGATTGTCTCAGCATGTTTAGACTGGGTCTGGAGGTTTGTGCCTGTCTCCCACGGGAACGGAATAAGCGACAGGAGGCAGAGAAATGATTTAGCCTTTTACAGAAGTTACAGGCCTTACCAAAGGCGGGACACGTCGACAGTCTATGGTGCATGTAGTTACAGTTTGGGCACCTTTTTTGGGGCACTTTACCAGGACCAGGGTTGGCACGCGGCAGAAAAACATTGTTTCCCATCCGAGGCTGTGGGCTCCTAAACCCAGCCAGGTTGACAGATTTATTGCCCGAGTCCCGGTGGTCATCTGGCAAAACAACGACCTCAGACAATCTGCAGGCATGCATGGCTTTTTCCAACGTTAGATCCGGATCCCTCAAAAGCTCACATCGCAGCTTCTGGTCACGCATGCCAGTTACTAAAATGTCTCTAGTGAGCTGGTCTGTCATGTCACCAAAACGGCACCGCTGGGCGAGATGACGCAAATCAGCAATAAAACATTCAACAGGTTCATCCGGCAACTGTCTCCTTGTAAAGAACCGTGCCCTCTCTAGAATGCGGTTCGAGGGCAGGTCACAAATCTCCCTGAACTTACGTAGCAGGCAGGCGGGGTCGCTGGCAGACTCTGCAGGAGTAATCACCTCGTCGTTGTCGCCCAGGACCGCTGGAGCGTAGGTGAAAGTTCTGGCTCTCTTCATGGCATCAGGTCCGACAAGGTTGAGTAGGAGGGAAGCTTTAAGGGAGTCAGGATCAGCGCGGTGTGCGACATTGACAAAGTGTGTGAAATCAAATTCAAACGTGGCCCAGCGCTCAGAGATGTCAGCGTCAAAGACAAGCTGCGCGGGATTTCTGCAAGAGGACGCCATGGCCAGAGAGATTAAGCACAGAAAGCGCAAATCAAAAAAAAAGAAATAAAACCCGATAGACAGGAGACGCAAGTGTCTTCCAGCTTCGACACCATGTAAATAAACACTTTACAAACTCTTAAAGTGTGCAACATCTTTTAATGATAGCACAGGGTATTACATACATCTTCAAGCACTAGCTACATTCTTCTACTGCTGCGCCCAGGAAGGGGAAGGCGTTATGATTGATGTTAACTAGGCGGGGTTAATGGGAGTGAGGTAACTATATTATTGGTTGCATATAAACCATCTACAGGGATGTTACCAAATAAAATATAATAGCTATTTGTTTAACTGTACTTCTCCTCACCTAATTCTGATTTTTATCATTTACATACCATCTATATCAAGATTTCAATAAATCTCTGTGCATTCCATCCCGAAACTATTTGTCTTGATTAAAAGAGGAATAATTCTGAGCCGAAATCAGTTTCTAATTAGTGCGGCTGGGGACAACGATAAGTGGGCAGAAGATCAATAAAAGTATCAGAAATTGTCCTCATATTCTACCTTTGGAGAGAGGCAGCGTGGACACGGAAAATAGTCTGATCGTTTACTCCCTGTTGTCCATCATACCGCGGGCCCGCGCGTCGGGTCACTTCGGTGCGTTTCCGCAATATGAGTTCCCCTTGCTTCACTCTGGACGAGATAAAAAGCCTCAACATTGCCAGCAGCTGTGGGAACTCTGGTTCAGAATTAGCCTGCTTTGTTAACTTGCACGATTCATCGGTCCTGATGATCGCGGATCAAAGCGGGACTACAATAATTGAAACTACGGCTACTATTTGACGAGTAGGTTCAGAGAAAGGCATTAATTATGAAACGTCGCGCCTGATGATTGAAGCATTGAAATGTTTGGCAAGAACAGAACACATAATGAAATGCCAGGTTGGACAAAGTCACCAAGAATTTGGAATTGCCAAATGGATAGGAGTAGAGAAATGGACTTTGATTTGTGCGTGTAACGAATGTTAAGGGTGTGGATGATCCAATTGTTTGGACTCCTCTCTGTTAAATTACGTGCAGAGTTTGTGTTTTAAGCGGAAGGTGATGAGTGTTCCTTTACACAGTGGACGAGTGCTCGGACCACGCACACACAAACACGCGCACACACGCACACACGCACACGCGCACGCGCACGCACACGCACACGCGCACGCACACGCACACGCACGCACACACACACACACTCCAACGCTCACACGAAAACACACACACGCACACAAATACACAACGCACACACACTGATTCGTGCTTGAATGAGTGTGTGAGAGCTGCATGGACCGAACACACACACACACACACACACACACACACACACACACACACACACACTGATTCGCCCTTGAATGAGTGTGTGAGAACTGCAGCTGCAAGAGGGGACGGGGAGGTTGCACGTTTTGCCCAAACGCAGGCAAAATATCAACCTTGCTTCTATGTTTTTCTGGTATGATGTAACCAGCAATTTCTGTTTTCATTTACACATAATGCATCGCTAAAAAAAAGAACCTGTTTGTGAGACAGGTGAAAGCGATGGGTCGCACAATAGCATGTTTGTTTCTTGAAATAAACGTAACGGAGAACAACAGTGCGGATAACCTGTAAAACCAATGTTTCATTCTGGGTGTATTTGCTTCCAACTCTCCGTTTCCTGATTATCCCCATTCAGATAAAATCATCTGTGTTCCAAACTACCACCAAACTAAATAGCCACACACTTATCCACATAGACTGCGTTTGGGCAAAACGTGCAACTTCCCCGTCCCCTCTTGCAGCTGCAGTTCTCACACACTCATTCAAGGGCGAATCTCTGTGTGTGTGTGTGTGTGTGTGTGTGTGTGTGTGTGTGTGTGTGTGTGTGTGTGTGTGTCTGTCTGGGTGTGAGCTTTCGAGTGGGTATGCGCGTGTGGTCCATGCAGCTCTCACAGACTCATTCAAGCACGAATCAGTGTGTGTGCGTTGTGTATTTGTGTGGTGTGTGTGCGTGTGTGTGTTTCCGTGTGAGCGTTGGAGTGTGTGCGTGTGCGTGTGCGTGTGCGCGTGTGCGTGTGCGTGTGTGTGTGCGTGGTCCGAGCACTCGTCCACTGTGTAAAGGAACACTCATCACCTTCCGCTTAAAACGCAGGCAATGTGGATAAGTGTGTGGCTATTTAGTTTGGTGGTAGTTTGGAAGACAGATGATTTTATCTGAACGGGGATAATCAAGAAACGGAGAGTTGGAAGCAAATACACCCAGCTGTTAAGCACCTCCAGCAACTTCTCATCTCATTTCTGATTTCTTGTCAGTTCATTTCCTCGCTTGTTTACCCCCTACCTCGAACCCCCACTACCCTTCCTTGCTTAAAATAAACCCTGTGATGCCTATAAATTCCCCCGTATTTAGTTATTTCCTGAAGAAAATTAATATATTCTCGCCGTCTCATCGAAAAGAGAAACAAGCAGTAACCAAAACTGATCATGCAGCCATTTATATTTAGTGATCCGGCAGTTCAGACAGTTCGGAACGATGGCCGCTGTTCACGGGTGGAAATGAGATTGATCACCGTCTCCAAATAAAACGTCGCTCGCAGCATACGAACCCTCCTCGACAATACCGCCATCGCATCGGTCTGTCACTGCAGAATCGTTTACAAATTCCTCCAGCATCTTCGCAGGCGTCTATAAATCATAACATGCATATTCATCAATCAAATGTTTGGCCATTGATTTACAACTACGTGGAAAACCCAATCTGTCCATATAGCGTCAGGGAGCCATGGAGTGGAAGCTGGCACTCCGGCCCAACCTCCCCACACTGGCCTAAATGTCCCAGCAACACTCGTCCCACCCGCCTGAGTCTGGCCCATATCGCTCCATACCTGCCCTTTCCAATTACCTGTCTAAATGTTTATTAAACGTTGGGATGGTTCCAGCCTCAACTTCCTCCTTTAGCAGCTTGTTCCGTGCACCTAGAACCCTCTGTGTAAAAAAGACCCCTCTGAGATTCCTATTAAATCTTTCCCATTCACCTTAAACCTCTGTTCCGTGGTCCTCGATTCTCCTACTCTGCGCATGTACATTGAGCGAGTTCAGAGAAAGATGCCAAACTTGAATCACAGTTTCAATTAAGCATTATTTTTACACTCAGACATTTGTCTGAAAAGAAAAGCAAGTATTTGAAACAGTTGAGCATGTCGTGTAGGGCTGTTACTAAATAAAATATAATCATAATTTGATTAACTACGTTTCCTCACCTAATCCAGATTCTAATAATTTACCTGCCATCTATATCAAGATTTCAAGAAATCTCTGTGCATTCCAAACCGAATCTATGTGTCTTGATTAAAAGAGGAATAATTCAGAGCCGAAAATCAGTTTCTAATTTGCATCTAATTTGCCAACGCGCGGCTGGGAAAATGACAATCAACAAAAGTATCAGAAATTGTCCTCATATTCTACCCTTGGCGAGAGGCTGCGTGGACACGGAACACAGTCTGATCGTTTACTCCCTGTTGTCCATTATACCGCGGGCCCCGCGTCGGGTTACTTCGGTGCATCTCCGCAATATGAGTTCCCCTTGGATCAAAGGAGGACTACAATATGTCAAACTACGGCCACTATTTCACAAGTAGGTCGAGAGAAAGACATTAATTATGAAACGCCGCATCAACATTGCCAGCACCTGTGGGAAATCTGGTTCAGATTGGGATTTCTTCCTTTGACACGCATGTTTGTAGATTTGCCTTCGATCCCATCCCTATGTCACGTATCCACTGAAATTAAAATGTCGGGCAGGTAAAGAGAACAGTTTAAAACAATCCTTTCTCACTTCTGCGCTTTGAGGGCTTTGGAAAAGAAAAACGTATCTCATAATATAATATACTACCATGCACACTGTCCACTTCAAATGATGAAATCAACATCAGTATTGCTAAAACTAAAACAACAGTCTGTCTCATCGTCTGCTGTGTTCGCCGGTCGCAAGCAGGAATGCAGAGAAATCGTTTTGGAAACTGGTAGTAGATGTTGCTGTATTTATACCCAACCGGCTGGTATCGTGTTACGTCCGGATTGGGTTGGCCACGATAGAGGCGCGTCAGAGGCAGAAGTAATTGTCGTCCCGTCAGTGATTTGACTGAAGGGTTCGCAACGTGTCCAGTGGCTCTTTATGACTGTCGTATATCTATCACCACCCTATATGGCAGATATGATCTCCCGACACTATTTTGTGTTTTCATCAAATTGCAACAGTGCATTCCCAACATTATGATCTTCTCTTGAAGTATATTGGGAATTTAACTTTTTTCACCATTAATTGTTTCCAAATTTCAGCTGATTGTATCGAAACGGCACTGTCTAAATGAGCCAAACATCACTGAAATAGATCGGCGCACTAGGTTTTTCTCAACCATGAAATACCTACATAAACGCATTCAATTTACCTGCTCTTGGTGCAGAGCCCTGCTGACAGCGGCGGCGCAGCGCTGGAGTTACCGCGGAGCGGGCGATGCCTACCTGGATCGCCGTTTGGAGCTCCGGTGCGTTGGGCCGCTGCTCCAACATCGCTGAGCTGTGGTTTGGAGAGCTCGCAGCGCGGCCGGCGCTGAATAACATCACGGAGTCCTGGGGCCCTTTGCCGAAGGCCACCAGCATTGCACTCCGCCCAGCGCGGCCTGCGGACTTCGGGAGCCACAAACTCCGATGGGAGGTGCCCGACTGGGTTGACCAAGCCGCTGAGGAAGTCCTCCAGTCCCGACGTCGGACTTCCATCTCTCCGGTGAGCGGGCCTGAACATTGGGCCGCCCGTAGCGGCGACAGCGGGTGGTTCGGGAGCCCACCCGACCACGGGAGGACAACAGAGGAGGACAACTGAATTTTTGGAGCCTTCCCTCACAGTGGGAATTTGATCCCGCTGTGTGGGGATGTCTGTCTAAAAAAAATATCGTGTCCTGTGCTCTTTATTATTTATTTGTATGGCTGTATGGCGCCCAAACATTTCACTGTACCGATTGGTAAATGTATCAAATAAATGTATCTTGTATCAGTGAAGGTCGGCACGGTTGCTCAATGGTGGAGTTGCTGCCATACAGCGCCAGGGACCTGGGTTCGACCCTGACTACGGGTGCTCTCTGAGCAGAGTTTGTAAGTTCTCCCCGGGACCTGCGTGGGTTTTCTCCGGATTAGAAACATAGAAAATAGACGCAGGGGTAGGCCATTCGGCCCTTCGAGCCTGCACCGCCATTCAATATGATCATGGCTGATCATCCAACTCAGTATCCCGTACCTGCCTTCTCTCCATACCCCCTGATCCCTTTAGCCACAAGGGCCACATCTAACTCCCCCTTAACTATAGCCAATTAACTGGCCTCAACTACCTTCTGTGGTAGAGAAATCAACAGATTCACCACTTTCTGTGTGAAAAATGTTTTTCTCATCTCGGTCTTAAAAGATTGCCCCCTTATCCTTAAACTGTGACCCCTTGTCCTGGACTTCCCCAACATCGGGAACAATCTTCCTGCATCTAGCCTGTCCAACCCCTTAAGAATGTTGGAAGCTTCTGTAGGATTCCCACTCAATCTTCTAAATTCTAGCGACTGCAAGCCGAGTCTATCCAGTTTTCATCTGACGCTCGAAAGACCTACGGGTTTGTAGGCTATTTGGCTTGCTATAATAATAAATTGACCCCATTGTGTAGGATTGTGTTAGTGTGCGGGGATCGCAGGTCCGCGTGGATTCGGTGGGCCGCAGGGCCTGTTTCCGCCGTGTGTCTCTGAACTAAACTAAACTAAACTCAATGCTATCCGTGTATCCCGTGCTCCCCTTCTGCCCATCTGGGTACACCAGTTCAGCTCTCTCCTTTGTACCAAGGTTCCATGCATGCTCGAATATCCTCCCATTCAACTGTTATTTTATTTGCCATAATCAGCGTCGGAATTGTCGCTTGCACATGTGAGCTATAGAAATCATTCATAGAAACATAGAAACATAGAAATTAGGTGCAGGAGTAGGCCTTTCGGCCCTTCGAGCCTGCACCGCCATTCAATATGATCATGGCTGATCATCTAACTCAGTATCCTGTACCTGCCTTCTCTCCATACCCACCGATCCCCTTAGCCACAAGGGTCACATCTAACTCCCTCTTGAATATAGCCAATGAACTGGCCTCAACTACCCTCTGTGGCAGAGAGTTTCAGAGACTCACCACTCTCTGTGTGAGAAAAGCTTTTCTCATCTCGGTCTTAAAGGATTTCCCCCTTATCCTTAATTTGTGACCCCTTGTCCTGGACCTCCCCAACATCGGGAACAATCTTCCTGCATCTAGCCTGTTCAACCCCTTAAGAATTTTGTAAGTTCCTATAAGATCCCCTCTCAATCTCCTAAATTCTAGAGAGTATAAACCGAGTCTATCCAGTCTTTCTTCATAAGACAGTCCTGACATCCCAGGAATCAGTCTGGCGAACCTTCTCTGTACTCCCTCTATGGCAATAATGTCCTTCCTCAGATTTGGAGACCAGAACTATATGCAATACTCCAGGTGTGGTCTCATCAAGACCCTATACAACTGATGTAGAACCTCCCTGCTCCTATTCTCAAATCCTTTTGCTATGAAAGCTAACATACCATTCGCTTTCTTCACTGCCTGCTGCACCTGCATGCCTACTTTCAATGACTGGTGTACCATGACACCCAGGTCTCGCTGCCTTTTCTAATCGGCCACCATTTAGATAATAGTCTGCTTTCCTGTTTTTGCCACCAAAGTGGATAACCTCACATTTATCCACATTATACTGCATCTGCCAAACATTTGCCCACTCTAGCCTCTCCAAGTCACCTTGCAGTCTCCTAGCATCCTCCTCACAACTAACATTGCTCCCCAGCTTAGTGTCATCCGCAAAGTTGGAGATATTGCCTTCAATTCCCTCATCCAGATCATTAATATATATTGTAAATATCTGGGGTCGCAGCACTGAGCGTTGCGGTACCCCACTAGTCACTGCCTGCCAGTGTGAAAAGGACCCGTTTACTCCTACTCTTTGCTTCCTGTTTGCCAGCCAGTTCTCTATCCACATCAATACTGAACCCCCAATGCCGTATGCTTTAAGTTTGTATACTAATCTCTTATGTGGGACCTAGTCGAAAGCCTTCTGGACGTCCAGATACACCACATCCACTGGTTCTCCCCTATCCACGCTAGTAGTTACATCCTCGAACAATTCCACAAGATTCGTCATTCAGCTTACTCCGAATTATTTTAACTCATTGATCTCACAAAGCGAGTGGCTTAGAACACTGCTTTTGCATCCCCAAAAAACAGATGGTTTGGCAATGCGTCCTAAAAATAAAGAACTGTGTGAGAGACAGAATGATTAAACCACATTGTGAAGGACAGAATGCGTAAACCACCCCTGTCCTTGAGCACCACTGATAACATTGTACGAAAGTGGGAAGAGACAGTGGAGGCAGCTGTAACCTTAAGAAACTGGCTACTTGGCTAAAGGGGATTAAATGGGTTAGGTGAATAACTACTGCGCTTGCTTAATGAGGTAAATGAATATTGCTTATACGCATCTGATTGGGAAACTGCTAATTAACGTGGAGGTACTCTGGGCGGTACAGGAAGATTGTGCACCTCAGCACTCCGATTGGAAGGAGCCAGAAGGGGAGGATGATTCATTGAAAGAGGCACCCGACTCTGCAGACTCGTAAATAAATGCATTTCTTGTTTCCATGACTTTGTCTCTGGCATCGTGATTGTGGGCACTGAAATACATCTCACAAGCTTGGGGGCTCATCCGGGATCGCCACTTCGGCCACTCGGCGGAGGTATGGAAGGAAGGAAAGGTGCACCCTGCTGATTTCAGCAGTCTCTGATCTCTTTGCTTGCTGTCAACGGTTTGAGCGAGTGATATCTGGACAAGAGACTCGGGAAACAAGAGGGAATCCGGAGTAAGGAAGGGATCAATGGAGCAATTCCTGTGCACAGGACCCGGGTAAGAAAACTGACTATTAAGTATTACTCGGGCGATTGGGTTCTGTCGGATGGGGAAGGTCGGACAGGGAGGGCAGGTAATCAATGTGTTAAGAATAATGAAACTGTAGATAAACAAGGTGCTAAGAAAAAGGGACCGAGGGAAGAGGGTCACATTCCGCCCGATAGTCCGTTGGGGCAAATGTGACAATCTTGGAGAGAAGGAAGCACCAGGGGTAAAGATAAGGAGACTATGATTAAGTTCTGTTATTTTGATTAGCCAAAGGAACTGATAAGGGGGAGTTCAGTCTGGTGGCCACGACTGGGCTCCGATGAGGATTGGGCACTTTGGATGCTGTACAGAATATTCAGAGTATCACTCAAACACTGCAAAAATCTAAGGAAAATTACAGTGCCAAATGTTTTGAGTACGAAAATTTTAAAAAAAGGAAGGAGCAACACAGAAAGAAATAGAAAAGGCAACTGACAAATCTAAAAAAGTTACAGAATTCTTTAAATTATATGTGGAAAAATATGCAGTGGCCAGTACAGATTTTGAACAAAAATTGACAGAAACCTCAAAGAAATTTCACGAAATTGAAGCTCATCTTAAGCACATGAAAGAAATATTGAGTTGTTTCACACAATCTATAGAAAAAACTCATATACAGATTGGTCAGGTACATGAGGAGTTAGTGCAATATATTGAGAATACTACAGTTGAAAGTTTGATACAGAGGTTTTCTGAAACAAAAAGGCACTGGTAAAGACAGACCTGGGAGAGAAGAACAATGGCTTTGATGTTCTCTACCATAATATGAAACATGGTCAAATATTAACAAAATTAACAGTCAGTTGGGAACATTTGCACCAGTATGGGGTGTTTTAAAATTGTCAACGGAAAAACTAGCGAGTAGCCATTTAGATCTTGAATGAAAACTACAAGAATGAATTAAAGTACAGAAATATGGAGATGAACAGAACAAGGCACATACAAAGACAAAGGAAGAGGTGTCAGGCACTGAATGCGTTTATTAATTCAAGAAAACTTCCCCTAATCTGGAGGAATGTGGTCATGCAGGCTGCTGGGTTCCCCAGGTCCGTTTACAGACTGCTGACGGAGAGAGAGAGGGAGGAGCAGCGCTCAGCTGTCAGCGCCTGCGCCGATCTTCAGGCTAAACTAACAGCATCTGAGGCCGAGCTGAAGAGCAAGGCGGAGGAGGTCAGTGTGGAGAATGGGCAGCTGGAGGAGAGGATACTATCGACGCCCTGCTAGAGGCCAGCCAGAGGAAGGAGACGGAAAGAGACCAGGCCACCAAACAAGTGGAAGTGGAACAGCTGGAGAACAGGCTTAAGGATAAAGATGCACACATTTCCATCCTGGAACAGGAGATGCTGCAGCTCAAAGAAACCGTTGAACACCAAAAGAAGAAGAACAACGAGCAGACCCCCCCCCCCCCCCCCCCCCCCCCCCCCCCCCTCCCCGGCCGGCTCCTGATGGCCCTGGGTCGTCAGGATGTTGGCGCCGATATTCCCTGATAAGTTCCGGGTCGCATATGTTGCGAGCTGGCAGCCAAGATCGCTCCTCAGGTCCATAACCCTCCCAATCCACAAGATACTGACAACCACAACCACGCCGGCGCATCCCCAGCAACCGGCTGACCGTAAACACTGGACCCCCATCAAGGAACCGGGGGGTGGAGGCAGGGACCAGAGGACTCTCTTTAAAAGGCTTCAGTCAAGAGACATGGAAAGTTGGGTGGCCCTCCCTTAGGCGGCACTGCCGTTCCTCCGGGCTGAGTTTGGCTCGTCCCACCTGCATGGGCTCCTCCGAAGAGACAGGTGGCGATGTAGGCTGACTGGACCGGCCGAGAGGTCACTGCCGCCACTGTTGGGAGGAGGACCGAACTGCCGATCTCCTCTCTCGCTCTCTTTCTCTGAACCTAACGTCAATCTGGACAGCCAGGGAAATCATAGACTCGAAGTCAGAAGGCAGGGTTAGTGGAGCCAACTGATCTTTGATAGCTTCAGACAATCCATTGCGAAAAGCATCCAACAGAGCAGCCTCATTCCACCCACTCTTAGCAGCAACAGTTCGAAATTCACTAGCAAAATCCATAACTGAGTGATTACCTTGTTTTATGGAGACCAGGTTCTGTGAAGCCTCTCGGCCAGGATTGGAGTGATCAAACGTGCGGGACAGGCAGTAACTGCAAGGCTGGGACCACTTCCGACCGCCATTGCAGCAAGCATCACACCACCAGTAACAAAGCCAGAGCAAATAGCCGTAGTACATGTGGCGGGACACCAGGAAGGAAATTCTCCAGAGCTCGGGGGAAACTGAGTCACGGACGAGGTGGCAAAACTGGCAGCTTTACAGGGGACGGTAAAGCTGATGTCTCTAATACCTCTCAGGGAAGGGATAAAGAAGATACCCGCATTGCCCAAATTTGATACCAGTAGGATGAATGAGGTAGAAAATGACAGAAGATGGACAATGGTGGACACCGGATGGGAAGCAATTGCTAAATAAGGAGGTTATCAGAGAATTATTGGGAAGATTACATTCCCAGTCACACTGGGTGGCTCAGGCATTATGTGATACTCTTTTACGTATGTATGCTTGTAGGAGGATATATACTCTGGCTAAACAAGCACTCTCAAGCTGTGTGATCTGTCAGAAGGTAAATAAGAAAGTGATGAGGGCAGCGCCAGGAGGAGGGCAGCAGTTAGCCATAAGGCCATTCCAGAGAATACAGGTAGATTTTACCGAACTTCCCAGGATACAGAAATGGAAATACCTCCTAGTGGTAGTGGACCACTTTACCCGTTGGGTGGAAGCGTTCCCCACACTTCTCAGATAGTTGCCAAAATTATAAAAAATTCCGCGTTATGGAATCATTGAATCCCTTGATTCAGATCGAGGAAACCATTTCACCTCAAAGATCCATTTGATCATCTGTGATACCCTAGGGATAAAATGGAAGTTGCATACTCCCTGGCATCCACACAGCTCGGGAATGGTGGAGAGGATTAATGCCACCTTGAAGATACAAATTACCAAATTGATGGAGGAGACTAAACTGCCCTGGACTAAGTGCTTGCCAAAAGCCTTGCTTAGAATTCGAACCGCTCCATAGAAGGATATAGCAGTATCCCCCTATGAAATGTTGTTTGGGTTACCTTATTCGGTAAAGATAGAAGGAATACCCACCATAGAGGGCAGTAATGTATTCTTAAGGAACTATTTACTGGCAGTATCTCGTTCTCTTACAGAATTAAAAGCCAAGGGGCTGCTGGCACAGAGCCCCCTCTCGACTTTCCAACCCATTCTGTGAAAGCGGGAGACTGGGTTCTTGTATAATCGTGGAAGGAAGAAAAGTTGCAACCCCGTTGGACTGGTCCCTATTTGGTACTATTGACCACGGACACAGCAGTGCAGACGAAAGAAAAAGGGTGGAAACACGCAATGCGAATAAAGGGACCAGTGGAACCTCCGGCTAAGGAGGACTGGACAGTAAGACAAGGAAAGAAACCACTGACTCTGATCTTTGAGAAAGAACGATTGAACTAAAAGATTAAAATGCAGTGCTGGGCATTTGTACTAATGATGGTCGTCACTGTAAGTAAATGTATGGACGATTGTGATAAGCACCCCATCAGGTATGGTGGACAGACCAGAAGGTTATTTACCTATCATTCGTATGTGCATGACTCCTGTTATACTCATAGAACCAGAACCAGTTGTAGGGAGGGGGGGAGTAGAATATTACTTAGTGCAGAATTTAGGGTACTCGGGAATGAGGATGTATACAACCTGCCCCAGAGGAGTGAGATTGCTTTGCTTATGGAAAGCCGGGCAACGGGGTCCCAGTTGGTGAAGGAATATAACCAGCAGCAATGGAACAAAAGGGGAGGTACAGAAAATAGGAGATTAGGATGATGTTACTTTATTTGGAAGAGAAGGGGGTTCAAATTGGGGTTTAATCAAACAATGCGCAGCAAAAGAAAAAGGGTGGATTGTGAGAGACAGAATGATTAAACCGCATTGTGAAGGACAGAACGTGTAAACCACCCCTGTCCTTTAGCACCACTGATAGCATTGTATGAAAGCGGGAAGAGGTAGTGGAGGCAGCTGTAACCTTAAGAAACTGGCTACTAGGCTAAAGGGGATTAAATGTGTTCGGTGAATAACTACTGCGCTTGCTTAATGAGGTAAATGAATATTGCTTATACGTCCCTTATCGGGAAACTGCAAATTACCATGAACGTGCGATGTGTGATCTGTGAGGTAGACTGGGCGGTACAGGAAGATTGTGCACATCAGCGCTCCGATTGGAAGGACCCAGAAGGGGAGGATGATTCAGTGAAATTGTGTTGTATAAGGGGGGTGGGGGGGGGGGGGGGGGGGGGGGGTATTTTCTTGACCTCGGTGTGTCTCCGTTTGGAAAGGCACCCGACTCTGTAGACTCGTAAATAAATGCATTTCTTGTTACCATGACTTTATCTCTGGCATCGTGATTGTGGGCACTGAAATACCTCTCACAACTGCAAAATCACAGATTACCTCCGACTCAACATCTTTGTCAAACTAACACAGCTTCACCCGCACAGCATCTCAGTATCGCGGATAGATGCCACCAGTGCCACCCATCCATGTCCAATCACCAGTTCTCACCCAATTACAGCCTGATTGCAAAATATTGCGGCCACGTCCACTGCCCACCCCCTCCGTGCTGCACAACATCACTTCTCCATCATCAACAATAAAATAGAGGTGAAGAGGCTGTACAAAAGATAGAAAAGCCGGATATTTCCAGGATCCGACAATAATTCCCCCTCTACTCTCAAGCTCTGTACCAAACACATGGCACCGGTTTACACAGATATTTGCAACCAGTCCCTGCAAACATGTACTTTCCAAACTGCTTCAATGTTTCCACTATTGTCCCCGCACCCAAAAATGCAAAGATTATTGGTCTTAATGACTACAGGCTGTAGTCATGAAGATCATTGAAATGCTTATTGTGCTGGCCAATGCTGAAAAATATCACAAACCCCCTGCTGTGTTAAGGTTCGTTTCACTTCAAACAGACAAAAACGCAATAAAATTAATAATCAAGTAGTGAAATCTATATTTGGCCAGGCGGGTGTGACAGTATACTCTTACAGTATGTAATATACAGACTATAGATTCACTCTATCCCCACACATAGAGTATGCACTTGGTCTCGCTGATATATAGGCGCCCACACAACGGACATAGTAGATGCCGTTGGAGGAGGTACGCGAAACTTTGTCCCGTGTTAAAGGGCTGTCGTGGTCCCTGGAGAGAGTCGAGGGAGGAGATATAACGACGTCACCCATCGTTTTTCTGCAGAGATGCGACCTGTCGTTACATCTATCTAGGATGTAAACCAACATCTGTAGTTCCTTCCTACACATCTGCAGATCCTTCATACGCATGTTCCAAGTACTGATTATCTTCGTGCAGATTGATCTCTTGTGTTAACTTGTAAGATTCATCGTTCATGCCGATCGCGGATCAATGGGGGACTCGAACAAGGGAAACTACGGCCGCTATTTCACAAGTAGATCTAGATAAAGAAATTAATTATGTACCGCCGCGCCCGAGGTTAGAAGCTGGGTATGATTAGCAATAATAGAACACAAAATGGAATGTCAGGTCAGACAAAGTCACCAATAATTTGGTCAATCATGCATAACAAATGGACAGGAGTTGAAAAATGTACTTGGATTTGTGCCTGTAACGAGCATTATGGACGTGGACGATCCAATTGTTGTGGAGTCCTTTCTGGTCAATTACGCCCGGCATCGGAAATAAGCTTGCAGAGTTAGTGTTTTGAGCGGAAGTGGTGAGTGTACTTTTACGGAATGGACGAGTGCTCGCACCACACGCGCACTCACGCAGACACGAACGCTCACACCCACACCCACACCTACACGCAACGCACACACACTGATTCGTGGTTGAATGAGTGTGTGAGATTCTGCAGCTGCAAGACCGGGAAGTTGAGCGTTTTGCCCAAACGCAGATAATGTGGATACGTGTGTGGTTATTCCGTTTGGTGGTACAGCTTGGTGTAGAAAAATATATCTGCAATAAAGAACTGCTGCTGCTGGAAAATTCGAAGGTAGACAAAATATGCTGGAGAATCTCAGTGGGTGAGGCAGCGTCTAGGGAGAGAAGGAATGGGCTAAGTTTCGGGTCTAGACTGATGTGTGTGTGTGTGTGTGTGTGGGGGGGGGGGGGGGGGGGGTGGAGGAAGTAGTCGGAGACGGTAGGATGATAGAGGCACGTCAGAGGTGGAAGTAACTATCGTCCTGTTACTGGATGAAGGCCAGTAATTTGACTGAAGGGTTCGCAACGTGTTCAGTGTTGAATGAATCACAGTGGCTCTTTATGACTGTCGTATATCTATCACCACCCTATATGGCAGATATGATCTCCCGACACTATTTTGTGTTTTCATCAAATTGCAACAGCGCATTCCCAATATTATGATCTTCTCTTGAAATATGTTGGGAATTTAACATTTTTAACAATCAATTGTTTCCAAATTTCAGCTGATTGGATCGAAACCGCATTGTTTAAATGAGCCAAACGTCACTGAAATGGATCTTTCGGCGCGCCAGGTTTTTCTGAACCAAGGAATCCCAATATAAACACATTCCATTTACCTGCTCTTTGTGCAGAGCCCTGGTGAATCAAGCGATCGTCGAGATAAAGGTCGGCACGGTTGCGTAGTGGTGGAGTTGCTGCCATACGGCGCCAGGGACCTGGGTTCCACCCTGACTACGGGTGCTCTCTGACCAGAGTTTGTACGTTCTCCCCGTGAACTGCGTAGGCTATTTAGCTTGCTATAATAGTAAATTTACCTCAGTGTGTAGGATAGGGGATCGCAGGTCCGCGCGGATTCGGTGGGCCGCAGGGCCTGTTTCCGCGGTGTAGCTCTCAACTAAACTAAACGAAACTAAACTAAACTCAATGCCATCCACGTGTATCCCGTGCTTATCTTATGCCCATCTGGGTACACCGGTTCAGCTCTATCACTCCGCCGCAACAAGGTTCCATGTATGCTCGAATATACAACCCTTCACTGTTATTTTATTACCCATGATCTGCGTCGGAATAGTCTCTTGCACCTGTGAGCTATATAAATCTTTCACCTTACTCCGAATTAATTTAACTCCTTGATCTCACAAAGCCACTCATTAGAACACTGCTTTTCCGTCCCAAATGACAGATTGTTTGGCAATGCGTCCTAAAAAATAAAGAAATGCAAAATCACAGAATACTTCCGCCTCAACATCTTTGTTAAACTAACACAGCTTCATTCTTTAAGTAAATAAAACCCGCACAGCATCTCAGTATCGCGGATAGATGCCACCGGTCTCACCTACCCCTGTCCAGTCACCACCTTTCACTAAATTACAGCCTGACTGCAAAATATTGCGGCCACGTCCACTGCCCATCCCCTCGGTGCAGCACGACATCACTTCTCCATCATCAACAATAAAAATAGAGGCGGTGAAGAGGCTGTTCAGAAGACAGAAAAGCCGGAAATCTCCAGGACCCGACAATGATTCCCCCTCTACTCTCAAGCTCTGTGCCGAACACATGGCACCAGCTGTCCAAGCTGAAAAATATCACAAACCTCCTACTGTGTAAAGTAAAGTAAAGTAAATAATCCTTTATTGCAGTCATAACATAGAATAAAATAACAAAGCACACAATAAACACAGATTTAACATCCACCACAGTGAGTCTACAAGGCAACTCCTCACTGGGATTGAAGGCTTAAAGTCCTTGCCTCTTCCCTCCTTGTTGTCCCTCTGCGTTGAGACGATCCAGGCTTCCGATGTTGATGGTAAGTCCCACGGCTGAATCCGAGGTCCGCGAACAGTCCGGTTCAAACTCCATGGCCCGGGGCGGATGAAGCTGCCACCCTCCAGTCCAGCGGACGAAGCTGTTGTTACGGGAGCTCCGGAGAACAGGTCAACAACCTGGGACCTGCGAGCTCCCGACGTTGTCGTCCACTGGGCCGGCGGCCGAGCCTCCGAGGCTTCAAAGTCGGGCCGCCGCTGCAACGCCACCACAGCCCCGAGGTTGGCCAGCCCGCGTTGGTAAGTCTTGGCTCTGCCACCGGAGAGTCGAGGTCAGTCCCAGTTGGAGGCCGCGAGCTCATCATTAGGCCTCAGCGCAGACGGAGACGGCGGATACGACAAGGAAAGGTTGCATCACCCCGAAGGAAGAGACTAAAAACAAGTTTCTCCCACCCCCCACACATACACAACTAAAAATATACTAAAATAAACTGAAACAACAGGACAAAAGAAAACAAAAAAAGAAAAGAGAAATGGACTGGTTAGAATAAAACTAAAAGAAAAGATGTATGACACAGCAAAGAGTAGCCGGAAGCCAGAGGATTGGGAAACTTTCATAGGACAACAGAAGGAAAAAAAACGGGCAATACGGGCTGAAAAGATGAAGTACGAGGGGAAGCTGGCCAGGAATATAAAGAAGCGTATTTAGATATGTTAAGGGAAAAAGAGTAGCAAAGTCAAATGTGGGTCCCTTGAAGGCAGACACGGGAGAAATTATTATGGGCAACAAAGAAATGGCAGAAGAGTTGAATAGGTACTTCGGATTTGTCTTTACTAAGGAAGACAAAAACAATCTCCCAGATGCACTGGAGGACAGAGGATCGAAGGGGGGTAGAGGAACTAAAATAAATGTTCATCGGGCGAGAAATAGTATTGGGTAGGCTAATGGGACTGAAGGATGATAAATCCCCTGGGTCTGACGGTCTGCATCCCAGGGCCCTCAGGGAGGTGGCTCCAGAAATAGGTGACGAGTCCAGAACCAGGGGCCACAGTCTTAGAATAAAGGGGAGGTCATTTAAGACAGAGGTGAGCAAAAACGTTTTCACCCAGAGCGTTGTGAATTTATGGAATTCTCTGCCACAGAGGGCAGTGGAGGCCAAATCACTGGATGGATTTAAGAGAGTTAGACACAGCTCTAGGGGCTAGTGTAGTCAAGGGATATGGGGAGAAGGCAGGCACAGGTTATTGATAGGGGACGATCAGCCATGATCACAATGAATGGCGGTGCTGGCTCGAAGGGCCGAATGGCCTCCTCTTGCACCTATTTTCTATGTTTCTATGTTTCTATCTATGACGGAAGGCGAGCCGCAGCTGCAGTGCAGCGCCGCCACTTCCACAAGTTAAGGTTTGTTTCCCTTCAAAGAGACAAAAACGCAATAAAATTAGTAATCAAGTAGTGAAATCTGTATTTGGCCAGGCGAGTGTGGCAGTATACTCTTACAGTATGTAATATACAGACTATAGGTTCACTCTATCCCCACGCACAGAGTATGCACTTGGACTCGCTGATATACAGTGGCTTGCAAAGGTATTCATACCCCTTGAACTTTTCCACATTTTGTCACGTTACAACCACAAACGTAAATGTATTTTATTAGGATTTTATGTGATAGACCAACACAAAGTGGCGCATAATTGTGAAGTGGAAGGAAAATGATACATGATTTTCAAATCTTTTTACAAATAAAAAAACTGAAAAGTGTGGCGTGCAAAAGTATTCAACCCCCTTTACTCTGATACCGCTAAATAAAATCCAGTGCAACTAATTACCTTCAGAAGTCACCTAATTAGTAAATAGAGTCCACTTGAGTGTAACCTAATCTCAGTATAAATACAGCTGATCTGTGAATGCCTCAGAGGTTTGTTAGAGAACATTAGTGAACAAACAATGTTCCTTGGGCATCATGAAGCCCAAGGAACACACCAGACAGGTCAGGGATAAAGTTGTGGAGAAGTTTAAAGCAGGGTTAGGTTATTAAAAAAAATCCCAAGCTTTGATCATCTCACGGAGCACTGTTCAATCCATCATCCGAAAATGGAAAGAGTATGGCACAACTGCAAACCTACCAAGACATGGTCGTCCACCTAAACTGACAGGCTGGGCAAGGAGAGCATTGATCAGAGAAGCAGCCAAGAGCCCCATGGTAACTCTGGAGGAGCTGCAGAGATCCACAGCTCAGGTGGGAGATTCTGTCCACAGGACAACTATTAGTCGTGCACTCCACAACTCGGGTCTTTATGGAAGAGTGGCAAGAAGAAACCCATTGTTTAAACAAAGCCATAAGAAGTTCAATTTGCAGTTTGCCACAAGCCATGTGGGGGACACAGCAAACATGTGGAGGAAGGTGCTCTGATCTGATGAGACCAAAATTGAAGTTTTTGGCATAAATGCAAAACGCTATGTGTGGTGGAAAACTAACACTGCACATCACCCTGAACACACCATCCCCACTGTGAAACATGGTGGTGGCAGCATCATGCTGTGGGGATGCATTTCTTCAGCAGGGACAGGGAAGCTGGTCAGAGTTGATGGGAAGATGGATGGAGCCAAATACAGGGCAATCTTGGAAGAAAACCTGTTAGAGTCTGCAAAAGACTTGAGGCTGGGGCGGAGGTTCACCTTCCAGCAGGACAACGACCCTAAACATACAGCCAGAGCTACAATGGAATGGTTTAGATCAAAGCACATTAATGTGTTAGAATGGCCCAGTCAAAGTCCAGACCTAAATCCAATTGAGAATCTCTGGCAAGACTTGACAATTGCTGTTCACAGACGCTCTCCATCCAATCCAACTGAGCTTGAGCTATTTTGCAAAGAAGAATGGGCAAAAATTTCAGTCTTTAGATGTGCAAAGCTGGTAGAGACATACCCCAAAGACTTGCAGCTGTAATTGCAGCGAAAGGTGGTTCTACAAAGAATTGACTCAGGGGGGCTGAATACTTTTGCACGCCACACTTTTCAGTTTTTTATTTGTAATAAAATTTGGAAACCATGTATAATTTTCCTTCCACTTCACAATTATGCACCACTTTGTGTTGGTCTATCACATAAAGTCCCAATAAAATACATTTATGTTTGTGGTTGTAACGTGACAAAATGTGGAAAAGTTCAAGGGGTATGAATACTTTTGCAAGCCACTGTATAGGAGTCCACACGTAGATCAACGGACACAGTAGATGCCGTTGGAGGAGCTGCGCGAAACTCTGTCCCGCATTAAAGGGCTGTCGTGGCCCCAGGATAGAGTCGAGGGAGGAGATATAATGACGTCACCCATCGTTTTTCCGCAGAGATGCTGCTTGTCCCACCGAATTAGGGTCTATCTACGATGTAAACCACCATCTGTAGTTCCTTCCTACATATCTGCAGATCCTTCGTACGTATGTTCCAATGAAGTAGGCGGACGGCGTGGAGGGAGGAAGTAGGCGGAAACAGTTGGACTTGTGGGAGAAGAAAGGGGGAGTTGTAGGAAGGAGAAAGCAAGGACTATCTAAAATTAGAGAAGTCAATGTTCATACCGCTGAGGAAACGGCATAACGAAAGAAACTGGTATTAGATGTTGCTGTATTTATACCCAATTGGCTGGTATCGCGTTATGTCCGGATTGGGTTGGCCATGATAGATGCGCGTCAGAGGTGGAAGTAATTGTCGTCCTGTTACTGGATGAAGGCCAGTAATTTGACTGAAGGGTTCGCAACGTGTCCAGTGGCGACACGTGAACCCTTCTCTATCACCAACCTATAGGCAAATAGGATCTCCCGACACTATTTTGTGTTTTAATCAAATTGCAACAGGGCATCCCCAATATTATGATCTTCTCTCTGTATGTTGCAAATTAAACTTTTTTACGATCAACTGTTTCCAAATTTCAGATGATTCTATCGAAACGGCATTGTCTAAATGAGCCAAACGTCACTGAAATAGATCTTTCGGCGCTCAAGGTTTTTCCTCAAACATTAAATACCTATATAAAATCATTCCGTTGGTCATTGACCAAAGCATTGGTCCAGAGCCCTGGTGAATCAAGTGATCGTCTAGATAAAGGTCGGCACGGTTGCGCAGTGGTGGAGTTGCTGCCATACAGCGCCAGGGACCTGGGTTCGACCCTGACTACGGGTGCTCTCTGAGCAGAATTTGTACGCTCTCTCCGTGACCTGCGTGGGTTTTCTCCGGGTTCTCCAGTTTCATTCGACTCTCCAAAGACCAACGGGATTGTAGGCTATTTGGCTAGCTATAATGGTAAATTTACCCCAGTGTGTAGGATTGTGTTAATGTGCGGGGATCGCAGGTCCGCACGGATTCGGTGTTTCCGCGATGGATCTCTAAACTAAACTAAACTAAACTAAACTAAACTAAACTAAACTCAATGTATCCACGTGTATCCCGTGCTCTCATAAACAATCAAGAACTGCAAAATCACAGATTACTTCCGACTCAACATTTTTGTCAACCTAACACAGCTTCATTCTTTAAGTAAATAAATCCCGCACTGCATCTCAGTATCGCGTATAGATGCCATCGGTCCCACCCACCCATGTCCAATCATCACTTATTACCTAATTACAGCCTGACTGCAAAGGATTGCGGCCACATCCATTACCCACCCCCTCCGTGCTGCACAACATCACTTCTCCATCATCAACAATAAAAATAGAGGAGGTGAAGAGGCTGTACAGAAGACAAAAAAGCCGAAAATCTCCAGAACCCGGCAACGATTCCCCCTCTACTCTCAAACTCTGTGCCGAACATATGGCACCAGCAGGCCAAGCTGAAAAATATCACAACCCCCCTGCTGTGTTCGTTTCTCTTCAAACAGACAAACACGCAATACAATTAGTAATCAAGTAATCCAGGCGGCAGTGACAGTATACTCTTACAGAATGTAATATACTGACTATAGGTTCACTCTTTCCCCACACACAGAGTATGCGCTTCGTCTCGCTGATATATAGGAGTTCCCTCTAACATCAATGGACACAGTAGATGCCGTTGGAGGAGGTAGACGAAACTCTGTCCCGCATTAAAGGGCTGTCGTGGCCCCTGGATAGAGTCGATGGAGGAGATATAACGACGTCACCCATCGTTTTTCTGCAGAGATGCTACCTGTCCCACTGAGTCACTCCAGCTGTTAGTGTCTATCTACGATGTAAACCAACATCTGTAGTTTCTTCCTACACATCTGCAGATCCTTCATCCGCGTGTTCTAAGTACTGATTATCTGCGTGCGGTCTGACCTGCTGTGTTAACTTGCTCATGCTGATCGCGGATCAATGGGGGGGCTCCAACAAGGGAAACTACAGCCGCTACTTCACAAGTAGGTCTAGATGAAGAAAGGATTATGAACCGCCGCGCCTGAAGTTAGAAGCAGGGAATGGGTAGCAATAATAGAACACCTAATGGAATGTCACCAAGAATTTGGAAAGGTCAATCTTGCACAACAAATGGATAGGAGTTGAAAAATGTACTTGGGTTTGTGCGGGTAACGAACATTATGGACGTGGACGATCCAATTAGTGTGGAGCCCTTTCTGTTCAATTACGCCCTGCATCGGAAATAAGTGTGCAGAGTTAGTGTTTTGAGCGGAAGTGGTGAGTGTACCTTTACACAGTGGACGAGTGCTCGTACCACACGCACACTCACACAGACACAAACGCTCTCATCCACACCCACACACAACGCACACACACTGATTCGTGATTGAATGAATGCGTGACAACTGCAGCTGCAAGAGACAACTGGGTCCATGGACGTTTTGCCCAAACGCAGTTAATGTGGATAAGTGTGTGGTTAGACAATAGACAATAGATGCAGGAGTAGGCCATTTGGCCCTTCGACCCAGCACCGCCATTCAATGTGATCATGGCCTAATCAGTGCCACTTTCCTGCCTTCTCCCCATATCCCCTGACTCCGCTATATTCAAGAACATTCTCTAGCTCTCTCATGAAAGCATCCAGAGAACCTGCCTCCACCGCCCTCTGCGGCAGAGAATTCCACAGACTCATCACTCCCTGTGAGAAAAAGTGTTTCCCCATCTCCGTTCTAAATGTCTTACTCCAAATTCTTATATTGTGGCCGCTGGTTCTGGACTCCCCCAACCATCGGGAACATGTTTCCTGCGTCTAGCGTGTCCGAGCATTTAACAATCTTATATGTACTTCCCTTTTTCCCAACTTGACGCCAATTAGATAGTAATCTGCCTTCCTGTCTTTGCTACCAAAGTGGATAACCTCACATGTATCCGCATTAAACTTCATCTGCCATGCATCTGCCCACTCCCCAACCTGTCCAAATTACCATGCATTCTCATAGCATCCTCCTCACAGTTCACGCTGCCACCCAGCTTTGTGTCATCTGCAAATGTGCTAATGTTACTTTGAATCCCTCCATCCAAATCAATGAAGTATATTTTAAATAGCTACGGCCCCAGCACCGAGCCTTGCGGTTAACCACTAGTCAAAGCCTGCCATTCTGAAAGGGACCTACTCTTTGTTTGCTGTCTGCCAACCACTTCTCTATCCATGTCAGCACTCTACCCCGAATACCAAGTCCCCTAAATGTGCACACTAATCTCCTACGTGGGACCTTATCAAATGCTTTCTGAAAGTCCAGGTACGCTACATCCACTGGCTCTCCCTTGTCCATTTTGTTAGTTACATCTTCATAAAATTCCAGAAGATTAGTCAAGCATGATTTCCCTTTCGTAAATCCATGCTGACTCGGACCGATCCTGTTACTGCTATCCAAATGTGCGGCTATCTCATCTTTTATAATTGACTCCAGCATCTTGCCACCACCGATGTCAGGCCAACTGGTCTATAATTCTCTGTTTTCTCTCTCTCGCCTTTCTTAAAAAGTGTGATAACATTAGCTACCCTCCAATCCACAGGAACTGATCCTGAGTCTATTGAACATTGGAATATAATCACCAGTGCATCCACGATTTCTAGAGCCACTTCCTTAAGTACCCTGGGATGCAGACCATCAGGCCCTGGGGATTTATCAGCCTACATTCCCATTAGTCTATCCAACACCATTTCCTGCCTAATGTGGATTTCCTTCAGTTCCTCCGTCACCCCAGATCCTCTGGCCACTACTATATCAGGAAGATTGTTTGTGTCCTTAGTGAAGACAGATCCAAAGTACCTGTTCCACTCATCTGCCATTTCCTTCTTCCCCATAATAATTTCACCCTTTTCAGTCTTCAAGGGTCCAACTTTGGCGTTAACTAATTGTTTCCTCTTCACATACCTAAAGAAGCTTTTACTATCCTGCTTTATATCCTCGGCTAGCTTACCTTCCTTCGTACCTCGTTATTTCGTTTGGTGGTGCAGCTTGAGAATCTCAGCGCTGAGACAGCACCGAGGGAGAGAAGGAATAGGCGCAGTTTCGTATCGAGAGCCTTCTTCAGACTGATGTTGGGGAGGGGGAGGGGGTGGTGGTGGAGGGAGGAAGTAGGCGGAGACGGTAGGACTTGAAGGAGAACTAGGAAGGGGGAGTGGTAGGAGGACAAATCAAGGGCTATCTAACTTTAGAGAAGTCAATGTTCATACCGCTGAAGTGTAAGCTACTCAAGCGAAATATGAGGTGCTGTTCTTCCACTTTGCGCTGGGCCACACTCTGGCAATGGAAGACGCACAGGACAGAAAGATCAGATTGTTGATGGGAGGGGGAGTTGAAGTGCTGAGCAACCGGGCGATCAGGTTGGTTAACACTGACTGAGCGAAGGTCTGCAGCGAAGCGATCGCCAAGCCTGCAATTGGTCTCACTGATGTAGAGCAGTTGGCACCTGGAACAGCAGATGCAGAAGATGAGGTTGGAGGTGGTGCAGGTGATCTTTGGCGTCACCTGGAAAGACTGATTGGGTGCTTGGATGGAGTCGATGGGGAAGGCAAAGCGACAAGTGATGCATTTCCAGCGGTTGCAGGGGAATGTAGCCGGGGAGCGGGTGATTTGGGTGGGAAGGAACGAATTGACCAGGGAGCTATGGAGGGAATGGTCTCTGCGGAAAACAGAAAGGGAATGATATGGGAAGATGTGGCCAGTAGTGGGATCCTGTTTGAGGTGGCGAACATGTTGGAGATTATATGTTGTATGCGATTGCTGATGGGGTGGAAGGTGAGGACATTAAAGTGATTATGGATGTTAGAAGCAGTGAAATTAGCAATAACGGAACACATAATGGAATGTCAGGTCGGACAAAGTCACCAAACATTTGGAAAGACCAATCTTGCATAATAAATGGTAAGGAGTTGAGAAATGAACTTGGATTTCGGCGCGTAACGAACATTATGTATGTGGACGATCCAATTGCTGTGTATTCCTCTCTGTTAAATTACGTCCAACATCGGAAATAAGCGTGCAGGGTTTGTGTTTTGAGCGGAAGGTGGTGAGTGTACCTTTACATAGTGGTCGAGTGCATGGACCGCGCGCGCGCACACACACAAACACACACACACCCACAAACGCTCACACGAACGCTCACACCCAGACTTTTACATACACATACACAACGCACACACACTGATTCGTTCTTGAATGAGTGTGTGAGAGCTGCAAGGGACGACGGGGAAGTTGTGCATTTTGCCTAAAGGCAGACAATGTGGATAAGTGTGTGGGTATTTAGTTTGGTGGTACAGCTTGGAAGACAGATGATTTTATCTGAACGGGGATAATTAAGCAACGGAGCATTGGGAGCAACTACATCCATAACGAAACATTGGTTTTATAGGTTATCCGCACTGTTGTTCTCTGGTATGTTCAGTTCAATAAACAAACATGCTATTGTGCGACCCATCGCTTTCACCTGTCTCACAAATATGTTTTAAAAAATAGCGATACGTTATATGCAAAGGAAAACGGAAATTGCGGGTTACAACAATAATAATGCCAGAAAAAACAGAAGCAAGGTTGATATTTTAACTCGCTCCATGAGATGGTACCCGACCTGCTCAGCACCTCCGGCGAATTCTCATCTCATTTCCTTGCTTAATACAAACCCAGCGATTCCTACACATCCACCCGTGGTTAGTTTCTCGCGGTCTCGTCCAAAAGAAAAACAAGCAGTAAACGAAACTGATCATGCTGCCATTCTTATTTATTGATCCAACAGTTCAGACTATCCCGATCTGTAGCCGGTTGTTATTAGGCGGAAATGAGACTGATCACCGTCTCGCAAAAGCAGTTTGCTTGCAGATAGGAATCCTGCACCAGAAAACAGTTGACCTATCAACATGTCTCTGCGGGATAACTTACAAATTCTTCCAGCATCTTCGCAGGCGCCAATAAATCATAACATGCATATTCAACAATGGATTGTTTGGCCATTGATTTACAAATACGTGGAAAACACGAAGATGCATGGAAAACCAAATCTGTCCTTATAGAGTCATAGAGTCATAGAGTGATATAGTGTGGAAACTGGCACTCCAGCCCAACCTCCCCACCCCGGCCAACATGCCCCAACAACACTAGTCCCACCTGCCAGAGTTTGGTCCATATCCCTCCAAACCCGTCCTTTTCATGTACCAGTCTAATTGTTTCTTAAACGTTGGGATAATCACACTTAACTTCCTCCTCTGGCAGCTTGTTTTATACACCCGCCGATCTTTGTGTGAAAAATACCTCTCTCAGATTCCTATTAAATTGTTTCCCCTTCACCTGAAACCTCTGTCCCCTGGTCCTCGATTCCCAAACTTTGCGCAAGAGACTGTGCATGTATATTGAGCGAGTTCAGAGAAAGATGCTAAACCTGAATCACAGTTTTAATTAACACACAGGCATTTGTCTCAAAAGAAAATAAAGTGTTTGAAACAGTTGAATATGTCGTGCAGGGATGTCACTAAATAAAATATGATAGCAATTTGATTAACTGTACTTTTTCTCACATAATTCCGATTTTTATCATTTACATACCATCTATATCAAGATTACAATAAATCTCTGTGCATTCCATCCCGAATCTATTTGTCTTGATTAAAAGAGGCATAATTCAGAGCTGCAAATCAGTTTCTAATTAACCGTCGTTCACGCGCGGCTGGGGACCACGATAAGCGGGCAGAGGATCAACAAAGGCATCTTAAACTGTCCTCATATTCTACGCCTGGAGAGAGGCAGACTGGACACGGAAAATAGTCTGATCGTTTACTTCCTGTTGTCCATCATACCGCGGGCCCGCGCGTCGGCCCATTTCGGTGCGTTTCCGCAATATGAGTTCTCCTTGCTTCACTCTGGGCGATAAAAAACTCAACATTGCCAGCAGCTGTCGGAAATCTGGTTCAGAATTTACCTGCTTTGTTAACTTGCATGATTCATCGTTCCTGATGATCGCGGATCAAACTGGGACTACAATAAGTGAAACTACTGCCACTATTTCTCTAGTAGGTCCAGAAAAAGGCATTAAATATGAAACGTCGCGTCTGATGTTAGAAGCAGTGAAATAGTTGGCAATAGTAGAGCACATAATGGAATGCCAGGTCGGACAAAGTCACCAAGATTTTGGAATAGCCAATCTTGCATGAATGGACTCCTTTCTGTTAAATTACGTCCTGCATCGGAAATAAGCGTGTGTGTTTTACGCGGAAGGTGGTGACTGTACCTTTACATAGTGGACGAGTGCTCGGACCACACGCACACACACACACACACACACTGATTCGTGCTTGAATGAGTGTGTGAGAGCTGCAGCTGCATGAGGGGGCTGGGAAGTTGTGTGTTTTGCCCAAACGCAGGCAATGTGGATAAGTGTGTGGTTATTTAGTTTGGTGGTACAGCTTGGAAGACAGATGATTTTATCTGAACGGGGATAATTAAGAAACGGATAGTTGGAAGCAAATGCACCCAGAATGAAACATTGGTTTTACAGATTATCCGCACTGTTGCTCTCCGTTAACTTAAATTCAAGAAACAAACATGTCATTGTGCGATGCATCGCTTTCACCTGTCTCACAAACATGTTCACCCCCCCCCCCACCCTCCCCCTCGCGCCCACACCTCTCATCCTTGCTTAAAATAAACCCAGTGATTCCTTTAAATTCTCCTGTAGTTAGTTATTTCCCTAAGAAAATAAATATCTTCTCGCGGTGTCATCGAAAAGAGAAATAAGCAGTAAACAAAACTGGTCATGCAGCCATTTTTATTTAATGATCCAGCAGTTCAGACAGTTCAGAACGATAGCCGGCTATTCACGGGTGGAAATGAGACTGATCATCGTCTCCTGACATAAGTTCGCTCGCAGCATTCGAGCCCTGCACGACACTGCACATGTCCAATCGGTCTGTCACTGCAGAGTCGTTTACAAATTCCTCCAACAAACTCGCATGCGGCTATAAATCATAACATGCATATTCATCAATCAATTGTTTGGCCATTGATTTTAAATGCGCGGAAAACACGAAGACGCCTTGTAAACCCAATCTGTCCATATAGCGTCATGGAGTCATAGAGTGAAGCATTGTGGAAACTGCCACTCCGGCCCAACCTCCCCACACCGGCCAAAATGTCCCAGCAACACTCGTCCCACCTGCCTGAGTCTGGTCCATATCCCTCCAAACCGGCTCTTTCCATGTACCTGTCTAATTGTTTCTCAAACGTTGGGATGGTTCCAGCCTCAACTACGTCTTTTGGCAGCTTGTTCCATGCACCTACCACACTCTGTGTGAAAAAGACCCCTCTGAGATCCGTATTAAATCTTTCCCCATTCACCTTAAACATCTGTCCCGTGGTACTCGAATTCCCTTCTCTGCGCAAGAGACCCTGTGCATGTACATTGAGCGAGTTCAGAGAAAGATGCCAAACTTGAATCACAGTTTTAATAGTAAGATTAAACGAGAACTTACCAAGTTCGAAGGTTGATCTTTATTTTATGAGGAGTTGTGGTGAGGGATTTCGTGAAGACCCCGCCAGCACGCATGCGCGTCATTCTTCAAAGCAGCGGTGTGGAATCACAGATCGCACCATGACTGGAAATAGTAAGATTAAGAACGTAGAACATACCTGTTGACCTTATGATAGAGGGTGGGAGCGGAGGGCATGAAATCCCTCGCCGCAACTCCTCATAAAATAAAGATCAACCTTCGAACTTGGTAAGTTCTTGTTTAATCTTACTTTTTTACTTCGGAGTCACGTGATTTCAAAGCTCTGTGATTTCACGCCCTGGACATTGTCCATGCTATCACACTGCCGCAATACTGATGGAGGAAGGTAGTTAAAGCATTCCAGACTGAACAGGCTGAAAAATAATGCACAGTTATTAACACAAATAATAACAAAGCAAAAGACCCTTAATTCGGGGACAAATCAGTCACGGAGCGGCTCCCAGCACGGCTTCTGCGAACGTTGCTGGGGCAACCAGCGGCTTATTGTAGAACCGCTGGAAGGTTGCTTCACTGGCCCAGCCCGCGGTGGCGAGGATGTGGTCCATGGGCACCTCCATGGCCCCGCCGCTGATGTGGATGCAGCCCTGGCAGTTAAAAATGTTAGTACCTATTCCTGCTGCACCCAACACCGCCCTGAGCCACCTTGCGAAAGTCTGCACAGTCACCCTGTGATGTGGAGAGTTGTGGCTGATGAGGAGCCCCTGCTCCATGTTCCGGACGGTTCCTGTAGTGTGGATGTAGAGGCGGAGATGGGTGACTATGCAGAGGGTGGCATCAGTGGGGTATGCCCGAAACTCCAACTGCAGCCCACGATCCCCAGGTCTATTTTGTTTCAATAGGTCCTGGACAAAGAAATTCACCTGTGCAGGGGTGGAGACCATGCTATCCAGCCGCAGCTTCTGTAATGCCTGGACTCGTTGAGCTGTAGGCAGTGCCATCAGCATCACCACGTTGAGGGTGAGCTGTTTGAGTGGTAACTCTGTCATAGGAGACCAGCTCCTCAGTAGGGTCAGAACGCTCCCTACGTCCCAGGTGATGTTGTATCTGGGCCGTGGAGGGTTGGTGTTAAACACTCCCCTCATGAATTTAGACAGCAGGTGGTTGGAGCCTACACTGATGTCTAGGTATGAGGACAATGCACTCCTGGCGCTGTTGATGGCACTGTAGCGAAGGCCCGCATTGTAATGAAGGCCCGCTAGGATTCCAGGACATCAGGGATCATAGCCGAGTTGTAGGTCGTGTTGGTACGGGAGCAGAATGCCTCCCACTTCCTGACCGGGGTGAGGTACTGCCTCCGGGTTGATGCTCGGCATTATGCTGAGATGAGGTCCATGGCTCTTGGTGATATGCTGGCCTTGACGAGCGGCCTCTTTAGAACCTGCAGGCCAACATGTTTAGGAGACCAAGGCACGGGTGACTGTCCCCCGCAATGGGGTCAGTGATCAATGTGGGATTTTTACCAAACTGAAACCACGGACGTTGCAAGATTTGGAAGGCCATCGGGTACCATGGCTGTGTAGGCCAGTCGTGTATGATCAATGCCAGTTGCAGAATCCAGTTGAACTTTCTGCAATACCCGACTGATGAGGCAGAATGGGGGAAAGACGTAGCAAACCATTGCCCCCCCCCCCCCCCCCCCATGGAGAGAAAAGCATCCATAGCTACTCCCCCAGGGTCTGGTTCCCAAGACACATATGTTGGTATCTAATGGTTCAACCTGGACGCAAAGAGGTCAATATCTGACGTGCCAAAGTGAGCTATAATTTCAGCAAAAATTTGGGGATTCAACATCTACTCGATGTGATCATTGAACACTCGTGACCTGGCGTCCGTCACTGAATTGAACTTCCCTGGTAAATAGGTCGCAGTGATCCAAATATTTCTCTCAATGCACCAGTGCCAGATTGTATTTGCCAATTTGTCACAAGATAACGACCTGATGCCACCCATATAGAAACATAGAAACATAGAAATTAGGTGCAGGAGTAGGCCATTCAGCCCTTCGAGCCTGCACCGCCATTCAATATGATCATGGCTGATCATTCAACTCAGTATCCCGTACCTGCCTTCTCTCCATACCCTCTGATCCCCTTAGCCACAAGGGCCACATCCAACTCACTCTTAAATATAGCCAATGAACTGGCCTCAACTACCCTCTGTGGCAGAGAGTTCCAGAGACTCACCACTCTCTGTGTGAAGAAAGTCTTTCTCATCTCGGTCTTAAAGGATTTCCCCCTTATCCTTAAGCTGTGACCCCTTGTCCTGGACTTCCCCAACATCGGGAACAATCTTCCTGCATCTAGCCTGTCCAACCCCTTAAGAATTTTGTAAGTTTCTATAAGATCCCCTCTTAATATCCTAAATTCCAGAGAGTATAAACCGAGTCTATCCAGTCTTTCTTCATAAGACAGTCCTGACATCCCAGGAATCAGTCTGGTGAACCTTCTCTGCACTCCCTCTATGGCAATAATGTCCTTCCTCAGATTTGGAGACCAAAACTGCACGCAATACTCCAGGTGTGGTCTCACCAAGACCCTGTACAACTGAAGTAGAACATCCCTGCTCCTGTACTCAAATCCTTTTGCTATGAAAGCTAACATACCATTCGCTTTTTTCACTGCCTGCTGCACCTGCATGCCTACTTTCAATGACTGGTGTACCATGACACCCAGGTCTCGCTGCATCTCCCCTTTTCCTAATCGGCCACCATTTAACCATATATGATTGATGTAAGCCAGCACCGGTGTGTTATCTGTTTGGAGGCGACATATAAGTGCCGTGAGTTAGAACAGTAAGCCCGCAGTCCATGGAAAACCCCTAACATCTCCAGATAATTTATCCCTTGTGTCTGGAGGAGGGTAGACTCGTGAGGGTCCCATCTGCCACCACAACTGGACATGGTGTCAGTTGTACCCCAACCTTGTGCACTTGCATCAGTTTGTAGCACGACGGATGGGTTGCTAACAATGATGGGTTTATGACACACACTAATAATGTCAATCTACCATTGTACCGCAACTCTAGCCAGATTTGGCAACCGTATTGGTCCATCAAAGTGCCCAGCATTTGCTTTTAATGCTGCGATATTTGCTCTTGGTAAATTTTGGTAATGTAACGGTCCGAATTGCTTCGCTGAGAATGTAGCTACCCGGTTCCCAATTTATTTTGCCGTTTGTCGGATAGTCGGTACTTTGGCGCAAGCAAGGCTGTAGCACGCTTCTTTTATGTCTAAAGCTTTGTTGGTCGGGATAGTGATCATCAGTAAGTTTGTGTCAATGGTGAAACCCAGGTAATCCATAACTTGAGAGGGGTTCAGTTTGGATTTGTCTGGATGGGTCACAACCCCTAACGTCTCGAATAAAGATTTGGTTGCTGTAACGGTCAGCGCAGCCAATTGGAGGGTCTGTCCCACGATAAGGATATCATCTAAATATGCCATAACGATACAATTGTGTTGTTGGAGGAGTGCCAATATGGGTTTTACTAATTTGGTAAATAGTCTGGGGACTGTGGGTAACCCATTGGGTAAGGCTTTGTATTGCCACAACTGTCCCTTCCAGACAAAGTGCAGGAACTTCCTGTGAGATTCTGTGATGGGGACTGTATAGTTTGCATCTTTTAAATTGATGCAAGCCATAAAGTACCCCGGGTAAAGCAGCTGCTTAGCTGTTTCGAAGGTATCCATGGGAAAATAGGTATATGGCACAAAAGTGTTCAGCAGGGTTAGGTATATGATAATCCGACATCCCCCATCTTTATTGGTTTTTGTAAAGATGTTAGACACAAACTCAAGGGGTTCGTGTGTCGTTTTGCTAATCACCCCTTCAGCTGCTAGCCATAAGATTTCAGCATGTTCCTCCTTTATCCCAGTCTGAGAGAGCGTAAAAATGCGCCGAGGTTCATGCTGTGTAGGGGGCAGTTTACCATCAATAAATGCTATGAAATAACCGTGAACACTTTGTAGAATAAACGTGGCTGTGGTGATTGCATCCCAAGCACCACAAAATGCTCGCAACCGACCCACGACTTGTGCGGGTAGAAGTGCTACTGCCTTAGAGGAACCAGACCCCCTTACCTCCATGGTTAACGGTGGTCTTGGCGTTTGGCGTTTTGGGGGAACATTGCGGTGCTGTCGTGGCAGTGGCCGCATCTTCTGATATGGGTGAACTTTAGCTGGTGGAGGTTTCATAAGGCCCACGGTCTTGGCCTTCTCGTTGAGTTCTGTGACTTGCTTGGAGAGATCTTTCCCAAACAGCTGATGAGTTGGTGGAGTGGTGGGGGGGACGGCACAACCCTGCAAATGACAGGTTGAGTGTCGGCCGGATGGAGCTCTTATGAAGGCAGTTAATTTTGAACTGCGCATTGCAGAGAAGTGCCAGGGCATCCTGCGGCACGCTGGGCACATTATCCCCATCGAGGGTGCAGGCAAATGCTGTAATGCCCGTCGATAGAAGTTTGAGGATGTGCTGTAAGCGGACGTCCTGCATCTTGGTGATAGTACTCAAATTCCCCCAAATGTGAGCATTCCCCGTGGGCACACTTAAAGTGATGCAGGTGTCGGTCGGTTTGAATGCGCCCATGGTATCAGTGACTACCTGACCCAGGGGCTGGTGAGTGGTCAGATAGTCAATGGTTCCTGCCTGTTTGGGGTGCAGCGGCTCCCCAGTGTGGGTAGCTGTGGCAACATTTTCCCACAACATACCGCAGGTCCGCACCTAGGACTGGCGCTACGGCGTCCGGCATCCCTGGTTCGTCATCGAAGTCAGCGTCCTGCAACGTCTGGTACAGCTGGCTGGAGAAGGCGATATGCTGGGCGGTCTCCTGGCGTGGCTTGTGGAAGCCCAAGACTCCCGTTCATACCGGGCCATATCCCGTTGGACTAGTTGCTCCACCAAGAGCTCCAAACTGGCAATGCGACCGTCCCCGCTACTCGCGGCGGACAAGCCGACTTCCCCAGGCTCTGCAATTTCTCTGGGGCTTCTACCAGCGGACCACACCTCCATAAGATGCAGACTAGGGTCCGAAGGTAGGTTGTCGTGGGCTACTGCTCCTGCAGGCCCATACGACTCCCGCACGGACTTTCCGCTAGTCGGCCTTCGAGCGGACTGTGGCGGTCCACCTGCCTGGTAGGAAGGCAGTGGAGATGAGTCGGCGCCGGTCCCCGGTACCTGGCTCCCCGGTCCGTGCAGGCTTACCTCCACTAGCCAGAGCTAAGCTAACCGACCGTCTACTGCTGCCACCGGCGCCCTTGACTGCAGCCTGACGCGGCGTTGTGCCAGCAGCACTTACTCCTGCAGGGCTGCTCGACGCAGCAGTAGCTCTGCCGGCCTGCCCTACGGCAGATATCCCCGACAGCTGTACGTGGCGTGTCGCGGCTGCGGGGCTCCCCTGTAGCGCAGCCACTCCCCGCCCGGTCCCCGTGGATCCCACAGCAACACGGGTGAAGCCGCTGACGGTGAGCGAGGCACCTTTTCACGTACCTGGTTTCTCCCCCGCTTCCTGGAGGATGGGGGCACAAAGGCTGGGTCCGGAATTCCCAGCTCCCATGCGGACATCCATTCGGGAGATAAGTCAGGCGCTGGTGTAACGGAAGCGCCCGAATTCCGCACATTTACCCCCGGCCGTCCGGATACTGCCGGCGGTGCTCGCAGCTCCGGGGAAAGTGGCCGCTGGCCTGTCGGCGTCCCGCGGCTCTTGGGAAGTCTTCCTTCCCTCCCGTTGCTTTCCATCCTGCAACTAACAAAAGGTTAGTGTACTTACCTTTGCCGGTCTTGTTGTAGGAGCTGGTGGCGAGAGCGCCCTGCCCCCCCCCCAGCTTGTCGATGTGGCGCGCATGCGTGCTGGCGAGGTCTTCACGAAGTCACTCACATGACTCCGAAGTAAAATTAAGCAGTCATTCTACACTCAGGCACTTGACTGAAAAGAAAAGCAATATTTGAGACACTTGAGCACGTCCTGTAGGGCTGTTGCTAAATAAAACGTTATAAATATTTGATTAACTACTTTTCCTCACCTAAATCCGATTCGTATCATTTACCTGCCATCTATATCAAGATTTCATGAAATCTCTGTGCATTCCATCCCGAATCTATGTGTCTTGATTAAAAGAGGAACAATTCAGAGCCGAAAATCAGTTTCTAATTTGCCATCGTTCAATTGCGGCTGGGAAAATTGACAATCAACAAAAGTATCAGAAATTGTCCTCCCTTGGCGAGAGGCAGCGTGGACACGGAACACAGTCTGATCGTTTACCCCGCGGGCCCCGCGTCGGGTTACTTCGGTGCATCTCCGCAATATGAGTTCCCCTTGCTTCACTCTGGACCTCAAGAGAAAACCTCAACATTGCCATCACCGGTGGGAAATCTGGTTCAGAATCAACCTGCTTTGTTAACTTCCTTAATTAATCGTTCGTGCTGATCCCGGATCAAAGGAGGACTACAATAAGTCAAACTACGGCCACTATTTCACAAGTAGGTCGAGAGAAAGACATTAATTATGAAATGCCGCACCAACATTGCCAGCACCTGTGGGAAATCTGGTTCAGATTGGGATTTCTTCCTTTGACACGCATGTTTGTAGATTTGCCTACGATTCCATCCCATGTCACGTAACCACTGAAATTAAAATGTCGGGCAGGTAAAGAGAACAATTCAAAACAATCGTTCCTCACCTGCACTTTGAGGGCTTTGGAAGAGGAAAACGTATCTCATAATATAATATACCTACCAAAGCCACTGGCCTCTTCAAATGATGAAATCAACATCAGTGTTGCTAAAACTAAAGCAACAGGATGTCTCATCGTCTGCTGTGTTCGCCGATCGCAATCAGGAATGCAGAGAAATAGTTTTGGAAACTGGTAGTAGATGTTGCTGTATTTATACCCATCCGGCTGGAATCGTGTAATGTCCGGATTGGGTTGGCCACGATAGAGGCGCGTCAGAGGCAGAAGTAATTGTCGTCCCGTTACTGGATGGAGGCCAGTAATTTGACTGAAGGGTTCGCAACGTGTCCAGTGGCTCTTTATGACTTTCGTATATCCGAACCCTTCTCTTTCGCCACCCTATATCAAATGAGATCTCCCGACGCTATTTTGTGTTTTCATCAAATTGCAACAGTGCATTCCCAATATTATGATCTTCTCTATGTATGTTGGGAATTTATCTTTTTTCACGATCAATTGTTTCCAAATTTCAGCTGATTGTATCGAAACGCCATTGTCTAAATGATCCAAACATCACTGAAATAGATCTTTCGGCGCACCAGTTTTTTCTCAAACATGAAAAACCTATTTAAACGCATTCCATTTACGGGCTCTTGGTCCAGGGTCCTGGTGAATCAAGGGATCGTCTAGATAAAGGTCGGCACGGTTGCGCAGTAGTGGAGTTGCTGCCATACGGCGCCAGGGACCTGGGTTCGACCCTGACTACGGGTGCTCTCTGAGCAGAGTTTGCACGTTCTCCTCGTGACCTGCATGGGTTTATTCCGGGTTCTCCGGTTTCTGCGACGGTCCAAAGACCAAAGGAATTGTAGGCCATTGAGCTTGCTATAATATTAAATTGTCCCCAGTGTGTGGGATTGTGTTAGTGTGCGGGGATCGCAGGTCCGTGCGGATTCGGTGGGCCGCAGGACCTGTTTCCGCCGTGTATCTCTAAACTAAACTAAACTAAACTAAACTCAATGCCATCCGCGTGTATCGCGTGCTCTCCTCATCCCCAGCTGGGTACACCGGTTCAGCTCTATCACTATCACTCCCCTGCGTTAATGTATGCTCGAATATCCTCCCCTTCACCTGTTATTTTATTTGCCATAATCATCATCGGAATTGCCGCTTGTACCTGTGAGCTATAAAACCCCATGTTTAAACACCTCAGGCACTCTCCGTTATCTCCGCGCATTCCATTCTCCAGGCCCCAATCCTCTCATCCTCGCCATGGACGTCCAGTCACTCTACACCTCCATCCTCCAGGCTTTGAGACAAGGATGTTCTCAAAGCCCTTCTGGTTCTTCCTCGACTGGAGGAGCAACCTATACCCGTCCACCGATACTCTCCTCCACCTAGCGGAGTTGGTCCTTACCCTCAATAGCCTCTCGTTTGACTCCTCCCATTTCCTCCAAATACAAGGCGTAGCTATGGGCACACGCATGGGCCCCAGCTTTGCCTGGCTCTTTGTCGGGCACGTTGAATAATCCTTGTTCGCGGCATACCAGGGCCCCATCACCGACCTCTATCTCTGCTACATCGACGACTGCTTTGGTGTCACCTCCTGCACCCACAAACAACTGACTGACTTTATCCGTTTCACCACCAACTTCAATCCAGCACTCAAATACACCTGGACCATTTCCGACATTTCCTTAACATTCCTTGACCTCACTATCTCCATCCCAGGTGATAGACTCCTGAATGACATCCACTATAAACCCACTGACTCCCACGGCTATCTGGACTATTCTTCCTCCCACCCTGCTTCCTGTAAGGACTCCATCCCCTATTCCCAATTCCTCCGGCTACGCCGCATCTGCTCCCCGGATGAGGTGTTCCACACCAGGGCATCACAAATGTCCTCATTCTTCAGGGAACGGGGATTCCCCTCCGCCACTATAGATGAGGCTCGCACCAGGGCCTCCACCATACTCCTGTCACACTGCCCTCTCTCCCCATCCCCCCATTGGAAACAAGGGCAGAGTCCCCCTGCTCCTCACTTTTCACCCCACCTGCCGGCACATACTACACATAGACCTTCGCCAGTTTCGCCACCTCGCTACATCTTCCCATCGCCCCTCCTGTCTGCCTTCTGAAAAGACCGCTCCCTCCACAACTCCCTTGTCAATTCTCCCCTTCCCGCCCGCCCCATCCCTTCCCTGGGCACTTTCCCTTGCAACAGCAGGAGATGCTACACTTGTCGCTTTACCTCACCCCTCCACTCGATTCAAGGACCCAAGCAGTCGTTCCAGATCCGACAGCGGATCACCTGCACCTCCTCCAACCTCATCTATTGTATCTGCTGCTCTAGATGTCAGCTGATCTATATCGGTGAGACCAAGCGGAGGCTTGGCGATCGTTTCACCGAACACCTCCGCTCGGTCCGCAATAACCAACCCGACCTCCCGGTGGCTCAGCACTTCAACTCCCCCTCCCATTCCGTATCCGACCTCTCTGTCCTGGGCCTCCTCCACGGCCAGAGCGAGCAACACCGCAAGTTGGAGGAACAGCACCTCATATTCCGCTTGGGGAGTCTGCATCCTCTTGGCATGAACATCGAATTCTCTCAATTCTGTTAACCTTGCTGTCTCCTCCCCTTCCTACCGCTCCCTCAGCCCTCGGGCTCCTCCTCCTTTTTCCTTTCTTTCCCCCGCCTCCCCCCAGCCCCCATCAGTTTGAAGAAGGGTTTCGGTCCGAAACGTTGCCTATCTCCTTCGCTCCACAGATGCTGCTGCACCCGCTAAGTTTCTCCAACATTTTGTGTAAACCCTCGATTTTCCAGCATCTGCAGTTCCTTCTTTAACAGCTATAGAAATCTTTCAGCTTACTCCGAATTAATTTCTTTCTTTTAAAATCGTTTTACTCGTTTTTTTCCCCCGAAACAAAAACACAGCAACAATAAAAGCATAATGATAAACATAACAATAATATTGCTACGTAGGGATCAGAATTACATTAATAACAGGTATAACCTAAATATGTGTCCAGTGTCAAAATACACATTGAATATAGACATCCCGATCTCTATGTAAATATAGTTAAATGTTAAAAAAAAACTTATATATTAAAAAAACAAGAAGATAAAAAGAAAAAAAAGAAGAAAAGAGAAAAAAGGAAAAAACAAAACCACCCTAAACTAGAAAAAAAAAGCAAAACAGAATCTGGGATGCAAAGAATTTGAACAATTTAAATCCTGTTTGTCGTCAAGTCCATTCCATCGTATAAAGGTAAAATTATTATTATAACGGTTGGAGAGGGGACAATTTATGTCGTGTGAAAATGTTGAATAAATCTTTCCCAAGGACTATCAAATTTAGCCAAGGGGACAACAATGTCACTCCTGATGTTTTCTAAATTCAAACATGATAGGGTTTCAGAGTATCAATGGAGAGTGGTCGGAGGGTTAGAGACTATCCATTTAAATAAAATAGATCGTCTTGCAATTAATGTGGTAAAAGCAATCAGCCGATGGGCAGAACAGGACAAATGAATAGAATCTAACATTGGTAGCCCCAAAATTACAGTAATAGGATGAGGTTGTAAATCAATACCTAAATCTACAGAAATGGTATCAAAGATTTATTTCCAATATTTTTCCAAAAGTGGGCAGACCAAAACACATGAGTCAGTGAGGCCACTTTAGAGTTACATCTGTCACAGGTAAGATTTATATGACCATAAAAACGAGCTAACTTATCTTTTGACAAAGTGTATCTAGCACTGTGCAAGAAATCTGTATGGCGAATGTTTAAAAAAAAATTTAACAAAGCGATTTGTATTTCCGTACGAAATACGGAAAATTAACGCGGGGCCCCCTTAGGCATGGGGCCCAATTGGGAGAAATTGGCCCAATCGGCTTATGGCCGGCCCTGCTTGCACACATTGATGAAGTATTAACTCATTTAAGAATCCTCTCCCATTTCTGGATAGATAGAGAGATTTGAAGTTCTCTTTCCCAGTCATTCTTAATTTTATCAAATGTATATATATGTAATTTCGAAATCAACTAATAAATAGTCGTTATTAAGCCTTTCTGACAAGGGTTCAAATTTTTTCCAATGTTTCGGTTTGATGTGGTAACGGGAAAAAAGGTAGAGTAGCCTTCAAAAAATGTCTAATTTGTAAATATCTAAAAAGATGTGAGTTAGGTAAATTATATTTATTGGAGAGTTTCATAGAAACATAGAAAATAGGTGCAGGAGTGGGCCACTCGGCCCTTCGAGCCTGCACCGCCATTCAATATGATCATGGCTGATCATCCAGCTCAGTATCTTGTACCTGCCTTCTCTCCATACCCCCTGATCCCTTTAGCCACAAGGGCCACATCTAACTCCCTCTTAAATATAGCCAATGAACTGGCCTCAACTACCTTCTGTGGCAGAGAATTACAGAGACTCACCACTCCCTGCGTGAAAAATGTTTTCCTCATCTCGGTCCTAAGGGAATTCCCCCTTATCCTTAAACTGTGACCCCTTGTTCTGGAGTTCCCCAACATCGGGAACAATCTTCCTGCAACTAGCCTGTCCAACCCCTTAAGAATGTTGTAAGTCGCTATAAGATGCCCCCTCAATCTTCTGAATTCCAGCGAGTACAAGCCCTGTCTATCCAGTCTTTCTTCATATGGAAGTCGTGCCATCACAGGAATTAGTCTGGTGAACCTTCTCTGTACTCCCTCTATGGCAAGAATGTCTTTCCTCACACTAGGAGACGAAAACTATATGCAATACCCCAGGTGTGGCCTCACCAAGACCCTATAGAACTGCAGTAGAACCTTCCTGCTCGTGTACTCAAATCCTTTTGCTATGAATGCCAACATACCATTCGCTTTCTTCACAGCCTGCAGCACTGCATGCCTACTGGTGTACCATGACACCCAGGTCTCGCTGCATCTCCCCTTATCCTAATCGGCCACCATTCAGATAGTAATCTACCCTCCTGGTTTTGCCTTCAAAGTGGATAACCTCACATTTATCCACATTATACTGCATCTGCCATACATTTGCTCACTCCCCCAACCTATCCAATTCACCTTGCAGCCTACTAGCATCCTCCTCACAGCTAACACTGCCACCCAGCTTCATGTCATCCGCAAACTTGGAGATGCTGCATTCAATTCCCTCATCCAGATCATTAATATATATTGTAAATAGCTGGGGTCACAGCTCTGAGCCTTGCGGTACCCCACTAGTCACTGCCTGCCATTCTGAAAAGGACCCGTTTACTCCTACTCTTTGCTTCCTGTCTGCCAGCCAGTTCTCTATCCACATAAATATTGAACCCCCAATACCGTGTGCTTTAATTTTGTATACTAATCTCTTATGTGGGACCTTGTCGAAAGCCTTCTGAAAGTCCAGATATAACACATCCACAGGTTCTCCCTTATCCACTCTACTAGTTACATCCTCGCAAAATTCTATAAGGTTCGTCAGACATGATTTACCTTTCATAAATTCATGCTGACTTTGTCCAATGATGTTACCACTTTCCAAATGCGCTACTATCCCATCTTTAATAACTTTCTCTAGAATTTTCCCCACTACCACTACTAACTGGTCTGTAATTCCCCATTTTGCCTCTCCCTCTCTTTTTAAACAGACATAAAACAACCATCCAAAAACAAATCACGAAACACTACTAATCCCTTCCTCTTCCATAACAGAAAGGCTTGATCAATACTAAAAGGTTGGAAGAAAAAAATAGATATGATAGGACTCGATAAAATCAAATCATTCAATCCAAAAAACGTACGAAATTGAAACCATATTCGGAATGTATGTCTTATTATTGGATTAGTCGTACATTTATTCAATCTCGTAATTGTAAAAAGCAACGAGGCCCCTAGAATAGAAGCCAATGATAGTCCTTGCATAGAATCATGTTCATGGTTTATCCATCCTGGGCATTGGGCATCTTCTAAATCTGTTGTCCAAAACGTTAAATAACGAGCATTAACTGCCCAGTAGTAGAATCTAAGGTTTGGCAGTGCCAAACCACCGTCTTTTTTTGATTTCTGTAAGTATTTTTTAACAGTCTGGAATTTATATTCTGCCATATATATGAAGACATTCTGGAGTCAATAGTATCAAAGAAATATTTCCCAATAAAAATTGGTATCGTCTGAAATAAATATAAACATTTAGGTAAGATAAACATTTTAATGGCATTGATTCGGCCGATTAAAAATAAGGACATTGGTGATCATTTAGTAAACTATTGTTTGATTTGGTCAATTAGAGGCATAAAAGTAGCTTTAAATAAATCATTGTGTTCTTGGTAATCATAATACCTAAATAAGTAAACCATTCGGTTGTCAATCTAAATGGAAACTGTCCATTTAATCGAAAATGTTCACACTTACTAAGATTTAAAACTATTAAACTGATTAAGTAGTGCTACTATTGCCAGAATAGATTTCTGATGATTAGAAATGAATAATAACAGATCATCTGCATAAAGAGATAGCTTATGTGTCTTATTCCCACGGACAATACCAATAATGTTAGGGCATTCCCTAATAACGGTGGCCAAAGGTTCCAAAGCGATATCAAACAGTGAAGGACTTAAAGGACAGCCCTGTCTAGTTCCGCGAAAGAGCCTGGAAAAAAGGAAATCTCTGATTATTGGTAAGTACAGAAGCCTGAGATATAAGATATATCAGAGTAACGATTTTTAATAAAACCTGTCTGATCTTCAGAGATAATTTGCGGTAAAATATTTTCCAATCTCATAGCTAATATTATGGAAAGAATTTTGGAATCTACATTTAACAGTGATAGCGGTCTATATGATGTCACTTCAGTAGAGTCTTTCTTTTTTAAGAATTAAAGAAATATATGCTTCATAAAAGGATTGTGGTAATCTTTTCATTAAAAAGACTTCTTTAAAAACCTTGCATAGCCAGGGAGACAGTAACTTGAGAAATACTTTTAAAATGCTACTGTAAACCCATCTAATCCGGGAGCTTTACTAGAATTCATCGAAAGGATTGATTTCTCTATTTCTTCCTCCGTGATGGATTCGTCTAACAACAGAGACTCATTATATGATAAATTTGGCAAGTTCAACTTCTTTAAAAACTCATGCATTATATTGGAATCAGTAAGAAATTCTGATTGGTATAGGGAGGTATAACATTCCTGAAAAGATTTATTAATTTCGTCATGGTCTGCAGTCAGTGTACCATCCCGTTTACTCACTTTAGTCATCTGAATTTTGGCCGCTTTCAACTGATTAGCGAGTAATTTACCAGATTTTTCACCATGTATATAAAATTGACTTTTGGTTTTAAGTAGCTGATTCTCAATCAGTGATACTAATAACAAATCATGTCTCAATTGAAGTTCAACGCTATTCTTCTAGAACTCTGAACTAGGATCTTTTGAACATTTTAAATCAATTTCTTTAATCTCATCAGCCAATATACGTATTTCATTTTGAGTTTGTTTTTTAATCCCGCATAGTATGAAATAATTTGTCCACGAATATATGCCTTAAAGGCACCCCAGACTACACCATTGGATATTTCTACAGTAGAATCTGTAAGAAGAAAATTCAATCTGTCCTTTAATAAAATTAACAACATTTAGATCTTGAAGCAGAGTAGCATTAAATCGCCATTGTTTCGCACTAAACTTGGAATTGGGTAGTTTAATTGATAGTTTCAATGGTTCACGATCAGACAGAGCAATTGCATCATACTCACATGCAGTGACGGATGAAACTAGCCGAGAACCTATTATAAAGTAGTCAATCCTAGAGTAACTAAGATATACATGAGAGAAAAAAGACAATTATTTGTTATTTGGGTGTAAGAATCGCCAGGCTTCTAACATTCTAGAGTCAAGTAAAAAATAATTGATAAAACTAGCTGATTTATTTGGAAGCACATGATCAGATGCAGATCTGTCCATCGAGGGGTTCACACAACAGTTAAAATCTCCACCCATTATAAAAAAATTAAATTAAGAAAGGCTGCAATGAATTGTTTAAAAAACTCAGGGTGATCAATATTTGGTGCATAAACATTCGCTACAGCAACCTTTTGGTTATGAAGAACACCAGTAATCACCGACAATCTACCATATGGATCAGAAAAGGGTTCATAATGAAGAAACGGAATTGAGGAGTCAATAACATTAGAGACTCCTTTCACCTTAGCTTGTGAATTTGAATGAAACTGCTGTCCTCTCCAAAACTTGAAAAATCGTTGATTGTCGTCTTGCCTTACATGTTTCCTGAACAAAGATAACCTGAACATTTAGTCTACGAAGAACTTTAAAACAAAAAACTATTAATGGGAGTGTTGAAATCATTCACATTTCACGAAAGGAAGTTAATAACTTTATCCATATTGTTTGTAAAAATCATGTGGAATGTAAAGGGTTAATTTCTTAAAGCATAATAGTTCATGATACCGGAAGAAGAAAAATCTAGGGCGGAGCTAGAAGTGATCATATTTCAGATCTTTTTGTAGTTCAGATTCAGCACAGATGAAATAAGGCTAAGCTAAAAGCAAAAGAACCCCCCCCCCCCACCCATACGAAGCCCGAAACTGACCAGTTGACAGTCAGTACGCTACCTAATCCATTCCCTACCACCATCTCTCCTAACGACAGCACCCAACGTAAAAATAAAACATATTTGCCACTCAATAGCCAAAACAAAATTAATGTTATGGTTAAAAAAGCACATTTTAGCAGTGAAACCCAAGAGCTACATCATATTGTTTATCCAAGATCAAAATATGAAAAACAAGAACTGCGTTCACTTAATTTGTCTAAAGACAGGGGAAGAAAAAAAAATCCTTCAATTTTTATAATAGAAAAGCTCACAAAGAAAATCTTTAAAATTCATATATATATAATACCAGTACATTAAATTAACAGTGTCTTAGAGAAAGTAAAAGTTGTTATTTGACACCATCATACTAAAATTCTAAAAAGTAAATAAAAAAAACCTCATCCAAATCTTAATCATTACAAATCGATATATTGTCAAAATAGGAAGAGTAAATCTCCAATTATAACTTAATCAGCAATCAATTGCCCCCGGTCGCGACTTCACCCTCATAAGCCTCCAGAAAGCTGGAAGCATCTTGAGGATTGTTAAAAAATCGAATGTTACCATTAAAGAGTCGTATACGCAGTCTAGCTGGATAAAGTAAGGCAGGACACAACTTTTTCTTAACAACTCAGACATTATATGATGGAAAGACTTTCTTAATTCCAAAAGCACGTAACTATAATCAGGAACAAACCAAAACTTACATCCTTCATATTCAACCACGCCCAACTTTTTTCTGCCTGGAGAATATTCTCCTTCATCTGCAAGAAGTGAAACCGAACAATCAAATGTCCCGAATTAATTTAACTTCTTGATCTCACAAAGCCACTCATTAGTGGCTGTAGTCATGAAGACCCTTGAAATACTTGTGCTGGCCAAGCTGAAAAATATCACAAACCCCCTACTGTGTTAAGGTTCTTTTCACTTCAAACAGACAAAAAGGGAATAAAATAGTAATCAAATAGTGAAATCTGTATTTGGCCAGGCGGGTGTGGCAGTATACTCTTACAGTATGTAATATACAGACTATAGGTTCACTCTATCCCCACACACAGTGTGTGCGCTTGGTCTTGCTGATATATAGGCGCCCACACTTACATCAACGGACACAGTAGATGCTGTTGGAGGAGGTACGCGAAACTCTGTCCCGCGTAAAAGGGCTGTCGTGGCCCCTGGATAGAGTCGATGGGGGAAATATAAAGACGTCGCCCATCGTTTTTCTGCAGAGATGCTGCCTGTCCCACTGCGGTACTCCAGCTGTTAGTATCAATCTACGATGTAAACCAACATCTGTAGTTCCTTCGTACACATCTTCGCACGCATGTTCCAAGTACTGATTATCTGCGTGCCGACCGACCTGCTGTGTTAACTTGCATGATTCATCGTTCATGCGCAGAGCAACTAAAAGTTGTCTTTGCAGACATTTTTAACTTCTCACTCAGCCAGGCAGTAGTGCCCAACTGCCTCAAAAGTGCCATCATCGTTCCCGTCCCAAAGAAGCCCAACCCAGTCTGTCTCAATGACTTTCGTCCAGTGGTTCTCACACCCATATTAATGAAGTATTTTGAGCGGCTGGTCATGCAGCACATCAAAAACTGTCTCCTAGCCAACCTGGACCCACTCCAGTTCGCTTACAGAGCCAACCGGTCCACAGAGGATGCTGTCTCTACAACACTCAACCTCGCACTATCACATCTCGACCGGAAGAACACCTATGCCAGGATCCTCCTCATAGGCATCAGCTCAGGTTTTAATACAATCATCCCACAGCAGCTGGTGGAGAAGCTGAGGCTGTTGAAGGTGGACACTGGCACCTGCAATTGGGTCTTTAATTTTCTGATGCAGCGGAAGCAGACAGTCAGGGTGGGCAGCCGAACCATCACTGTGAGCACTGGCTCATCCCAAGGCTGTGTCCTAAGCCCCCTGCTGTTCAGTCTGCTTACTCGTGACCGTACTGCCAGACTCAGCAATAATAGTAAGATTAAACGAGAACTTACCAGTTTGAAGTTTGATCTTTATTTTATGAGGAGTAACGATGCGGGATTACGTGAAGAAGCCACGCCTGGCGCTAGAACGGCATACTTCAAAGCAGCGGCATGAAAAACACAGAACATAATAGCCAGAGTAAGATAGTAAGGCTTCTCATAGATTTAGAACTGCCAGATGATCATTTATTTTATGAGGGTGGGGAGTGGAGGGCACGTAATCCCTCATCGTTACTCCTCATAAAATAAAGATCAAACTTCTCGTAAGTTCTCGTTTAATCTTACTATTTTACGTCGGAGTCACGTGAGTGACTACGTGAAGATTTTGAAGCTTCTGTGTTTTCCATGTCGTATAATTCTTCCATACGACAGTCCGGCTAGGTCAACACATACATGAGTAAAAAACCTTTTACCAGACCAGTTTCAGTTCTTTCCATGAATCTTTTAATGATAAAAGAACATATAATAACCCCTTTTTTACATCTGGGGAAACCATTATAAAGTGATAAACGATATAAGTGATAACATAATCAATAATATCAATTGATAGTGAAACAAAGCAGGTGATTATAGTGAACCCAACACCGCGTGTCCAAAGCCTGTCATTGTGTGAACAGGTTTATTGTAGAACTTTGAAAAAGTTTCTTCTTTACACTACCCTGCGGTTTCTAAAATATGTTCGAGTGGCACGTCCTGTAACTTCGCCGCAGACGTAGCTGCTGCCCTGGTGGAGTGAGATTTGAACACATCAGTGTCTACTCCTGCTAAAAGTAACACCTGTTTTAACCACTTCGAAATTGTTTGCACTGAAGCTTTTGTGTGTGGTTTCTTATGCGTAATCATTAATGTTTTTTCATTACCTCGAAGAGTTTTGGTAATTTTTATATATTGGTTCAAATGTTTCACTACACACAATGTTGGGTCAATAGGGTAAGCTTGAAACGTTACCTTTGCTCCAGTTCTTCCTGGTCTGCTTTGTTTGATCAGATCGTAAACAGAAAACACAATGTTATCTGTAGCCACATGCATACAGTCTAAACGTAGCAATTGTAATGTTTGCACCCTTTGAGCTGAAACCAATGCCATTAACATTACTAATTTAACTGTTAACTTTTCCAATGATAAAACTTCGATTGGAGTCCATTGCCTAAGTAGGGTAAGTACAATGCTGACATCCCAAATTTCTGTATATCTTGGTTTGGGTGGATTTTTGTTAAAGATTCCTTTCATAAATCTCGATATTAATGGATGTGATCCAATTGATTTTTGATCAGAGATTTGTCCTAAATAGGATGACAAGGCACTATGTGCACTATTAATAGCACTATAACTTAAGTGCTGTTCAAAATGCAACTCGGCAAGGAACTCCAATATGTTTGCAATGTTCACAGTATGATAGGATATATTTGATTGTCTACAAAAAATTTCCCATTTCTTTATATGTGTCATATATTGTCTCTGGGTGCTATCTCGCTATGATGCGACTATAATATCCATAGTTCTATCCGACAATCCAAGCTCTTGTAGTGGTGTGGTCAAAACCTGCAGATTAACAAATTCATATAAGCATGTAATGGATGAATTTCTTTGGTCACCGGTTTTATTAATAAATCACTGCTGCTAGGAATTGACATATATGGTTCTTTAATCATGTTTAACATCAATGGGAACCATGGTTGTGTCGGCCAATTTGGAATCACCAATAATCCCGTGGCAGAATCTTGTTCTATTTTCTTCAGACATTGCTGAACCAGAGTAAATGGCGGAAAAGCATAAAAGAACATATTCCCCCAATGCAGTGAAAAAGCATCTACTGCTACTGCATCTGGATCTGGTTCCCTAGACACATATTTAGCCAATTGATAATTTAATCTTGATGCAAACAGATCAATGTCTGGTAACCCATATTGAATCACAATTTTACTGAAAATTACTGGGTTCAACATCCATTCTGTGTTATCTTTAAACACCCTTGATCTATTGTCTGCCACCACATTGTCTTTACCTGGGATATAATTCGCCGAAATCCAAATTTGGTGCTCAATACACCAATGCCATATCTGATTGACCAGACAATCACATGATACCGATCTGACTCCCCCCCCATGTGATTAATATATGCAACAGCTGTTGTATTGTCTAATTGTATTAGTACATGCAGATTCTTTTTTGTAGAACAATAGGCTTTTAATCCATAAAATGCCCCCAATAACTCTACATTGTTAATACCATATGTTTGGAGAAACATTTCCTCTTGGACAGTCCATCTGCCCCCACAGCTGGTAAATGAATCTGTCGCCCCCCATACGAGAGCACTAGCATCTGTTTGTAAAATTACTTCAGGCTGTTGTATCACAATGTTTTTAGCAGCTTGTGGGACATTTTCAATCCACCATTGCAATTCCAATAAGGCATTTTTTGTTAATTGCATAGGCCTATCAAAATGGCCTGCTCTCTTTTTTAGAGCTTTTATTTTATCTTTTTGCAGGTTTTGGTAATGTAATGGACCAAATTCCACAGCAGGAAATGCTGCTACTAATTTCCAAATAACATTTGCTACTTCCCGGATGGAGGGATAAGGTTTGTGCATAAGACCCCTGCAGGTCATTATAATATCATCAATCCTACCTGTTGGCAAAGTTACTAACATAGTAACTGAGTTGATCACAAACCCCAAATAGTTAATTGACTGTGTTGGCTGCAGCTGGGATTTAATTGGATGAATCAAGAACCCTAATTTCTCAAATAAGGTTTTATTTGCTCAAACTGATTTTTCAGCTGATTCCTGATTACAATTGATGATTAAAATGTCATCCAGATAAGCCATAACGATGTGCTTTTGTGCTCTTAATTGTGCTAAAGCTGGTTTCAACAGCTTTGTAAAGAGCCTGGGAGCTGAACTTAACCCATTTGGTAAAGCTTTAAATTGCCACAGCTGTCCCAGCCAATTAAAGTTTAAATATCTTCGAAAAAATTGGTGTATCGGTACTGAATAGTACGCGTCCTTTAAATCAATTGTGGCCATATAACAACCTGCTGACATCAAATGTCTTGTAGTATTGAATGTTTCCATCTTAAAATGTTTATACTCGAGAAATGTATTAAAATTTGTAAGGTCCAGAATAATTCTGCAACCACCATCTTTTTTTACTTCTTGGAAATATATTTGACACAAATTGATGTTCATGTTCAACAGTTTTTTCAATAACACCCTTTTTAAACAATTTGTCAATTTCCACATTAATCTCTGCCTCTTCAATTGCAGAAAACATGAAACCATAAGCAGGTTTATTTTGTACCGGAGAGTTAACACCTTCTTTAAATGTTATAATAGCTCCTGAAATGTTTGTAAAATAAACCGATCAGATGTGATGGCAAGCCACTCATCATAAAACATTTGTAATCTCCCTCCAACTGGAGATTCGTCCACAGTTTCTTTAGGAATTGAATACATTTTTTGTACCTCTCCATATGAACGTGGTGGTCTCCTTCTCCCCGTATACGGGTGAACATTAGGCTGTGTCGGATGGTAATATTTTCTTATCATATTCTTGCCTCTGTTTCCAAAATCAAATCCCCTTCTTGACAAAAAATACCTTTTTTGTCCAAAAACGAAAGGTCTCATGTGGCTAATAGATTTAGCCTCTTCATCCATTTCTCTTATTTGTTTAGGCAGGTTCTTTCCAAACAGATAACCAGGAGCTTGAACACCACTTGATCGACACAGACCTGCAAATCTTGGATGAAATATGGGCCGAATCGCAATTTTCCTCATACAATTAATTTCATAGAAGAAATTGCACAATAAGCCCAAAGTATCTTTTTGGATTTTAACCATTTCCGACCCTTCCATTTGCCTTCCATAGGCAGTAATGGCAGCTGAAATCAGTTTGACGATTCTTTGAAATCTTATTTCTTGTCCTCTCATGCCTGGAGACATAGGCGTCCATATAGACGGATTAACCGTAGGTACCCTCAATGAGGTGCAATTATCCGGTGTTTTATATAATTCTGCTGTTTCAACCATCACAGAATCTTGAAGTTGGTGAGATACCATATAGTTAATATTGGCAGCTAGGTTTTCTTCCATAGCCTCACCACTTCCTTCCGGTATAGCAAATTCTTTTGCCACATCAGGCACATCTGGCCTTTTCTTTTTTATTCGTGGTGTGCACTCATAATCCACATCACCACTTGCAGGGTCTGACCTTTGCAGCCCTGATACACTTGGAATTATATCCAATGAGACTTCCTCCGCCCTTAATCCTGGGTCTGGAGTTTCAAATTCCCTATTTGGCACATAGCCATATTCTGGATATTCAAACCCTTCAGGGTCATTTTGGGAAACTTCTGGGTACTGTGACCCTTGTCTCATTATATTCTGGAGTACTTTCTCCATATGCTCCATTTTAAGCAATATAGCTTTATTATCCGGAGGACTTTCATTATCAGAGTCATTATCAGAAACCACGGGCCTCACGGATTTCTTTTTGCTTTTTCTAGGAACATTTTCCTCCGTGGTTTGTATTTCTGGAGAAATTATAGTCTCACTAACGGGTAAATCAACGGCCACCGGTATCGGAACCGGATCCGCACTAAACTCTTGTCCCGACTCTTTAGCTTCACCCCGGGACGATCTTTTTACCCGTGAAATTTTTCTTTGAGACTTCTCCATTTTCCCTTTTTTATTATCTGGCTAAATCATTACGCCAGCGTGACTCTGATTTTACTTTCGCTTTTGCTGGTTCTACCATCGTAGCGTCTTTTTTCCCAGAACGTCCCCTCTTTCCTTGCACTTACCTGCGGGTCCGTTCCGACCGCTGCGAGGAGCTGTGCTCTGCAGCTCTTGCTTCAGCCGTCAGCGTCGACGTAATGCCGTTCTAGCGCCAGGCGGGGCTTCTTCACTTAGTCACTCACGTGACTCCGAAGTAAAATTATATCAATAAGTTCGCTGATGACACAACAGTGGTGGGTCTCATCAGTGGCAACAATGAGTCGGCATACAGGATGGCGGTGGAGCTGCTTACAGAGTGGCACAGATCACACAATCTCACCCTCAACGTGATCGATTTTAGGAGGTCTGGAAAACACCATCACACACAACTGCATATTGATGGTGCTGCTGTGGAGAGGGTCAGCAATGTGAAGTTCTTGAGACTTCACCTGGCGGACGACCTGACCTCAACGACCAACACCACAGCAGTCATCAAAATAGCTCAGCAGAGGCTCCACCCCCTAAGAAAAGCAGGCCTCCCTACTGTTCACCTGACAACCTTCTACAGGGGCACCATCGAGAGTATACTGACCTACGGCATCACTTCCTAGTTTGGGAGCTGCAAGGCTTATGAGCAAATACAACTTAACAGGATAGTGAAGACAGCCAGTAGGATCATTGGTGCTCCACTCCCTTTCCTGCTGGAGATCTATCAGAAGCGTAGCATCCGCAGAGCCAACTCCATCATTAAGGATCTATATCACCCATCACACAACATCTTCTCCATTCTGCCATCTGGGAAGAGGTACAGGAGCATCAGCTGCTGAACCAGCAGGATGCTACACAGCTTCTTCCCACAAGCAATAAGACTGGTTAACGGACTGTGTCCCCTCCCCATACATCATACACCAACACATCTAACCTCGCACATACTTGACGGCTAGACATCTATCAAAGCCACTGTTCGGTCTGAATGTCTGTTTTTAGTTCAATTTTGTGGCCTATTTCAGATATATTAATTTTAATTTTAAAGCTGTATGTATTTATTCCGTTTTTATGAACTGCACTGACAAGAACTGAGTGAGAAACAATTTTTCGTTTGTTCTGTGTATGTAAGTACTCAGTTAAAATGACATTAAAGTAAATGCTGATACTTAATACTGAGGCTGATCGCGGATCAATGGGCGACTCCGACAAGGGAAACTACGGCTATTTCAGAAGGGCAAACTTGCATAACAAATGGATAGGAGTTGAAAAATGTACTTGGATTTGTGCGTGTAATAACATTATGGACGTGGACGATCCAATTGTTGTGGGGTCCTTTCTGTTCAATTACGTCCAGCATCGGAAATAAACGTGCAGAGTAAAGGGCCTGTCCCACCTGCATGCAACTCCATGCAATGAGCGCGACCTAACGTGGTCGCTTGAGCCGTCCGGCGTCGCGGGTCGGTCCCACTTCGATCGCCGGAGCCATGCGGAATTGTGCGGAGTGCGTCCCGACATCGCGCGGGGCTCCGAAAAACTGACCATGTTCAAAAATTACGCGCGGCAACGGCTTGTCAGCTTCCAGTCGCCTCGACGCATTGCATACCGCCTCGACGTCGTGCCTCCGTGACCCTCTCTGTAGGTGCCTCCGTGACCCTCTCTGTGTGTGGCTCCATGGCCCTCTCTGTGTGTCCCTCTCTGTCCTGTCGAACTTTCAGACTTCGCTCCAAGTTCGCCTCACTTCCCGCCGCGTTGCGCCACTCACCACACCTCCGCGCGGACCCCGCTGCCGGTTTGATCGCGCTCTTCGCATGCAGGCGCATGCTGTTGGGAACGGCCCTCTACAGGGATCACCCGACCTCCGCGCAGTCCCCGCTGCCAGTTTGGTCGCGCTCACCGCATGGAGTCGGATGCTGGTAGGACAGGCCCTTAAAAAAGTGTTTTGAACGGAAGTGGTGAGTGTACTTTTGCACAATGGACGAGTGCTCGTACCACACGTGCACTCACACAGACACGAACGCTCACACCAACACCTGCACACACGGGGAAGTTGAACATTTTGCCCAAACGCAGGCAATGTGGATAAGCTGCTGGAAATTTCGAAGGTAGACAATATATGCTGGAGATTCTCAGCGGGTGAGGCAGCACCTAGGGAGAGAAGGAATAGGCCATATTTCGTATCGAGACCCTTCTTCAGACTGATGGTGGGGCGGGGGGGAGGCAAAGGGAGGAAGTAAGCGGAGACGGTAGGACTTGTGGGGGAACTGGGAAGGGGGAGTTGTAGGAGGGATAAAGCAAGGGCTGTCTAAAATTAGAGAAATCAATGTTCATCCCGCTGAGGTGTAAGCTACCCAAGCGAAATATGAGGTGCTGTTTTTACAATATGCGCTGGACCACACTCTGACAATGGAAGAGGCACAGGACAGAAAGGTCAGATTGGGGTTGGGATGGGGAGTTGAAGCGCTGAGCAACCAGGTGATCTGTTTGGTTATCACGGACTGAGCAAACGTGTTCAACGAAGCGATCGCCAATCCCGCGCTTGGTCTCACTGATGCACAGCAGTTGACACCTGGAACAGCGGATGCAATAGATGAGGTGGTGCAGGTGATCTTCTGCCTCACCTGGAAAGACTGATTGGGTCCTTGGATGGAGTCGACGGGGGAAGTAAAGCGACAAGTGATGCATTTCTTGCGATTGCAGGGGAAAGTAGCCGATGAGGGGCTGTTTAGGCTGGGAAGGAACGAATTGACCAGGGAGTTATAGTCTCTGAGGAAAACAGAAAGGGAATGATATGGGAAGATGTAGCCAGTAGTGGGATCCTGTTTGAGGTGGCGAGCATGTCGGAGAAATATATGTTGTATGCGACTGCTGATGGGGTGGAAGGTGAGGACATTAATGTGATTATGGATGTTAGAAGCAGTGAAATTAGCAATAACAGAACACATAGTGGAATGTCAGGTCGGCCAAAGTCACCAAGCATTTGGAAAGGCCAATCTTGCATAATAAATGGACGGGGAGTTGATTAAATAGACAGAACTTGGATTTCGGCATGTAACGATCATAATGTATGTGGACGATCCAATTGTTCTGGAGTCCTATCTGTTAAATTACGTCCAACATCGGAAATAAGCGTGCAGAGTTAGTGTTTTGAGCGGAAGGTAGCGAGTGCACCTTTACACAGTGGACGAGTGCATTGACCACACGCGCATACACCCAGACATATACTTACACTTATGCAACACACACAGACTGATTCGTGCTTGAATGAGTGCGTGAGAGCTGCAGCTGCAAGGAATACATTGTGGAAACTGGCACTTCGGCCCAACCTCCCCATACCGGCCAACATGTCCCAGCAATACTAGTCCCACCTGCCAGAGTTTGGTCCATAGCCCTCCAAACCCGTCCTTTCCATGTACCTGTCTAAATGTTTCTTAAACGTTAGGATAGTCCCAGCCTCAACTCCCTCCTCTGGCAGCTTGTGCTATGCACCCACCATCCTTTGTGTGAAAAATACCCCTCTCAGATTCCTATTAAATTATTTCCGCTTCACCGGTAACCTCTGTCCTCTGGTCCTCGATTCCCAAACTTTGCGCAAGAGACTCTGTGCATATACATTGAGCGAGTTCAGAGAAAGATGCCAAACCTGAATTGCTGTTTTAATTAAGCATTCGTTTTACACTCAGGCACTTGTCTCAAAAGAAATGCAAGACAAACAGTTGAATATATCGTGTAGGGGGATGTTACCATTAAAATGTAATAGCAATTTGTTTAACTGTATTTTCCTCACCTAATTCGGATTTTTATCATTTATATAATAACTATATCAAGATTTCAATAAATCTCTGTTGATTCCATCCCGAATCTATTCATCTTCATTAATAGAGGAATAATTCAGAGCCGCAAATCAGTTTCTAATTAGCCATCGTTCACGCGCTGCTGGGGACCACGATAACCGGGCAGAGGATCAAGAAAAGTATCAGAAATTGTTCTCGTATTCTATCCTTGGAGAGAGGCAACGTGGACACGGTACATAGTCTGATCGTTTACTCCCCGTTGTCCATCATACCGCGGGCGCGCGCTTCGGTTTACTTTGGTTGCGTTTCGACAAGATGAGTTCTCCTTGCTTCACTCTGGGCGATAAAAAACCTCAACATTGCCAGCAGCTGTGGGAAATGTGGTTCAGAATTAGCCTGCTTTGTTAACTTGCATGATTCATCGTTCCTGATGATCGCGGATCAAAGCGGGACTACAATAATAGAAACTACGGCCACTATTTCACGAGTAGGTCCAGAGAAAGACATTAAATCTGAAACGTCGCGCCTGATGATTGAAGCATTGAAATGGTTGGCAATAACAGAACACATAATGGAATGCAAGGTTGGACAAAGTCACCAAGAATTTGGAAAGACCAATCTTGCATAACAAATGGATAGGAGTTGAGAAATGTAGTTGGATATGTGAGTGTAACGAATATTACGGGTGTGGATGATCCACAATTGTTTTGGACTCCTTTCTGTTAAATTACGTCCTGCATCGGAAATAAGCGTGCAGAGTTTGTGTTTTACGCGGAAGGTGGTGAGTGCACTTTTACACAGTGGACGAGCGCTCGGACCGCGCGTACACACACACACACACACACACACACACACACACACACACACACACACACACACACACACACACACACACACACACGCACGCACGCACACACACACACACGCACAACGCACACACAACGCACACACACCGATTCGTGCTTGAATGAGTGTGTGAGAGCTGCAGCTGGAGTTGTGCGTTTTACCTAAACGCAGGCAATGTGGATAAGTGTGTGGTTATTTAGTTTGGTGGTACAGCTTGGAAGACAGATGATTTTATCTGAACGGGGATAATTAAGAAGCGGAGAATTGGAAGCAAATGCACCCAGAATGAAACATTGGTTTTACAGATTATCCGCACCGTTGTTCTCCGTTACGTTCAGTTCAAGAAACAAACATGCTATTGTGCGTCGAATCGCTTTCACCTGTCTCACCAACATGTCAAACAAAATAGCGATATGTAAATGAAAACATACATTGCTGGTTACATCATACCAGAAAATAGAAGCACGGTTGATATTTTAACTCGCTCCAGGAGATGGTCCCCGAGATGTTAACCACCTCCAGCAACTTATCATCTCATTTCGGATTTCTGGTGAGTTCAGTTCACGCTTGTTCTCCCCCCCCCCCTTCCTCCCACCTCGCGCCCCCCACCCCTCGTCGTTGCTTAAAATAAACCCTATGATTTCTACAAATTCTCCCATAGTTAGTTATTTCCTTAAGAAAATAAATATCTTCTCGCGGTCTCATCGAAAAGAGAAACAAGCCGTAAACAAAACTGGTCATGTAGCCATTTTATTCAGTGATCCAGCAGTTCAGACAGTTCGGAACGATGGCCGGCTTTTCACGGGTGGAAATGAGACTGATCACCGTCTCCCAATAGGCGTTTTCTCGCAGCATTCAAGCGGTTCGGGACAATGGTCTCGCCGCATCCTTCCCTCTCCGCAGAATGGTTGACAAATTCCGCCAGCATCCTCGCAGGAGGATTTAAATCCTAACAGGCATATTTAACAATGAATTGTTTGGCCATTGATTTACAAATACGTGGAAACCCGGCACTAGGGGCCAACCTCCCCACACTGGCCAAAATGTCCCAGGAACATTCGTTCCACCTGCCTGAGTTTGGTCCATAGCCCTCCAAACCTGCACTTTCCATGCACCTGTCTAACTGTTTCTTAAACGTTGGGATGGTTCCAGGTTCAACTACCTCCTTTGGCAGGTTGTTACATGCACCTACACCCTCTGTGTGAAAAAGACCCCTCTCAGATTCCTATTAAATCTTTTCCCATTCACCTTAAACATGTCCCATGATCCTCGATTCTCCTTATCTGCGCAAGAGACCCTGTGCATATACATTGAACCAGTTCAGAGAAAGATGCCAAACTTGAATTACAGTTTCAATTCAGCATTCTTTTTAACTCATACACTTGCCTGAAAAGAAAAGCAAGTATTTGAAACAGTTGAGCATGTCGTGTAGGGCTGTTACCAAATAAAATATAATCATAATTTGATTAACTGTACTTTTCTTCAACTAATTCTGATTCTTATAATTTACCTACCATCTGTATCAAGATTTCAAGAAATCTCTGTGCATTCCATCCAGAATGTGTTTGTCTTGATTAAAAGAGGAATAATTCAGAGCCGCAAATCAGTTTCTAATTTGCCATCGTTCACGCGCGGCTGGGAAAATGACACTCAACAAAAGTATCAGAAATTGTCCTCATATTCTGCCCTTGGCGAGAGGCAGCGTGGACACGGAACATAGTCTGATCGTTTACTCCCTGTTGTCCATTATACCGCGGGTCCCGCGTCGGGTCACTTCGGTGCATCTCCGCAATATGAATTCCCCGTGCTTCACTCTGGACCTCTGGAGAAAAACCTCAACATTGCCAACACCTGTGGGAAATCAGGTTCAGAATTGACCTGCTTTTTAACTTGCTCAATTAATCGTTCCTGCTGATCACGGATCAAAGAGGGACTGAAATGTCAAACTACGGCCACTATTTCACAAGTAGGTCTAGAGAAAGACATTAAATATGAAACGCCGCACCAACATTGCCAGCACATGTGGGAAATCTGCTTCAGATTAGGATTTCTTTCTTTGACACGCATGTTTGTAGATTTGCCTACGAACTCGGCCCTATGTCACGTAACCACTGAAATTAAAATGTCTGGCAGGTAAAGAGAACTGTTTAAAATAATCCTTTCTCACTTCTGCGCTTTGAGGGATTTGGAAAAGGAAAACGTATCTCATAATATAATATACCTACCAAACCCACTGGCCTCTTCAAATGATGAAATCAACATCAGTGTTGCTAAAACTAAAGCAACAGGCTGTCTCATCGTCTGCTGTGTTCGCCGATCGCAATCAGGAATGCAGATAAATAGTTTTGGAAACTGGTAGTAGATGTTGCTGTATTTATACCCAACCGGCTGGTATCGTGTAATGTCCGGATTGGGTTGGCCATGATAGAGGCGCGTCAGAGGTAGAAGTAATTGTCATCGTGTTACTGGATGAAGGCCAGTAATTTGACTGAAGGGTTCGCAACGTGTCCAGTGACTCTTTATAACTTTCGTATATCTGAACCCTTCTCTATCACCACCCTATATGCAAATAGGATCTCCCGACACTATTTTGTGTTTTCATCAAATTGCAAGTGCATTCCCAATATTATGATCTTCTCTTGAAGTATGTTGGGAATTTACATTTTTTCACCATCAATTGTTTCCAAATTTCAGCTGATTGTATCGAAACTGCATTGTCTAAATGAGCCAAGCGTCACTGAAATAGATCTTTCGGCGCATCAGGTTTTTCTCACCCAAGAAATCTCTATATAAACGCATTCCATTTACCTGCTCTTTGTGCAGAGCCCTGGTGAATCAAGCGATCGTCGAGATAAAGGTCGGCACGGTTGCGTAGTGGTGGAGTTGCTGCCATACGGCGCCAGGGACCTGGGTTCGACCCTGACTACGGGTGCTCTCTGACCAGAGTTTGTACGTTCTCCCCGTGAACTGCGTAGGCTATTTAGCTTGCTATAATAGTAAATTTACCCCAGTGTGTAGGATTGGGGATCCCAGGTCCGCGCGGATTCGGTGGGCCGCAGGGCCTGTTTCCGCGGTGTAGCTCTAAAATAAACTAAACGAAACTAAATTAAACTCAATGCCATCCACGTGTATCCCGTGCTTATCTTATGCCCATCTGGGTACACCGGTTCAGCTCTATCCTCTGCACCAAGGTTCCATGTATGCTCGAATATCCAACCCTTCACTGTTATTTTATTTGCCATGATCAACGTCGGAATTGTCTCTTGCACCTGTGAGCTATATAAATCTTTCACCTTACTCCGAATTAATTTAACTCCTTGATCGCACAAAGCCACTCATTAGAACATTGCTTTTCCGTCCCAAATGACAGATTGTTTGGCAATGCGTCCTAAAAAATAAAGAAATGCAAAATCACAGAATACTTCCGCCTCAACATCTTTGTCAAACGAACACAGCTTCATTCTTTAAGTAAATAAAACCCGCACAGCATCTCAGTATCGCGGATAGATGCCACCGGTCCCACCCACCCCTGTCTAAATAAATTACAGCCTGACTGCAAAAGATTGCGGCCACGTCCACTACCCACCCCCTCCGTTCTGCACAACATCACTTCTTCATCATCAACAATAAAAATAGAGGAGGTGAAGAGGCTGTTCAGAAGACAGAAAAGCCGGAAATCCCCAGGACCCGACAATGATTCCCCCTCTACTCTCAAGCTCTGTGCCGAACAGATGGCACCAGCTGTTAAAGCTGAAAAATATCACAAACCTCCTGCTGTGAAAATTAAAGTAAAGTAAAGGATCCTTTATTGTCAATGAGACTTTTCAGTCTGAACGAAATTTCGTGCCTTGCAGTCATAACATAGAATAAAATACCAAAACACACAATAAACACAGATTTAACATCCACCACAGTGATTCTACAAGGCACCTCCTCACCGTGATTGAAGACGTAAAGTCCTTGTCTCCTCCCTCGCTGTCCCTCTGTGTTGAGACGATCCAGCTTCCGATGTTGATGGTAAGTCCCGCGGCTGTATCCGAGGTCCGTGAACGGGCCGGTATAAACTCCGCGGCCCGGGGCGGACGAAGCTGCCACCCTCCAGTCTAGCGGACGAAGCTGTTGTTTGCGGGAGCTCCGAAGAACAGGTCACTAACCTGGCACCTGCGAGCTCCCGACGTTGTCGTCCACTGGGCCGGCGGCCGAACCTCCGAAGTCGGGTCGTCGCCGCCGCAACGCCACCACAGCACCGAAGTCGGCCAGCCCGCGTTGGTAAGTCTTGGCTCTGCCTCCGGAGCGTCGAGGTCGGTCCCAGCTCGCCATTAGGCCTCAGCGCAGACAGAGGCAGGGGATACGACAAGAAAAGGTCGCATCGCCCCGAAGGAAGAGACTAAAAACAAGGTTCTCCCACCCCCCACACATACATAACTAAAACAAACTGTAATAAACTGAAACAACAGGACAAAATAAAACAAAAATAAAGAATAAATGGATAGAATAAAACTAAAAGAAAAAATGTATAACACAGCAAAGAGTAGCCGGAAGCCTGAGGATTGGGAAACATTCATAGGACAACAGAAGGAAACAAAACGGGCAATACGTACTGAAAAGATGAAGTACGAGGGGAAGCTGGCCAGGAATATAGAGAAGGACAGTAAAAGCTTCTTTAGATATGTTAAGGGAAAAAGAGTAGCAAGGTCAAATGTGGGTCCCTGAAGGTAGACATGGGTGAAATTATTATGGGCAACAATGAAATGGCAGAAGAGTTGAATAGGTACTTCGGATCTCTCCTCACTAAGGAAGACACAAACAATCTCCCAGATGTACTGGACGACAGAGGATCTAAGGGGGTAGAGGAACTGAAATAAATTTTCATTATGCGAGAAATAGTATTGGGTAGGCTAATGGGACTGAAGGATGATAAATCTCCTGGGTCTGATGGTCTGCATCCCACGATTCTCATGGAGGTGGCTCTAGAAATAGGTGGCGAGTCCAGAACCAGGGGCCACAGTCTTAAAATAAAGGGGTAATTTAAGACTGAGGTGAGAAAAAAACCCAGAGAGTTGTGAATTTATGGAAATCCCTGGCACAGAGGGCAGTGGAGGCCAAATCACTGGATGGATTTAAGAGAGAGTTAGACAGAGCTCTAGGGGCTAGTGTAGTCAAGGGATATGGGGAGAAGGCAGGCACGGGTTATTAATAGGGGACGATCAGCCATGATCACATGAATGGCGGTGCTGGCTCGAAGGGCCGAATGGCCTCCTCCTGCACCTATTTTCTATGTTTCTATGTTTCTATCTATGGCTGCAGGCGATGCGCAGCTGCAGGGCAGCGCCGCCACTTCCACAAGTTAAGGTGCGTTTCCCTTCAAAGAGACAAAAACGCAATAAAATTAGTAATCAAGTGAAATCTGTATTTGGCCAGGCGGCTGTGGCAGTATACTCTTACAGTATGTAATACACAGACTGTAGGTTCACTCTATCCCCACACACAGAGTATGCGGTTGGTTTCGCTGATATATAGGAGTCCACACGTAGATCAACGGACACAGTAGATGCCGTTGGAGGAGGTGCGCGATAGTCTGTCCCGCGTTAAAGTGGGAAGTAAGCGGAGACAGTAGGACTTGTGGGAGAACTGGGAAGGGGGTATTGCAGGAAGGAGAAAGCAAGGGCTATCTAAAATTAGAGAAGTGAATGTTCATTCCGCTGAGCTGTAAGCTACTCAAGCGAAATATGAGGTGCTGTTCTTCCAAATTGTGCTGGACCACACTCTGACAATGGAAGAGGCGCAGGCCATAAAGGTCAGATTGGGGATGGCAGGGGGAGTTGAAGTGCTGAGCAACCGGGTGATCAGTTTGGTTAACACGGACTTGGTGTCCAGGTGCAAAGGTGTGCAGTGAAGCGATCGCCAAGCCTTGTTCTGACCGATGTTGAGCAGTTGACACCTTGAACAGTGGATGCAATAGATGAGGTTGGAGGTGGTGCAGTTGATCTTCTGCCTCACCTGGAAAGACTGATTGGGTCCTTGGATGGAGTCGTCTGGTCGGACAAAGTCACGAAGAATTTGGAAAGATCAATCTTGCATAATAAATGGCCAGGCGTTGATTAAATGGACAGAACTTGTACTTCGGCGTGAAACGAATATAATGTATGTGGATGATCCAATTGTTCTGGAGTCCTATCTGTTAAATTACGTCCAACATCGGAAATAAGCGTGCAGAGTTAGTGTTTTGAGCGGAAGGTGGTGAGTGTACCTTTACACAGTGGACGAGTGCATGGACCACACGCGCATACGCTCACATCCAAGCATATACTTACACGTATGCAACACACACACTGATTCGTGCTTGAATTAGTGTATGAGTGCTGCAGCTGCAAGGCATACAGTGTGGAAACTGGCACTCCGACCCAACCTCCCCATACCGGCCAACATGTCCCAGCAACACTAGTCCCACCTGCCAGAGTTTGGTCCATATACACCCACCACCCTTTGTGTGAAAAATACCCCTCTCAGATTACTATTAAATTGTTTGCCCTTCACCTTAAACCTCTGTCCCCTGGTCCTCGATTCCCAATCTTTGCACAAGAGACTCTGTGCATGTACATTGAGCGAGTTCAGAGAAAGATGCCAAACCAGTATCACAGTTTTAATTAAGCAGTCGTTTTACACCCAGACACTTGTCTCAAAAGAAAGCAAGTGTTTGAAATAGTTGAATATATCGTGTAGGGATGTGACCAAATAAAATATAATAGCTATTTGTTTAACTGTATTTCTCCTCACCTAATTCTGATTTTTATCATTTACATACCATCTATATCAAGATTTCAATAAATCTCTGTGCATTCCATCCCGAATCCATTCGTGGTGATTAAAAGAGGAATAATTCAGAGCCGCAAATCAGTTTCTAATTAGGCATCGTTTACGCGCGACTGGTGACAACGATAAGCGGGCAGAGGATCAACTAAAGTATCAGAAATTGTCCTCGTATTTTATCCTGGGAGAGAGGCAGCGGAGATACGGTACATAGTCTGATGGTTTACTGCCTGTTGTCCATTACACCGCGGGACCCGCGTCGTGTCACCTCGGTGCATCTCCGCAATATGAGTTCCCCTTGCTTTACTCTGGGCCTCTGGAGAAAACCTCAACATTGAGCACCTGTAGGAAATCTGGTTCAGAATTGACCTGCTTTGTTAACTTGGAATTAATCGTTCCTGCTGATCGCGGATCATAGGGGGACTACAATAAGTGACACTACGGCCACTATTTCACAAGTAGGTCTAGAGAAAGACATTAAATATGAAACGCCGCACCAACATTGCCAGCACCTGTGGGAAATCTGGTTCATAATGGGGATTTTTTCCTTTGACACGCATGTTTGTAGATTTGTCTTCGATCCCATCCCTATGTCACGTAACCACTGAAATTAAAATGTCGGGCAGGTAAAGAGAACAGTTTAAAACAATCTTTTTTCACTTCTGCACTTTGAGGGCTTTGGAAAAGGAAAACGTATCTCATAATATAACATACTATCAAACCCACTGTGCACTTCAAATGATGAAATCAAGATCAGTATTGCTAAAACTAAAACAACAAGCTGTCTCATTGTCTGCTGTGTTCGCCGGTCGCAAGCAGGAATGCAGAGAAATAGTTTGGAAACTGGTAGTAGATGTTGCTGTATTTATACCCAACCGGCTGGTATTGTGTTATGTCCGTGCAGCGCTAGGGACCTGGGTTCGACCATGACTTCGGGTGCTCTCTGAGTAGAGTGTGTACGTTCTCTCCGTGACCTGTGTGGGTTTTCTCCGGGTTTTCCGGTTTCATTCCATTCTCCAAAGATGTACGGGTTTGTACGGTATTTTCTTGCTATAATAGTAAATTGATCCCAGTGTGTAGGATTGTGTTAATGTGCGGGGATCGCAGGTCCGCACGGATTCGGTGGACCGCGGGACCTGTTTCCGCGCTGTATCTCTAAACTAAACTAGACTAAACTAAACTCAATGCATCCACGTGCATGCCGTGCTCTCCTAAACAATAAAGCACTGCAAAATCACAGATTACTTCCGACTCAACATCTTTGTCAACCTAACACAGCTTCATTCTTTAAGTAAATAAATCCCGCACTGCATTTCAGTATCGCGTATAGATGCCACCGGTCCAACCCACCCATGTCCAATCATCACTTATTACCCAATTACAGCTTGACTGCAAAACATTGCGGCCACGTCCATTACCCACCTCCTCCGTGTTGCACAACGTCAATTCTCCATCATCAACAATAAAAATAGAGGTGAAGAGGCTGTACAGAAGACAGAAAAGCCGGAAATCTCCAGAACCCGACAACGATTCCCCCTCTACTCTCAAGCTCTGTGCTGAACATATGGCACCAGCTGGCCAAGCTGAAAAATATCACTGCTGTGTTAAGGTTCGTTTCACTTCAAACAGACAAAAACGCAATACAATTAGTAATCAAGTAGTGAAATCTGTATTTCGCCAGGCGGGTGTGGCAGTATACTCTTACACTATGTAATATACAGATTTTAGGTTCACTCTTTCCCCACACACAGAGTATGCACTTCGTCTCGCTGATATATAGTAGTCCACACGTAGATGCCGTTGGAGGAGGTACGCGAAACTCTGTCCCTCGTTAAAGGGCTGTCGTGGCCCCTGAATAGAATCTAGGGGGGAGATATAATGACATCACCCATCGTTTTTTTCTGCAGAGAAGCGACCTGTCCCAATGAGTTACTCCAGATTTTAGTGTCTATCTACGATGTAAACCAACATCTGTAGTTTCTTCCTACACATCTGCAGATCCTTCGTACGCATGTTCCAAGTACTGATTATCTGCGTGCAGACTGACCTGTTGTGTTAGCTTGCATAATTCATCGTTCATGCCGATCGCGGATCAATGGGGGGCTCCAACAAAGTAAACTACGCCCGCTATTTCACAAGTAGGTCTAGATAAAGAAAGGATTATGAACCGCCGCGCCTGATGTTAGATGCAGGGAATGGTTGGTAATAATAGAACACATAATGGAATGTCTGGTCAGATAAAGTCACCAAGAATTTGGAACGGCCAATCTTGCATAACAAATGGAGAGGAGTTGAAAAATGTACTTGGATTTGTGCGAATAACGAACATTATGGACGTGGACGATCCAATTGTTGTGGAGTCCCCTCTGTTCAATTACGCTCTGCATCGGAAATAAGCTTGCAGAGTTAGTGTTTTGAGCGGAAGTGGTGAGTGTACCACACGCACACTCACACAGACACGAACGCTCTCATCCACACCCACACACAACGCACACACACTAATTCGCGCTTGAATGAATGCGTGACAACTGCAGCTGCAAGAGACGACGGGGTCCGTGGACGTTTTGCCCAGACGCACGTAATGTGGATAAGTGTGTGGTTAGACAATAGGTGCAGGACGGCCATTTGGCCCTTCGAGTCAGCACCGCCATTCAATGTGATCATGGCTGATCATTCCCAATCAATGCCCCATTCCTGCCTTCTCCCCATATCCCCTGACTCCGCTTTTTTATGAGCCATATCTAGCTCTCTCTTGAAAGCATTAAGAGAACCTGCGTCCACCACACTCTGATGCAGAAAATTCCACAGACTCACCACTCTCTGTTAGAAAAAGTGTTTCCCCGTCTCCGTTCTAAATGTCTTACAACTCTTTCTTAAACTGTGGCCGCTGGTTCTGGACTCCCCCAACATCGGGAACATGTTTCCTGCATCTAGTGTGTCCAAGCCTTTAACAATCTTATATGTTTCAATGAGGCACCCTTTCATCCTTCTAAACTCCAGGGTGTACAAGCCCAGCTGCTCTATTCTCCCAGCATATGACAGTTCCGCCATCCTGGTAATTGACCTGGTAAACTGGATGTGGATAGAGAACTGGCTGGCAGACAGGAAGCAAAGGGTAGGAGTAAACGGGTCCTATTCAGAATGAGAGGCAGTGAGTAGTGGGGTACCGCAAGGCTCAGTGCTGGGACCCCAGCTATTTACAATATACATTAATGATTTGGACGAGGGAATTCAATGCAACATCTCCAAATTTGCAGATGACACCAAGCTGGGGGATAAAGTTAGGTGTGAGTAGGATGCTCGGAGGCTGCAGGGTGATTTGGATAGGCTGAGTAAATGGGCAGATGCATGGCAGATGCAGTATAATGTGGATAAATGTGAGGTTATCCACTTTGGTGGCAAAAACATGAGGGTAGACTATTATCTGAATGGTGGCAGATTAGGAAAAGGGGAGATGCAATGAGCCCTGGGTGTCATGGTACACCAGTCATTGAAAGTAGGCATGCAGGTGCAGCAGGCAATGAAGAAAGCAAATGGTATGTTAGCATTCATTGCGTACAGTTTTGGTCTCCAAATCTGAGGAAATACATTCTTGCCATAGAGGGGGTTCAGAGAAGGTTCACTAGACTGATTCCTGGGATGTCGGGACTTTCATATGAAGAAAGACTGGATAGACTCGGCTTGTACTCACTAGAATTTAGAAGTTTGAGGGGGGATCTTATAGAAACTTACAAAATTCTAAAGGGGTTGGACAAGATAGATGCAGGAAGATTGTTCCCGATGTTGGTGGAGTCCAGAACAAGCGGTCACAGTGTAAGGATAAGAGGGAATTCCTTTAGGACCGAGATGAGGAAAACATTCTTTACACAGAGAGTGGCGAGCCTCTGGAATTCTCTTCCACAGAAGGTTGTTGAGGCCAGTTCATTTGCTATATTCAAGAGGGGGTTGGATGTGGCTCTTGTTGCTAAAGGGATCAGGGGGTATGGAGAGAAGGCAGGTACGGGATACCTAGTTGGATGATCAGCCATGATCATATTGAATGGCGGTGGAGGCTCGAAGGGCCGAATGGCCTACTTCTGCACCTATTTTTCTCTGTTTCAATGTTATATGTTTCTATGTTTCTAAACTCCAGAGTGTACAAGCCCAGCTGCTCCATTCTCTCAGCATATGACAGTCCCGCCATCCTAGGAATTAACCTTGTAAACCTATGCTGCACTCCTTCAATAGCAAGAATGTCCTTCCTCAAATTAGGGGACCACAACTGCACACAATGCTCCAGGTGTGGTCTCACTAGGGCTCTGTACAACTGCAGAATGACCTCTTTGCTCCTATATTGGATTTCTCTTGTTATAGAAGCCAACATGCCATTCGCTTTCTTCACTGCCTGCTATACCTGCATGATTACTTTCGTAGACTTATGTACAAGGACCTCCAGATCCCGTTGTACTACCCCTTTTCCCAACTTGACGCCATTTAGATAGTAATCTGCCTTCCTGTCTTTGCTACCAAAGTGGATAACCTCACTTTCAACGGCATTAAATTTCATCTGCCATGCATCTGCCCACTCCCCCAACTTGTCCAAGTCACCCTGCATTCTCATAGCATCCACCTCACAGTTCACACTGCCACCCAGCTTTGTGTCTTTTGTAAATTTGCTAATGTTACTTTGAATCCCTTCATCCAAATCATTGATGTATATTGTAAATAGTTGCGGTCCCAGCACCGAGCAGTGTGGTACCCCGCTAGTCACTGCGTGCAATTCTGAAAGGGACCCGTTAATCCCTACTCTTTGCTTCCTGTCTGCCAACTACTTCTCTATCCATGTCAGCACTCTACCCGCAATACCATGTGCCCTAATTTTGCCCACTAATCTCCTATGTGGACCTTATCAAATGCTTTCTGAATGTCCAAGTACACTACATCCACAGGCTCTCCCCTGTCCATTTTATTAGTTACATCTTCAAAAAATTCCAGATTAGTCAAGCATGATTACCCCTTCGTAAATCCATGCTGACTGCGACCGATCCTGTTACTGCTATCCAAATGTGCGGCTATCTCATCTGTTATAATTGACTCCAGCATCTTCCCCACCACCGATGTCAGGATAACTGGTCTATAATTCCCTGTTTTCTCTATCTTGCTTTTCGTAAAAAGTGGGATAAGATTAGCTACCTTTTAATCCATAGGAACTGATCCTGAGTCTATAGAACATTGGAAAATAATCACCAATGTATCCTCGATTTCTAGAGCCACTTCCTTAAGTCCCCTGGGATGCAGACCATCAGGCCCTGGGGATTTATCAGCCTTCAGTCCCATTTGTCTATCCAACACCATTTCCTGCCTAATGTGGATATCCTTCAGTTCCTCTGTCACCCCAGATCATCTGGCCACTACTATATCATGAAGATTGCTTGTGTCCTCCTTAGTGAAGACAGATCCAAAGTACCTGTTCAACTCATGTGCCATTTCCTTGTTCCCCATAATAATTTCACCTTTTTCATTCTTCAATGGTCCAGCTTTGGTCTTAACTAATGTTTTCCTCTTCACATTTTTTCCTCTTCACATTTTTTCCTCTTCATGGCTAGCTTACCTTCGTACCTCGTTATTTCGTTTGGTGGTGCAGCTTGGTGTAGAAAAATATATCTGCTTATGAAAGAACTACAGCTGCTGGAAAATTCGAAGGTAGACAAAATATGCTTGTGGATCTCAGCGGGTGAGGCAGCACCTAGGGAGAGAAGGAATAGGTGAAGATTCGGGTCGAGACCCTTCTTCAGAGCGATGTTGGGGATGGGGGGCGGGGGGGGGGGGGGGGGGGGGGGGGGTGGAGGGAGGAAGTAGGCGGGGACAAACTTGATTTAGGTAGGATTTGTGGGAGAACTGGGAAGGAGGAGTGGTAGGAGGGAGAAATCAAGGGCAATCTAACATCAGCGAAGTCAATGTTCATACCGCTGAATTTGTAAGCTGCCCAAGCGAAATATGAGGTGCTGTTCTTCCAATTTACGCTGAGCCTCACTCTGGCAATGGAAGCGGCACAGGACAGAAAGGTCAGATTATGGATGGGAGGGGGAGTTGAAGTGCTGAGCAACCGGGCGATCAGGTTGGTTAACACGGACTGAGCGAAGGTGTTCAGCGATGTGATTGCAACCCAGCATTTGGTCTCACATACGTTTCCGCAATATGAGTTCCCCTTGCTTCACTCTGGACGAGAAAAAGCCTCAACATTGCCTGCACCTGTGGGAAATCTGGTTCAGAATTGACCTGCTTTGTTAACGTACGATTCATCGTTCCCGATGATCGCGGATCAAAGCGGGACTACAATAATTGAAACTACGGCCACTATTTCACTAGTAGGTCCAGAGAAAGGCATTAATTGTGAAATGTCGCATCTGATGTTAGAATCAGTGAAATGGTTAGCAATAATAGAACCCATAATGGAATGCCAGGTAGACAAAGGTGCTGGAGAAACTCAGCGGATGCAGCAGCATCTATGGAGCGAAGGAAATTGGCAACTTTTCGGGCCCAAACCCTTCTTCAGACAGATATAGAATGGGGTGGAGAAGAATGGAGAAAGGAAGAAAGGAAGAGGAGGAGCCCGAGGGCGGAGGGAGAGCTGAGAGAGAAGAGGATGAGGTGTGGAGACAGCAAGGGCTAACGGAGATTAGAAAAGTGAATGGGTACACAAAAGGCTGGAGAAACTCAGCGGGTGCAGCAGCATCTAAGGAGCGAAGGAGATAGGCAACGTTTCGGGCCGAAGCCCTTCTTCAGACTAAGTCAACGTTTGTGCCGCTAGGGTGCAGATTGCCCAAGCGAAATATGAGGTGCTGCTCCTACAATTTCTGGTGTTGCTCACTCTGGCCATGGAGGAGGCCCGGGATAGAAAGGTCGGATTCGGAATGAGAGTGGGAGTTGAAGTGCTGAGTCACAGGGAAATCAGGTTGTTTAATGCAGACGGAGCGGAGGCGTTCGGCGAAACGATCGTCAAGCCTACGCTTGGTCTCACCGATGTGGATCAGCTGACATCTAGAGCAGCGGATGCAATAGATGAGATTGGAGGGGACGCAGGTGAACCTCTGCCGTACCTGGAACGACTGCTTGGGTCCTTGAATGGAGTCGAGGGGGGAGGTAAAGCGATAAACGCAGCATCTCTTGCGGTTGCAAGGGAAAGTGCCCGGGGAGGGGGCGGTGTGGGAGGGAACGGTCATTGTGGAAAGCAGACGGGGGGGGGGGGGGGGGGGGGAGTTGGGAAGATGTGGCTAGTGCTGTGGTCACGTTGGAGGTGGCTTAAATGACGGAGGACAATTTGTCGTATGTGTTGTATGTGTTGTATTGTTGTATGGCTGGTGAGGTGAAAGGTGAGGACTAGGGGGGCTCTGCCATTGTTACGAGTGGGGGATGGGGAGAGAGAGCTGTGTTACGGGGTATTGAAGAGACCCTGGCATCATATATAGTAGGGGAGGGGATCCCCCGTTCTTCGAAGAATGAAGACATTTCCGATTGCCTGGTCGGAATGCCAGGTCGGAGAAAGTCACCAAGAATTTGGAAAGGCCAATCTTGCATAACAAACGGGTAGTAGTTGAGAAATGTACTTGGATTTGTGTGTGTAACAAATATTATGGGTGTGGATGATCTGATTATTTTGGACTCCTTTCTGCTGTTAAATTACGTCCCGCATCGGAAATAAGCGTGCTGAGTTTGTGTTTTAAGCGGAAGTTAGTGAGTATACTTTTACACAGTGGAGAAGTGCTCGGACCACAAGCGCGAGCGCACACACACACACACGAATGCTCACACACACACACACACACACACACACACACACACACACACACACACACACACACACACACACACAACGCACATACACTGATTCGTGCTTGAATGAGTATGTGAGAGCTGCAGCTGCAAAAGGGGACGGGGAAGTTGTGCGTTTTGTCCCAACGTGGGGAATGTGGATAAGTGTGTGGTTATGTAGTTTAGTGGTGCAGCTTGGAAGACAGATGATTTTATCTGAACGGGGATAATTAAGAAACGGAGAGTTGGAAGCAAATACATCCAGAATTAAACATTGGTTTTACAGTTTATCCGCACTGTTGTTCTCCGTTACGTTCAGTTGAAGAAACGAACATGCTATTGTGCGACCTGGCTCACAAACATGTTACTTTTCTTTAGCGATGCGTTATATGTAAATGAAAACACAAATTGCTGGTTACATCATACCAGAAACAGCATACCAGCAAGGTTAATATTTTAACTCGCTGAGTTTCAGCGCAGTATACGAGCCAGTCAGGACAATGCCCATATCTTGTCGACGTGATTAAGCAGGATGGTACACAAATTCGTCCACTATCTTCGCAGGCCTCTATAAATCATAACATGCATATTCAACAATCAAATATTTGGCCATTGATTTACAAATACGTGGAAAACACGATGACGCCTTGAAAACCCAATTTGCCCACATAGCGTCATAGTCATACACTGTGGAAGCTGGCACTCCGGCCCACACAAAATGTCCCAGCAACATTCGCCCACCTGCCTGCGTCTGGTCTATATCCCTCCAAACCTGCCATATCCAATTACCTCACTAACTGTCTCTTAAACATTGGAATGGTTCCAGCCTCAACTACCTCCTTTGACAGCTTGTTCCATGCACCAACCACAGTCTGTGTGAAAAAAAACACTCTGAGATTCCTATTAAATCTTTCCCCATTCACCTTAAATCTCTGTTCCCTGGTCCTCGATTCACCTTCTCTGCGCAAGATACCCTGTGCATGTACATTGAGCGGATTCAGAGAAAGATGCCAAACTTGAATCACAATTTCAATTAAGCATTATTTTTTACACTCAGACGCTTGTGTCTGAATGTAAACGAAAAACAGGTATTTGAATCAGTTGAGCATGTCGAGTAATGCTATTACTAAATAAAATACAATAATAATTTGATTAACTACGTTTCCTCACCTAATTCCGATTCTTATAATTTACCTGCCATCTATATCAAGAGTTCAAGAAATCTCTGTGCATTCCATACCGAATTTATGTGACTTAATTAAATGAAGAATAATTCAGAGCCGCAAATCAGTTTCTAATTTGCCATCGTTCACGCGCGGCTGGGAAAATGACTATCAACAAAAGTATCAGAAATTGTCCTCATATTCAGCCCTTGGCGAGAGGCAGCGTGGACACGGAACATAGTCTGATCGTTTACTCCCTGTTGTCCATTATACCGCGGGCCCTGCGTCGGGTCACCTCGGTGCATCTCCGCAATATGAGTTCCCCTTGCTTCACTCTGGACCTCTGGAGAAAACATCAACATTGCCAGCACCACATGATTCCGCCATTACTCTCTAGCTCCGTGCCTTACATATGGCACTGGTTTACACAAACATTTTCAACCAGTCGCTGTAAACCTGTACTCTCATGACTGCTTCAAAGTTTCCACTATTGTCCCCGTACCCAAAAATGCAAATATTATTGGTCTTAATGACTACAGGCTGTAGTCATGAAGACCATTGAAAGGCTTGTGCTGGCCAATGCTGAAAAAATATCACAAACCCCCTGCTGTGTTAAGATTTGTTTCATTTCATACAGACAAAAACGCAGTAAAATTAGTAATCAAGTAGTGAAATCAGAAGTTCGACAGGTGGGTGTGGCAGTATTCTCTTAAGGTATGTAATATACAGACTATAGGTTCAATCTATCCCCACGCACAGATGTAATGTTCAATCAGATATATTTATACCCCAATGATCAGCAGTTCCGCAATACTTTGTCTGACAAAACATATATAGCCTCTTGCTTGTTAAGATTGACAGGTTCTTCCGAGAGAACAAAGGTTAAGCCATATATGGTTATGTTAAAGACGCTACTTTTTTTTGGAGATTCAAGCACTCTTGTTTTTTGACCTTGTTGATTTAACGTTTATACATTAATCAGGAAAGCAGAGGGAACGAACCGTTGTCTGAACATACTTCTGATTGTTTATATCATAAAGGAAATAATCACGTGCTGTTATCTTGCTGGTGTTGTAGGAAAATGGCGAAAACATCCATGTTGTAACTTTTAAGTCTTTAAACTTTCTCATTCCTTCCTCTATATTGACATTCGCCATCCTTGGTAGGTATATAATGGACGCAAGCAGTTGACAATAAAAATCAGAGCAATGATTATAAATCAGAGCTCTAGTGTAATACAGCACTCCAGAGTCCACCAAACCAACTGAATGGCCAGCAGCCCCCATTTCCTTCATTGTACCCATGCATGTGACTGCCAACCTTATAGATTTTCTCAATTTCTTTGGAAATGTGGGTAACAAGGTCAGTGATATTAGATGATTCATTAGGGAGCTAGGCACAACACCTGTCATTTTAATACAGGTGCCTCTTTGTTGATCTTTATAATCAATACTTCTTTATAGTAAGAAAGTATTTTTAATATACAATAGTTGTAAAACAGTGAACACATTTACGTAGAAAGATTCTCAAGATTATTTGTAGTTTAACAATGACAATAACCTGGTCGAAGACTTTTGTCAAATTAACGCTGTGAGATAAAAAACGCAAATAGTATACTTTATGACAAAATGGTAGGTATAAAATGAGAATCGAGCTGTCAACTATCTTTATGGAGAGCTTATAAAAAATAAAGAGTAATATTTAGAATTCATACTTTTCAGCCTGTTAGTATTAACTGTTACACAAATTCCCCCATATTGTTTGGAAAACAGATCAAGATTTGGCAAGCCCACCTGAAGAACTATTGCTTACTGTGGCATTGCAAGCTCCCATTGAATTTCTGCCTGCCATTTATCCATGACTGTGGGACCTGCAGATTAGGTTTTAGATTTTTAAGAGATTAACATCCATGTCCAAATATTACACGATACCATGAAATAGAAGCATTATTTCAGCAGGCATCCAGTAGTTAGTTTGGGGAAGGGTTGTGGTACGGTTTGGCCTGGGTTGTGGAGAGAGAATAAAATTACCATTCTAACAACATCAAAGGAACAAAATATCTGTTGAGAATATAAATACAGTGATGGGGTATCATTGTTGCTCTGCAAAGTCAAATAAAATGCACTTTTATAAATAACATATTGGACAAACTCAACATCAGATAGAAGACTATTGTTTTCTTAAAACCTTTCCACAAAATTAAACAGTAACCTGTCCATCTTTTAATCATTTTCTCCCTGCACATTCCTATTCTTATTAAAATGCAGGCCAAATAAGAAAACCCGTGAATTGGAGGGTGATGAAATATGCAGAATTATTGCAGGAATGGAGGCATGCAAGAATCTGATTGTAATTTGGTTTGAATCTGCCCTTGACCTCGTAAAGGGTCATGGCACAAACCCAACATCCTAATCAGTTAAGGAAGCGTTTACCTTACAGCAGCGAGTTCACTGCTAACACTTCTATCATTTTAGCCGTCGCCGTGACAGCACGTAATCAGGCCGGCATGCTATTTTACTTCGGAGTCACGTGAGTGACTACGTGAAGACCCCGTCCAGCACGCATGCGCGACATTAGCGTTCATGCAGTACACCCGCGACGAACGGGAGTTCAAGGCGCTCCCGCTACAAATTGAAAAGTCGGGCCGACAGGTAAGTTTTACCGTGGCCGTGTGTCTTTTTCTCTGTGGTCTGCTTGTTTTCCAGAAAGAATGAGCAAGACCAGAGGAAAGAAGTCTGCAGCTCGCCCCCGTTCGTCCTCCGTTGAGGAATGCTCTTTGGAGGGGGGGCAAGAGGCGGCGTGTATAACTACCGAGCCGAGCCCAGCACCGCTCGTGCTGCCTGAGCAGCGGTCTGGAGGTACCTGCAGCCAGAACCGGGCGGTAGTGTCCAACGATTCGGATGAAGATGCCTCACCGCTCGAGAGCGACACAGGCAGCCGCCTAAGCCGCATGGAACGGCTTATGGAGCAATTGCTCCAGCGAGATCTGCTGAGAGAGCAGCAGCAACCTCGCCAAGGGAGTTCAGGCACTCCCGCAGTGCCCTTTACGGCACTGGCCATTGCTTCACCTTCTTTTGAAGGCAGCATTGGCGACCAGGTCTGGGCTGGTCAAGAAGAGGGGTCACTGGCTGAAGATATCGGGAGTACGCAGGGTGTACAGGATCAGGAAGAGCTGCTGGGTGTGGTCAACCGCTACGTGGCCATTCCACAAGCGGGTCGGCCATTAGAGCCGAAACTTGCAGCCAGCATTAACCACCTGTCCTCAAAACCCCTACAAGAACAGGTGGTCAATGAGGCTCTTGAACTATATACAGCCCCAGTAAATTGTACATCATTGAATGTACCCGCTGTAAACAGCCAAATTTGGGGACATTTGGGGCAGAACATCAGGAACCTGGAGTTGAAGCTCCAGAAAATCCTTAAACTCCTGACTGCAGGAATAACATCTTATGCTCGGTCCATTGATGGTGCGGACATCTCCACAAATCAGCAAGACACATTAGCTCTGCTGTGCACCACTCAATATGAAATAAACAATTTACGGAAGGAAATTATCAAGCCTGCCCTCAACCCTAAATTTGCGGGACTATGCAAAACACCGGGTTCAGATCCTCCTATTCTGCTCTTTGGGAAAGACCTTCCAAAAAAGGTGAAAGACCTAGAGGAAGAATCCAAGACCTTTGGTCTCGTGAGGGCTGGTTTGGGACCGAGCAGACCTAACAAACCCAGGCGGCAGTACCCCATGGCGTCCACCAGTCGTCGACCACACTATGGGACTGGTGAAAGCTCGGGGTCCGCAACCATTCCCCGTAAGCCTTTTTTAGGCCAGGGCCCAGAGCAGACCCCATGGAAAATGCGCCACCCCCAACAACATCAACATCAACATCAACCCTCTACAGCCCAGCAGATGCCTCATCGCCCAGCGAAGAGGCAGAAGAAGCACCAATAACCATGGAGGTAGGTGGGTCTGGTTCCTCTCAGCATATGAGCAGTAGGGACTCTATACTAACAGGGGGGAGATTGCACTTGTTTTTGGATGCATGGGAATCCATCACTATTGACAAGTATATACTCAGCAGCGTTCATGGCTACAAAATTGACTTTGTTCATGAAAACCTTCCGCCAGTTCAGCATATACCCAAAAGGATACTCACCCTCTCAGTCAAAGAGAAACAAGAGGGTCAAGCTGAACTGATGAGGTTACAAGGAAAAGGTGTCATTGAAAGAACAAAACATGAACCTTTGGAATTTGTGTCTAATATTTTCACTAAAATCAAAAAAGATGGTGGACGTCGCATCATCATTGACTTAACTACTTTAAACAAGTCTGTCAGGTATATACATTTCAAGATGGATACTTTTGAAACAGCCAGACTATTGGTTTCTAGAGGGTACTTTCTAGCAAGCATTGATTTAAAAGATGCCTACTACTCAGTACCCATACACAAGGAGCATCGTAAATACTTAACATTTATCTGCATGAAACAGCTATGGCAATTTAAAGCCTTACCAAATGTGCTAACCTCCGCTCCAAGGCTGTTCACTAAAATCTTAAAACCTGCCTTGGCATTATTGAGGAAACAAAAGCATATATTCATGGCGTATTTAGACGACATTTTAATAGTAGGGAAAACCTTGGAGACAGCCATTTTTGGCAGTAGCAGCCACCAAACGTTTGTTTGAAACTTTGGGGTTTGTCATACATCCAGATAAATCCAATTTTACACCGTCCACTGCCATGGCCTATCTTGGATTTACGATTGATACTGTTCGCATGATTGTAACTCTGCCGAAGGGGAAAGCATCAGAATTGGCACTATCATGCAACGAACCCATGAATAAACATCAGCCAACCATACGGGAGGTAGCTAGAGTTATTGGCAAAATGGTAGCAGCTTTTCCAGCTGTACAATTTGGGCCTTTGCACTATCAAAATTTGCAAAGAGCAAAAGTGCATGCACTAAAGCAAAACCCAGGTCACTTTGACCGAGCTATGAGTTTAACTGCTGAATCCATTCCAGAGTTACAATGGTGGGCAAGGAACGTAAGGCTCAGCTCCAGTCCCATAATAATCACCAACCCAGTGTTAACCATTCAAACGGATGCCAGTGCTTTGGGCTGGGGAGCAACTAACATGCAATCCAGCACAGGGGGCAGATGGACTAAATTTGAATCTTCTTGCCTACAGACACGGGGTATCAACTACTTAGAAATGTTGGGTGCGTTTTATGGGTTAAAAGCATATTCATCTAATACGCATCATGCACATGTCCGGTTGCAATTAGATAATACCACGGTGGTGGCTTATATCAACCACATGGGTGGTGTAAAGTCGATATCGTGTGACAATTTGGCCAACCTAATCTGGCAATGGTGTGTTGAAAGACATATTTGGTTATCAGCAACTTACCTACCAGGTAAGCAAAATACAGTGGCAGACACCAGGTCACGCAGAATTCATCGAATGGATGTTAAATCCCAAAATATTTGCTGAAATTACAAAGCAATATGGCACACCAGATATCGATCTATTTGCATCCAGGCTGAATCACCAGGTACCAACGTATGTCGCTTGGGAACCAGACCCTGAGGCAGCAGCAGTTGATGCATTCTCGCTGCATTGGGGGAAAATGTTCTTTTATGCTTTTCCTCCCTTCTGCCTCATCAGTCGGGTATTGCGCAAGATTCAATTGGATTCCGCTTCAGGAATCTTGATAATACCAGACTGGCCTACACAGCCATGGTTCCCAGTGGCCTTCGACATGGCTGTTGAAACACCGTTGGAATTCCCCAGCAGTCGAGAGTTATTAATCCACCCAGTGTCAGGCATTAGTCACCCGTGCCATGACAGAGTCAATATCCTGGCTTGCAGATTCTAAAAAGACCTCTACTGGGCCTGGGACTGTCTGAGGACGCCATCAACATGATGACCGCATCCCACCGGGAGTCCACCAGGAGACAATACCTGACCAACATCAGAAAATGGGAACGGTATTGCTCCAAAACAGGAACTACCTACACTACAGCTACAGCCACCAGTGTTGTGGAGTTTCTGGTTGGATTACATCGGGAAGGACTCAGCTACAGCGCTATTAATACACCCAGGAGTGCGTTGTCAGCTTATTTGGTTCCAGCAGCAGGACAACTGGCTTTGGGGTCCCATCCACTAGTGGTCAAAATCATGAGGGGCATTTTTAACACCAATTCCCCTAGGCCTAGGTACACTCAGATCTGGGATGTCAGCATTGTACTGACGTACCTTAGGGGATGGCCACCACCCAGGTCACTCACGCTGGAACAACTTACACTGAAATCAGTCATGCTCATGGCACTAGTGTCAGCTCAAAGGGTACAGTCCCTCCACCTTCTGAGGCTGGACAGCATGACAGAGTCATTGGACTGTATCACATTTCACATTCAGGGACTGGTCAAACAAACTAGACCAGGTACCACGCCTCCAGTAATGGAGTTCCGGGCATATTCACCTGACCCACGGTTGTGTGCCAAGACCCATCTCGCCAATTACATAGACACAACATATAACTTAAGAGGGAGAGAAAAAGCCTTATGGATAAGCCACAAGAAGCCTCATGGTCAGGTAACGAACCAAACCATTTCAAGATGGCTCAAGCAGGTGCTTAAGTCCGCGGGAGTCGATACTAATGTTTACACATCTCATTCCACCAGGGCTGCATCTACGTCGGCGGCTAGGCGAATGGATGTGCCCATGGACCATATTCTGGCCAGAGCAGGATGGTCCTCAGAGAGAACTTTCCAAAGGTTTTATAATAAGCCGCTGGCGGAACCTGCTACATTTGCAGACAGAATTTTAGAGTCTGCAGCTAATATTTAATTTAAGCCGGGGGAGCTCTCTGTTTTTTGTTATCATTAATAAACCTTTATTGTTCACAAACAGGTTATTGTTGATTGTGTAACATGCTTCCTCCGTCTAAGGTCTTCAGGCAGTGAGTGAAGCATGAGCTGGTTCACGGTTCGGATTCACAGAGCTTTGAAGTCTTCACGTAGTCACTCACGTGACTCCGAAGTAAAATAGTAAGATTAAATGAGAACTTACCAGTTCGAAGTTTGATCTGTATTTTATGAGGAGTTACGATGAGGGATTACGTGCCCTCCGCTCCCACCCTCTATTATACAGATCAACTGGTAATTAAGTTTTTATTTTTTCTTTACTATATTTATTTCAATTGTTGTGTTTTTTCTGTGAATCCGCACCGCTGCTTTGAAGAAATGTCGCGCATGCGTGCTGGACGGGGTCTTCACGTAATCCCTCATCGTAACTCCTCATAAAATACAGATCAAACTTCGAACTGGTAAGTTCTCATTTAATCTTACTATTTTACTACTGCTGGTCAAGCCACAGAATAATGGGCTACTGGTCTTCATGCAGCGGTATGGAGAAAAAGGTTGAATGTAGGTCAATAACTGTAAAGGTGTCAGTTACTGCCGGTATTGATGACAGAATAATATTGGTGTCAGGTACTGAAGGACAATTTTTAATAGCTCTCAGGTCTGAGAGAAAACACCATTCATTATGTCTTCCCACTTTCGGGGTTGGCAGAATAGGAGAATTACAGGACTTTTCATTTTAATTAATAGTGCTTGTTACAATAAAGATAATCATGACAATCATAAAGACCATAGCTATCCCTTCTTCATCCTCTGGGGCCAGTCAATATTGTTTTAAACGTGGCAAGGCAGCACCCTTTTTTATAGTCAGTTTTTGTTCAGCGGCTGAATACACTCATCCCACATGATTCTTATGCTTTCCCCATAGTTCGCAGGATACTTGGACCAGAGCCACAGTAGGCAGCTGTTGCTTTTCATAGTGTCCCATTCCATTCTGACCCATGTGAACTTTCCTTCTGTGTCATTGGCAACTTTAAAACATGAATTGCGTGTTTGTCCTTCAGCCATTGTATAATTTTTCTTATTTCTTTCGAATGTTGCTGGAGGTCTAGTAGGGTGTGCAATATTGTAACCTTCACGTGGTCCGCCCTGTTTCGACAAATGCAATCATCCTGGCGTGCATAATCAAATACGATCAAATAGGACAAGTTGTCCTACAACTTTAGGCTGTGCCCTTTGGTTTATTCCTGATACTGGGAGCCCAAAGAACAAATAAGGTGTCACTGTTAATTGCTCAAGTTTATTCAATGGGGGAGAATCCTTCCTGCTATCTGGGATTAGGGAGGCACATATATAATTCAGTATAATGCGTTCGCTTATGCTCATGGCTGGTTTTCACAATACACTCTAAATACTGGCCTATAAAACAAAAAAAAAATGTATGACTTCCTTTCACCTCCAGTCTTGCAGGAAGACATCCAAGTTCATATTCCCTTTTTCCAGTTTCCAATTCTTTCGCAATAAATTAAGTGTATCCAACGACCATCACTGTTGTAATTTCGACCATCACTGTAGGTGTCGTCAATTGCATTATGAAGGGCTCCTTCCACCGTTCTACCAATTTCCTCTGTTCCCAATTTCTTATCAGTTTGAATTTCCTGGTTGTAAGGATTCGCCATTATGGTCAGCTGATAATGTTTCTCTGGTTCAGTGGTTTCTGTAAGACTGACAAGGTACGGGTCATTGCTGTGCATATGTCATTAATTCATCATTAAGTTCCTGTCCAGTCTCAGTCAATGCTTTACCTAAACCCTTCAACTTCTTACAAGACAGACGCTTTAAAATTAGGTAATTACAAGACCCGTTGGGTCCCATGTTCACACCGGGGGGCTGGTCCCCGAATGCAATATTTTACCTCGCTACCAATTCCAATATTCGTGGCCAGTGGTGGGAGGCTTTCTGGAGCGCTGGCATGGGTGCTGGGGCTGAAGGGACTGGTTTCCAGAGGGCTAGTATCGACATTGTGGGCCGAATGGATTCTTGGGCTGGCAGCTCAGTCACTGAAGCCTGGTGTGCTGGCAGCTCGCTGACTCACGGCTGGTGTGCTGGCATTTGGCTCACGACTATTCCTTGAAATTCCATTTCAAGCAGAGTGCGGGCCACCAAATTCAAATGAAGTTTGCAACCATTTGAAGCAGGGAGTAAGGCCACCAAATTCAAATGCAGTTTCCTACCAGTTCAAGCAGGGAGCAAGGCCACCAAATTCAAATGCAGTGTCATGCCATTTCAAGCAGGGTGCACGGCCACCAAATTCAAAAGTAGTTTCCTATCATTTCAAGCAAGGTGCAAGGCCACAAAATGACAAAAACAGTTTCATGCCATTTCCAGCAGGGTGCAAGGCCACCAAGGTGACCTCTCCCTCCCCCATATTGCAGCGACTGACCCACGCCCACACTTCCGGGTTGTATAGTCCCTCCCCTCCCGCCGGAAGGGGCGTGACGTTCATGACGGCGATTGATAGGAGAGAGAATCTCAACATTTTTAAAACATTAATAATTATTTTATTTTTCATCAATGAGGGGACTCTGAGTAAGATGGCCAAAAACACAGCCGTAAGTGGTAGCGTTTTTTCTAAAATCACTATGCAGTGCAAACAGGAAGTGGTTAAGGTGAAACTTTTAATTTTATAGATAATGAAAAATAATAAAACAATTATTCCCAATTCTTTCAATCTATACCCCAAATTAGCAATTTCAATTTTACAGATTTTTTTCTGAGATAAAGGCATTTCTAATTCTCGTCCAACACCTCAATCTGAAATCCACATGGCCAGTGTGCAATTCAGATCTCTCTTGAATTCAATTAAAAAGGGAAGAAATAGGAAGAAATCAAACTTAAAATGCAGACATGGTCACAAATCCTAATGCCAGGTTCTGCGGCAAAGAAAATAAATAGTTTATTTGCTGAGCCACATCCGCTGTTTAATAAAAGTTGAGAAGACAGAGAATGAACAGTTAATTTCCACATATATAGCCAATGCATTTCCAAAGAGCAAAGGAAAAGAAAATAACTGTGTGCGGCTCCACGCCCACACAACTGCAACTTCTTAAGCAGACACTACCTTTTAAAACACATGAAACTCTACAAAGATTTATGACGTAAATGAGCAAGCTCATTCAATGACAACCCATTTCATCCGAATCATAGGATTAGTTCAACATTCACGCAGAAACGTTTCTAAAAACAAGTAACAGTCTTTAAAGTTACTCACTCTACACCCGCTTTTCTGTGACATTTTCTCACAAATTTCCACACCTCGTGCAATATGCTGGATCTCAGATATTCACACACGTTTAGCAGTAAGATTCTCACGCAAGAGAAAAACACAGTTATACACCCCTCAAGTAAATCATGCAAAACTCTTAAAACTTTGATACACCTAAAAATATCCACACCTTGTTTATAAATACAACACATACTGAAGAACGGTCTCAACCCAAAACACACTTTTCTATTATCGCACTCGACAGTCTCTCTCTGTTGCTGCTGATATTGCTCCTCCCTCTTGGACACATGTTTTGTCATTCAAGCTTCAAAGTGTAAGCTACATTCCACATCCCCTTCCCTCCTTATCAAAAAGCGTAAGGAAGTGTATATAATGTAAAATAAAAACATCAGATACACAAATATGTCCAAGTGGGGTCAGCCAGAGGACCTTCATAGGGTCAACGCGCTCGTTTCCAAATATCTTTTTACATGGTAGAACTTTATATTAATTAACTTGACATTCCCTTGTCTGACAGAGCCGATCTGTCCACTAGAATCTTCAGTTCTGTGGGGACCAAAGCGCAGAATTAGTCATCTGCTATGTGGGGAATAATGTCAGCTAGGGCATTTCCCCAGGAGACTTTGTTGTGGCCACTTGTATGGGCATTGTATTTAATAATGACCTGCTGGACTGGTAGGGCTAAGGGGTGCAGTAGCTGGTGCAGAAGCAAGCGCTGTTTTTGTTGTGAACGTCTTCTTTTTGTTGAAATGAGAGACATTGCTGCGGTGCCTTGGCAGTGACACCAGCAATGAGTAGTTTAATATATCCACTGCTGGTACAAATTAACAAAGACCAGAAATGGGATTGGTCAGATTCCTTCTCATTCAGGGTCTTGCCACAACTCACACGTTTAACCCATACGAGAGTTTAAAACTGTACCAACTGTTGGCTGCAAATTGTTAAAGTTCTTGGGGCAAAAGTGAGCAGCCTCGATTATTGCGGGCTAGTTAAGGTACAGTGCCTCGAAAGCCACCAGCTCGACATTATGCATTTTCCCTTCTCAGTCTTCTTTGATTTATCTGCTGTTTCTCTTTCTCTGGTGCTCGGTATTGTTTAACTCTCTCACTGCCGGATTAATTACTGCTCCTCTTCTTCTGCCTTAAGCCCCCTCCCTTCTTCTTCCTCATCTTCCTGATCAGTTCTTCCTTATTCTGGGATTACCCTTCCCTTTAGGCGTACCGGAGCCCCTTCCTCTTCACGGAATCTTAGTGTCGTAGCTCCTGCTGTTAGTGACTGGTGGACAGGCATGGGGGAGGTATTCTGCACTATTTCCAATGTTATTTCTTTCCCCGAATTTGTTCTTCATCCCCCTCTCTCTCTGTAAACAGGATCGCCATGCCAGACAAGAGGTCCCGGGGGATATTTTTCTTAGTGCTCCATTGTTACATACAAATTGTTTAATATTATGTTGACCAACCATAATAATTCAGACAATCAACTTAGTACTTAATACTTCAGACAGCCAACTTAGTCTGAACTTACTGAATCCAGAGACTATCCCATTACTCAGCTCAATATCGGCTTAATGCCTCAGACAGCCAACTTAGTCCGAGTCAACAACATTGTTTTACCTTGCGTTGTATGTTCTGAACGATCTTTGGAGGGAACCAGATCACTCGGCCGAATGACCACAGTGATCTCGGGCACTCTCAGGAGTTTAGACTCAACGGGTCCGATTGTGCACTTTATACTCCCTTCCAGGTCCCGGCCAAATTGCAGTCTCTTACTCAGTCTTCAGAGATAGTTTCCAGCAAAATCCTGCTGGACTATGCCAATATTAAGGTTCGTTTCACTTCAAACAGCCAAAAAACACAATAAAATTAACAATCAAATAGTAGAATCTTTAATTTGCCAGGCGGGTGGGGCAGTAGATTCTGACAAACCCATATATGGTTATGCTCCAGAAGTATATATTTTACATTATCAAGAACTCTTGTTTTTTGACCTTGTTGATTTATTGTTTGTACACTGCAATCGGTGAAGCAGAGGAAAAGAACCATTGTAGGAACATTCTTCTGAATGTTTATATCATAAAGGAAAACATCATGTGGTTGTGCTGTTATCTCACAAGTGTTATCGATGAATGGGGAAACATTTATGTTAGCCTTGCTGTGTAATAGGAGAAAGGTGAAAGCATCCATCTTGTAACTTTTTAATCTTTAAACTTTCTCAGCTGGACCCTCTGCAGTTTGCATATCGGTCCAATAGATCTGTGTATGACGCTGTCAACCTAGGCCTGCGCTTCATTCTCAGGCACCTAGACCGCCAGGGGACCTGTGCGAGGAATTTGTTTGTTGATTTTAGCTCTGCATTCAACACCATTGTGCAAGGGCTACTATACTCCAAACCTTACGAGTTGACTGTGCCTGAAACGCTCTGTCGGTGGATCACCAGCATCTTGTCTGACAGGAAGCAGCGTTTGAGGCTGGGAATGCACATCTCGGATCCGCAAACCCTCAGCATAGGAGCACCACAAGGCTGCATACTCTCCCTCTCTACTCTCTCCACACCAATGACTGCACCTCCACTGACTCCTCTGTCAAGCTTCTCAAGTTTGCGGACAACACAACCCTCATTGGACTGATCCAGGATGAGGAGACAGTACAGGAAGTAACACAGCTGGCATTCTAGTGCCATGCTCTTAAGAGAGTGGAATTGATTGTAGACATTAGAAGAGCTTCCTCTCTCCTCACCCACTCACCATCAACAAAGCCCCAGTCATATCTGTGGAGTCTTTTAAGCTCCTGGGAACAGGGGCAATTTACGGATGCCAACCAACCTGCAAACCCGCATGTTTTTGCCATGTGTGTGTGGTGGTGGGGCGGGGGGTGTGTGTGGGGGGGGGGGGGGGGGGGGTGTCTGATGACCTAGAATAAACCAACGTGGTAAAATTAAAACGTGCAAATTCAGCACAGGCATTATTGCGAGGTCACGATCGAACTTGGTTCTCGTGTGCTGTGAGGCAGCAGGTCTACAAACTGCGCCAGTATGTAATGGACCAACTCAAATCAGATTTTCTTTGTCCGAATACACCAAATGCTCCCACGAAAAGTTTCAATCAAACAGATGCATAAAGAGATAGAGCATCTAAACTAATAACAACTAAATACGCAATTATTTAAAACGTTTAATTGCATGATTAATAACTCTGAAAGTGCCACGGGAATCCTTCATGACGGTGAGGAGATTAAAGTATAGGAGATAACTGCAGATGCTGGTTTAAATCGAAAGTAGACACAAAAAGCTAGAGTAACTCAAGGGGCAGGCAGCATGGGGTCCACCCGAAAAGCCACCCATTCCTTCTTTCCAGAGAGCTGAAGAAGGATCTCGACCCGTAACGTCATCCATTCCTTCTCTCCAAAGATGATGTCTGTCCCGCTAAGTTATTGCAACATTTTGTGAGGAGATTCTTCTTGGGTTGGAAAATGGTATTGCTGAGTTTCCAAGGTTAAGTACAAAATAGACAAAGAAGAAATCATTTCGGATATGCATAATGAGAATCTTTGGGAACATTTGAAAGGCTGGGTATTCCGAAGGAATAGTAAGTCCGGGAAAGATTTTCCGAACAGATGGACGTTGCGGCAAATGTTGAATCTTTTCGGAGGTTGCAATTCAGATCTATAAAATAGTGATTACGGCATTCAGAATACTTGGCTTCGTTGGATGGGATAAACAATAAACAAACCGAATGCTTATGATATGAAGGTGTAAAATGGTGGGCAGATTGGAACTCCGTATGCAGTGCAAACCCCACAATTTAACAAGGACGGAAATGCACGATGGAAAGGAAGAGGGGATGGAGCAATTCAATTGCCTGGGATGGAGCAATACAAATGTCAGGATAGATTAGGAATTATTTCTCCTGATACACCCACGACCGTGCAGCCAAATAGAAACACAACGCATCTTACAAATTCGCAGACAACACCACCGTAATAGGTCGAATATCAAATTGTGATTGAACGGATTGAAGGAAGGAGATTGTGAACCTTGCACCCGGTCCCAAGACAACAACCTTCCTATCAATGTTAGCGAGACAACGGACATTGTGATCGACTTTAGGAATCGAAGCGTGGCAAAGTAGAGCTGGTTGATATCCTCAAGTTCTGAGGAGTAAATATCACCAGGAAACTGTCCTGGACTTTTGTGTCGGTCCATGTAATGATCCCCATCCCCATCACGGGAGACATAGGGGGTAAACAAATAGGAGTAAAAGTTTCAAAGGAAGCGCCTGCCGCATATTGCTTCAATTACCTCCCGCTTCCCACAACTCACGGAAGGTATCAGCGAATTGGAAAACGGGAAATGCGACTACATTGCTCAACGGACGGTTGGACAGACAGTGGGTTTGTTTGCTTGGAATCTGATCTTGGCAGGATGCCGGAGTATAGACCCAAGGAAGATATAATTCAAGCAACATTATGTAATAAGTTACATAGCAGGGACACCGTGCTCGAATAACGTGAACCCGGAGCGCCAATGATTCAATTATACTTTTTTTTGTCATATGGACCGACTCCGATACGTGCCGTCAGGGTAGGCAAGGTAGGTATTACCTACCCTGACTAAAATTATAACATTGTAATTACTAAATATAAATAGTAAAGGCGTGGGAGAATTATGCCTCTCAAAGAGATCGATCACTTAGATAGGCATAATTCTCCGTGCCTTTCATCCGCAGCACTTGCGAAGGTCTGTGCAGCCCACGTGCCGTCAGCGCTGCTTCAAGCCGTCTATGACAAGCGGGGCTGAAGGCAGCTGAAAATCGGCCTTTGCTGTACTGCGCAGGCGCGTAAGCGCAGCGCTAGTTTCTTGGCGGGTTTTTCAAATATGGATTGCCATTATCTTAAGCGTAGTTTCAGGACCAACGAGAGAAGAATGGAGTTCGTTTACCGTGGTTTAATGTGGTAAGTACATTTCTTGGTTCTAAATGTTTATAAATAGGTATTTCCCGGGGTGGCGCATGGAAAGTGAGAGTTCCTTTCACAGCGTTTTTGGGGAGTCTGGCCCGGGGTAAAGTGGCGGGGAGGGCAGGACTGTTGTGAAGGAGGTGATCTGGATCACGCCAGTAAGCCACTTGCGACGCTCCTTGCACGGAGCCACCGCATTGTGGCCAGGGAGGGAAGCGGCTGCCACCTCAGCGCCTTCTGCCGGCCCCTGTTCACCTCTGGCATCTCTCCGTCTGAAAACCTCCCTCCTGCCGCTCGCTGGCCCCACTCATGTCAGCTGTTTCTCGCAAATCCTTAAATTCCGAAATGTTTCCATCACCGAAAATAGATAGGCCCATACCACCTGATCAAATGGTTTCTCAGAATCTAACGAGATTATTGCTAGGTCTGCGTTAGTGATTCTCTTTGAGTATATTATATTGAATAATTGTCTAAAATTATAAGATGAGTAACGTTTCGGGATAAAACCTGTTTGGTCAGGGTGTATTAATTTATTAATCACTGTATTTAATTTTTGTGCTAGGATTTTAGTTAATATTTTCTGATCGGTATTTAAGAGAGCAATTGCTCTATATGAGCATGGGTCTTCAGGGTCCTTATCTGTTTTTTTGTATAATTGTTATTATAGATTCATTTAAAGTTTCTGGCAGTTTCTGTTAAGTATACGTGTACTCATACAGTGTTTGTAAACGTGGAGAAACCAGATCATATTTAAAAAAAATAAAATTCAGAACCTATACCATCTGGGTTGGAAACCTTGCTGTTTTTAAAGATTTAATAGACTCTTCAAGATGTTTTACCGTTATTTCATCTTCTAGTAATTATCTGTCTTTTGAATCTAAACCTTTTAGATTGCATTTCAGTAAGAATGCTACTATTCCTACCTGATATTCTATACTTTTGGCTGAGTAAAGATTTTGGCAATATTGCAGAAATCTCTCATTTATATGTTGTTAAAGGAACTGCAGATGCTGTAAAATCGAGGGTACACAAAATGCTGGAGAAACTCAGCGGGTGCAGCAGCATCTATGGAGCGAGGGAGATAGGCAACGTTTCAGGCCGAAACCATTCTGATGGGGGGGGGGGGGGGGGTACGCGCGGGTGGGGGGGGGGGGGGGGGGGTACGCGCGGGTGGGGGGGGGGGGGGGGAAAGGAAAAAGGAGGAGGAGCCCGAGGGCTGAGGGAGAGGTAGGAAGAGGAGGAGACAGCAAGGGTTAACAGAATTGAGAAAATTCGATGCTCATGCCAAGAGGATGCAGACTCACGAAGCGGAATATGAGGTGCTGTTCCTCCAATTTGCGGTGTTGCTCACTCTGGCCGTGGAGGAGGCCCAGGACAGAGAGGTCGGATACGGAATGGGAGGGGAGTTGAAGTTCTGAGCCACCGGGAGGTCGGGTTGGTTATTGCGGACCTAGCAGAGGTGTTTGGCGAAACGATCGCCAAGCCTCCGCTTGGTCTCACCGATATAGATGAGCTGACATCTAGAGCAGCGGATGTAATAGACGAGGTTGGAGGAGGTGCAGGTGAACCTCGGTCGGACCTGGAACGACTGCTTGGGGCCTTGAATGGAGTGGAGGGGGCAGGTAAAGCGACAAATGTAGCACCTCTTGCGGTTGCAAGGGAAAGTGCCCGGGGAAGGGGTGGAGCGGGAGGGAAGGGAAGAATTGACAAGGGAGTTGTGGAGGGAGCGGTCTTTGCGGGAGGCAGACGGGGGGGGGGGGGGGGGAGGTGGGAAGATGTGGCGAGTGTTGGGGTCACGTTGGAGGTGGCGAAACTGGCGGAGGACTATGTGCTGTATGTGACGGCTGGTGGGGTGAAAGGTGAAGACCAAGGGGACTCTGCCCTTGTTGTGAGTGGGGGATGTGGAGTGAGGGCAGTGCAACAGGGTATGGAGGAGATCCTGGTGCGAGCCTCATCTATAGTGGGGGAGGGTATCCCCGTTCCCTGAAGAATGAGGACATTTGTGATGCCCTGTTGTGGAACACCTCATCCTGGGAGCAGATGTGGCGTAGACGGAGGAATTGTGAATAGGGGATGGAGTCCTTACAAGAAGCAGGGTGGGAGGAAGAATAGTCCAGATAATGGGAGTCAGTGGGTTTATAGTGGATGTCGGTCAGGAGTCTATCACCTGCGATGGAGATAGTGAGGTCATGGAATGGTAGAGAAGTGTCGGAAATGGTCCAGGTGTATTTGAGTGCCAGATGGAAGTTGGTGGTGAAATGGATGAAGTCAGTCAGTTGTGTGTGGGTGCAGGAGGTGACACCAAAGCAGTCGTCGATGTAGTGGAGGTAGAGGTCGGGGATGGCGCCCTGATACGCTATGAACAAGGATTGTTCGACGTACCCGACAAAGAGGCAAGCGTAGATGCGGCCCATGCGTCTGTCCATAGCTACGCCTTATGTTTCGAGGAAATGGGAGGAGTCAAACGAGAAGTTATTAAGGGTAAGGACCAACTCCGCTAGGCTGAGGAGAGTATCAGTGGATGGTATCAGTTGCTCCTCTGGTCGAGGAAGAACCGGAGGGATTTGAGACCATCCTGGGGTCGGGGATGGAGCTGTAGAGTGACTGGATGAAGATGAGAGGATGTGGATCTGGAGAATGGAATGCGCGATATTCCTGACATGCTTTTTCATTTAAAATTTGGTGGTTGAGTCTCCACTGTGTTTATTTCTCGGCCATTCCATTTAGTTTAATCATAAATGTTAAAAGTGCGTGGTCTGAGATTATAATATTATGATATTTCGAATTATTGGTAAATGGGATGAGCATAATCTACTAAAAATGGTTTATTCATGAGTAGGTTTTGTGTACCGGTGAGTAAAACGAATATTCTCGTCCGGTTGGATTTTCGGTTCTCCAGACGTCCTTGATATTAATGGTATTAATATATGAGTTTAGAAATTCACTTGACTGAGATTTTACTTTTCTTTGTCTTGATGATCTGTCTAAATAAGGGTCTAGTTTAAGTCTCCTCCAATTATTAAATTGTATTGTGTGAGTTCTGGGATTGTATTGAATGTTTTCTTGAAAAACATGGGACTATCAAAATTAGGTCCATAAACATTAAGAAAAATCACTTTTTTTTGCATTTAGCTCACGTACTAATACAATATATCTACCATCATTGTCCGCTATAGTTAATGTATGTTTAAAAGGTATCCCTTTACGGATTAATATTGCTACTCCTCTGGAATTATGTGCGAATAAGGAATGATACGTTTCAGGAATTCATTTTGCTTTCAGTCTATGTTGTGCTTCCTTTTTAAGATGGGTTTCCTGAATGAATATTATGTCTGTCTTAAGCAATTTTAAGTGTGCTAATACTTGATCTCTCTGAATTGGTTCATTAATTCCCTTAACATTCCAACTACAAAATGTAATTCCTTCACCCCCGATTGTCATACTAACATCTTGCATCTTATATTTACATTACACCCTAACATCAGATATATGAATTTAAAATCTCGTAGGTCGTTATTCCGTAGATATCACATAGAAACATAGAAACATAGAAATTGGGTGCAGGAGTAGGCCATTCAGCCCTTCGAGCCTGCACCGCCATTCAATATGATCATGGCTGATCATCCAACTCAGTATCCCGTACCTGCCTTCTCTCCATACCCTCTGATCCCCTTAGCCACAAGGGCCACATCCAACTCACTCTTAAATATAGCCAATGAACTGGCCTCAACTACCCTCTGTGGCAGAGAGTTCCAGAGACTCACCACTCTCTGTGTGAAGAAAGTCTTTCTCATCTCGGTCTTAAAGGATTTCCCCCTTATCCTTAAGCTGTGACCCCTTGTCCTGGACTTCCCCAACATCGGGAACAATCTTCCTGCATCTAGCCTGTCCAACCCCTTAAGAATTTTGTAAGTTTCTATAAGATCCCCTCTTAATCTCCTAAATTCCAGAGAGTATAAACCGAGTCTATCCAGTCTTTCTTCATAAGACAGTCCTGACATCCCAGGAATCAGTCTGGTGAACCTTCTCTGCACTCCCTCTATGGCAATAATGTCCTTCCTCAGATTTGGAGACCAAAACTGCACGCCAGGTGTGGTCTCACCAAGACCCTGTACAACTGAAGTAGAACCTCCCTGCTCCTGTACTCAAATCCTTTTGCTATGAAAGCTAACATACCATTCGCTTTTTTCACTGCGTGCTGCACCTGCATGCCTACTTTCAATGACTGGTGTACCATGACACCCAGGTCTCGCTGCATCTCCCCTTTTCCCAATCGGCCGCCATTTAAATAATAGTCCGCTTTCCTGTTTTTGCCACCAAAGTGGATAACCTCACATTTATCCACATTATACTGCATCTGCCAAACATTTGCCCACTCACCCAGCTTATCCAAGTCACCCTGCAGTCTCCTAGCATCCTCCACACAGCGAACACTGCCCCCCAGCTTAGTGTCATCCGCAACCTTGGAGATAATGCCTTCAATTCCCTCATCCAGATCATTAATATATATTGTAAATAGCTGGGGTCCCAGCACTGAGCCCTGCGGTACCCCACTAGTTACTGCCTGCCATTGTGAAAAGGACCCGTTTACTCCTACTCTTTGCTTCCTGTTTGCCAGCCAGTTCTCTATCCACATCAATACTGAACCCCTAATACCGTATGCTTTAAGTTTGTATACTAATCTCTTATGTGGGACCTTGTCGAAAGCCTTCTGGAAGTCCAGATATACCACATCCATGGTTCTCCCTTATCCACGCTAGTAGTTACATCCTCGAAAAATTCCACAAGATTCGTCAGACATGATTTACCTTTTGTAAATCCATGCTGACTTTGTCCAATGATTTCACCACTTTCCAAATGTGCTGCTATCCCATCTTTAATAACTGACTCTAGCAGTTTCCCCACTACCGATGTTAGACTAACTGGTCTGTAATTCCCCGTTTTCTCTCTCCCTCCCTTCTTAAAAAGAGGGGTTACATTTGCTACCCGCCAATCCTCAGGAACTACTCCAGAATCTAAAGAGTTTTGAAAGATTATCACTAATGCATCCACTATTTCCTGAGCTACTTCCTTAAGTACTCTGGGATGCAGCCTATCTGGCCCTGGGGATTTATCGGCCTTTAATCTATTCAATTTACCCAACACCACTTCCCGACTGACCTGGATTTCACTCAATTCCTCCTTTGACCCACAGTCCCCTGCTATTTCAGGCAGATTATTTATGTCTTCCTTAGTGAAGACGGAACCAAAGTAGTTATTCAATTGGTCCGCCATATCCTTGTTCCCCATGATCAACTCACCGGTTTCTGACTGCAAGGGACCTACATTTGTTTTAACTAACCTCTTTCTCTTCACATACCTTGGATAAATCGTATAATTGCATTCAAACTTAAAATTATAATAAAGCATAAAGTAAGAAAAGTAACAGAATAGATGATTAGTAAGGTGCAAAAGAGAGAAAAAAACTACACCTATAATTGGTGTAGTTAGTGTTAGCCACACTAGCGTGGCTAGCATTCTAAAGACTTCCATAGCCTTTGACAAAATAAAATATTAGCTCAAACGTCAAAAGTCGAAAGAGTTTATTGTCATGTGTCCCTGACAGGACAATGAAATTCTTTCTTTGCTTAGCACAACAGAACATAGTAGGCATTGACTACAAAACAGGTCAGTGTGTCCATATACCACTACACACGTAAATACACACATGAATGGATATATTGATAAAGTGCAAATAACAGACAAAGGGGTATCAATGTTCAGATTTTGTCTGAGCCAAGTTTAATAGCCTGATGGCTGTGGGGAAGTAGCTATTCCTGAACCTGGTCGTTGCAGTCCTCAGGCTCCTGTACCTTCTACCCGAAGGTAGCAGGGAGATGAGTGTGTGGCCAGGATGGTGTTGGTCCTTGATGATGCTGCCAGCCTTTTTGAGGCGGCGACTGTGATAGATCCCCTCGATGGAAGGATGTTCAGAGCCGACTGGGCAGTGTTTAGTACTTTTTGTAGTCTTTTCCTATATAACCATATAACAATTACAGCACGGAGACAGGCCCTCTCGGCCCTTCCAGTCCGTGCCGACCATTTGTTTTCCCCTAGTCCCATCTACCTGCACTCAGACCATACCCCTCCATTCCCTTCACGTCCATATACCTATCCACTTTACTTTTAAATGTTAAAATCGATCCTGCCTCCACCACCTCTGCTGGAAGCTCATTCCACACAGCCACCACCCTCTGAGTAAAGAAGTTCCCCCTCACGTTACCCCTAAACTTCTGTCCCTTAATTCTCATGTCATGCCCTCTTGTTTGAATCTTCCCTACCCACAATGGGAAAAGCTTATCCACGTCAACTCTGTCTATCCCTTTCATCATTTTAAAGACCTCAATCAAGTCCCCCCTTAACCTTCTGCGCTCCAAAGAAGCGCAGAAGGTTCCTCTCCTGGGCGCTCAAGTTGCCGAACCAAGCCACGATCAGGTCAGCATGCTCTCTACTGTGCACCTGTAGAAGTTAGAGAGAGTCTTGACAGACTGACTCTCCGTAATCTTCTCAGGAAGTAGAGGCGCTGATGAGCTTTCTTAATAATTGCATCTGTGTTCTCGGACCAGGAAAGATATTAAGAGATGTGCACGCCCAGGAATTTGAAGCTCTTGACCCTTTCAACCATCGACCCATTCATATAAACAGGACTGTGGGTCCCCATCCTACTCCTTCCAAAGTCCACAATCAGTTCCTTGGTTTTGCTGGTGTTGAGGGTCTGGTTATTGTGCTGGCACCATATGGACAGTCGCTCGATCTCTCTTCTATGCCCTGACTCATCCCCATCAATGATACGCCCCACAACAGTGGTGTCGTCAGTGAACTTGATGATGGAGTGCGCACTATGACCGGCTATGCAGTCATGAATATAGAGTGAGTACAGCAGGGGGCTGAGCACACAACCTCGAGGTGCTCCCGTGCTGATTGTTATCGCGTCTGACACATTACCACCAATACGAACAGACTGCGGTCTGTGAATGAGGAAGTTGAGGATCCAATTGCAGAGGGATGCGTAGAGCCCAGTTCTGCGAGTTTGGTAACCAGCTTAGAGGGGACGATTGTGTTAAACGGCGAGCTGTAATCGATGAATAACAGCCTGGCATATGAGTTTTGTTGTCGAAGTGGTCCAGAGCAGAGTGGAGGGCCAGCGAGATCGCATCCACCGTTGATCTGTTGTGGCGGTAAGAGAACTGCAGTGGGTCCAGGTTTTTGTCAAGGTAGGAGATGATTTTCGCCATGATCAACCTCTCAAAGCACTTCATCACCACAGGTGTTATTGCCACTGGTCGATAGTCATTGAGGCACGTCACCTTGCTCTTCTTGGGCACCTTTTGCAGCAGGTGGGAACCTCAGACCTCAGAAGTGACAGGTTGAAAATGTCCGTAAAACTCTAGCTAGTTGGTCCGCACAGGTTTTTAGAACACGACCAGGTATACCATCAGGTCCAGACACTTTTCGAGGGTTCACCCCTCTGAAGGATTCTCTGACGTCGGCCTCTGTGACTGAGACTGAAAGCATCACAGCGAATGGGGGCTCGGGAAGGCATATCAGTTTTCTCCCTATCAAAGCATGCGCAAAATGCATCATCAGGGAGTGATGTATCGCCGACATTCGAGCTGCCTCCTGGTTACGCCTTGCAGGAGGTCATTGCATTCAATCCCCGCCACAGCTGCCGAACATCTGTCTCATCCTCCAGATTGGAGCAGAACTTCCTTTTGGCCTTTTTGATGGCCTTACAAGGTCGTATCTGGACTTTGTGTAGACCAGTGTATCATCAGACATGAATGCCCGGTGTCTGGTCTTCAGAAGAGTGCGGATCTCACAGTTAATCCAAATTTTCTGATTGGGAAACACTCGGAACGTTTTGGTGGGGATGCAGTCCTCCACGCATTTCTTAATGAAGTCTGTAACGACTGTGGCATATTCATTCAAGTCCGTTGCCGAGTCCTTGAACATTGCCCAGTCTACTGACTCCAAACAATCCTGTAGTTGTACCTCTGCCCCCCCCCCCCCTCCGACCAGCTCTGTACCGTCCTCACCGCTGGGGGTGGGCTATTTAATTGCTGCCTGTTGGCAGGGAGAGCAGCACCGCGGTATGGTCGGATTTACCGAACTGAGGGCGAGGGATAGAGCGGTAGGCATACTTGATGGTGGTGTAGAAGTGGTCGAGGGTGTTTGGGCCTCTGGTGCAGCAGGAGACATGTTGGTGGAAGTTGGGGAGTGATTTCATTAGGTTTGTCTTATTGAAGTCCCCAGCAATGGTGGTAAATGCCTCGGGGTAAGACGTCTGGTTTTTGATGACCACGGTGTGCAGCTCCTCCAGTGCCAGACGGACGTCTGCCTGGGGTGGGATGTAGACCGCGGTCAGGATGATGGAAGTGAATTCCCTCCGAAGGTAGAAGGGACGGCACTTCACTGCCAGATATTCGAGGTGTGGAGAGGAGGAGCTGCACAGGACTGCCACATCTGAGCACCACGCAGAGTTGACCATGAGGCAGACACCCCCTCCTCTTCCTTTCCCCGATGCCAGTGTATGGTCCATGCGGTGGATGGAGAACCCTTCAGGCTGGACCGCTGAGTGGGGGTGAGCCATGTCTCTGTGAAACAAAACACAGAGCATTCCCTCAGCTTCCTTTGATGAAGAAGCCTTGCTCTTAAATCCTCCACTTTGTTTTCAAGGGACTGTGCATTTGCCAGTTAGGATAGTAGGGACAGGGGGTCGAACTCACCTGCGCCTCATTCTGACATGACGTTTCTGGGCTCAATGGAGGCTTCCCCTTTGTTTACAGGTTTTCCTGCTCCATGCTCTCCATGCTTTTCCAAGCTCCATGCTTTCCATTAAGAAAAGCAATAAAACAATTTCTAGGGGAGTAAAAAACATTTTTAAACCAACGAATTTATAATCCGTCAATAAAATAAATAATTATTCTCGGTACCATATTAATGTGATATATATATATATATATATATATATATATATATATATATATATATATATATATATATATATATATATATATGTGATTATATATATATATGTGTGATTATATATATATATATATATATGGTAACGAGAATAATAATTTATTTTATTGACGGATTATAAATATTAATGTGATATATATATGTGATATATATGTATGTGATATATATATATATATCATATATATATATATATCATATATATATATATCACATATATATCACATTAATATGGTAACGAGAATAATAATTTATTTTATTGACGGATATATATATATATATATATATATATATATATATATATATATGAGATATATGTATATATATATATGAGATACATATATATATGTGAGATATATATATAGGTGAGATATATATGTGATATATATATATGTGAGATATATATATATGTTGTATATATATATGAGATATATATATGTGAGATATATATATGTGATATATATATATATATATATATTATATATATATATATATATATAATATATAGAGAGAGACAGAGAGATCGAAAATAAAGAGGAAAACCCCAAACCCTTGTTAATAAATTGCCTAAATTAAACCTTACTTGTTATCATATTTTAACTATTTCTAAGTAAACCAATTAATGGTAATTATTAATAATTTGTAATAGTAATTAGTAATGCCAAATGTTTGTGATTAGTTTGTAATTAGTAGTAATCAGTAATTAATAATAATTAACGACAATACTAATACATGTAACATATAATTTACGTAATTAGTAATAATCAGTCATTAATAACAAATAACAATAACAATAAAATATAAATATATTACATCAATATCAATAGGAGAAAACTTGCTCCTCTATCAGCGAAATCATGCCAATAACGAAATTCAATCTACATATAATACAACAAACCCCATTTAAAATAGTTAATGACAAATTTAAATATCTAGGTATTTATGTCACTAAGACATATACCCCATTATTTAAATTAAATTTCCCCCGTTTACTAAATAAACTACACAAGAATATTCAGTATTTGAAAACACTTCCTATTTCAATGTTTGGTAGAATTAATGCCATAGAAATGATTTTTCTGCCGCAATTATTTCTATCTATCCCGATATATCTTCCTTTTTCTTTAAAGGTGGATATAATCGTCACTGATTTTATCTGGGATTATAAGAATCATAGAATGAGCAAAAAACATTTATGTAAATCAAAGGTATATGGAGCTTTAGCTTTACCGAATTTTTCGTTTTGATTTTGGGCAGTTAATATAAAAAATATGAATTTTTGGTTGGAAGAAATGGACCAGCAACCAGAATGGTTAAAGATGGAAAAGGAAGATTGGTTCGATTCTGTGCGCTCCCTCAAAGTTGAATAAAAACTTACAGGGAAAATCCTATAATATGCGAATTTGGAAACAATTAAATAATACCTTAAAATTGGATTATTTATCACTCTTTCTCCCCATCGTGAACAACCCTTCATTTAAACCTTCTATGTTGGATAAATGTTTCATACAATGGAAAATGTATGGAATTAAAAAGATGGGACAACTTTATAAGAAAGGTACCTTTCTTTCATTTCAGGAGCTACAACAGACTTATGGACTCCACTCAAATGATTTTTTCTGATATTTACAACTTAGAGATTATGTTAAATCAAATACACAAAACTATAGAAGTAGAGGTCCGGAAATTCTTGAAGATTGTTTGAATAAACATCCTAATACAGATAAATCAATATCTCATCTGATTGTGAGTGAGATAGTGAGATACCACCGACGGATTTATATTGGCTAACATGGGAAAATTAACTTAGCCAACCAATAACGAAAGATATTTGGGACGAAAGTTTACAACATATACATCCTTTTTCACTGATGCCAGACATTCTTTAATACAATTTAAAGTACGACATAGATTTCATTACTCAAAAACAAAACTAAATAGAATTTTCCCTCATATCTCCCCTATCTGTGATACATGTCAACATTTACAGGCTAACCTAGCTCATACATTCGCAAATTGAATAAAAATCAAAAACTTCTGGACGGATATTTTTAGAATAATATCTGAAGTGGTCAACACTCTATTGGATCCCGATTCAAAACTAATAATACAAGGAATATCAGAACAAAGCCTAAGATAGAAACATAGAAACATAGAAATTAGGTGCAGGAGTAGGCCATTCAGCCCTTCGAGCCTGCACCGCCATTCAATATGATCATGGCTGATCATAGTACGACATTGTAAGCTAACACTTACAACAACCCAAATAAACATTATCGACTATTGTATAATAACTGGGAAAAAATAATATTAAAATTTTGGAAAGGTCCTATAAACCCCACAGTTAAATGAGGATTATGGAAATGTCGGAGACCTGACATTTGGAAAGAACTAGACTTGTCATAATGGACAAACACGATTTTTTTTAACAGAATATGGTTTCCATTTATTGACTATTTGAAGGGGCAGACTGGTTCGGCATGAGAACCTGACTGAAGCTCGAATCAAGGATTAGATGAAAAGTTATGTTTTATATTTTACGAACCTATCTCCAACGTTGTAATTTTAGTAAATTATTCCATTCTTCTTTATCATGTTTTTTCCTCCTTTTTTTCCCTTTCTTATTTTCTGTCTATATATTTAAAAAAATACTAGAAGCAGAGTTAATATCAATCGATTTTATTAGTAATGTAGGAATGATATACATGAAATGTTTTCAATATGATATGTATCTGCCTCTAACAAAAATATTATTTAAAAAAATTCAGACAGCGCGATTGAGGGGACTCGGCTCTGGGAATTTAAGGATTTGCGGGAAGCGACTTACATGAGCTAATCGGCGAGCGGCATGTGAGAGCTGTTCAGATGGAGAGCACTGCCAAAGGTGAGCGGGCCGGCAGAAGGCGCTGAAGTGGCGACCAGTTCTGCTCTCGGATCCCGGCGGCCGCTCGTAGCCACCCGAGCTGCTCCCCTCCCCGGCCACTGTGCGGTGGCTCCAAGTCCGGAGCGGCGTGACAGTGGTGAGTGAGTGATTTGCTGTCATTATCCCCGACCCCCTCCTTTTCAACACTCCTGCCCTCCCCGCAACTTTACCCCGGTCAGTCATTTCACACGCTGTGAAAGGAACACCTCTCACAATTGGTCACTTGAACAAGTGTTGTCATTCAATAAGATGACAACTGATTCAACTTGTCGCGGTGTGCTCCCGTTTTTCCCTCCATCTCGCCACCTGCCATCACCCTTCATTGTCTTTATTTTCACCTTTTATTTTCATGGAGAGAACAACCTGCGCAATCGCGGTTTAAGTTATTAAAAAAAAAGCCTATCCTAAGTAATTACTCACGGCACGTACCTGGTACCGAGGTACAGTGAAATGCTTTATTTTTTATACCACCTGGTAAAATCATATTGCAGGCCTCACCTACGTAGTGTAGGTGTCGCCACGTTCCTGGCGCTGGCGCTTCTCTCCCTCTGTTGTGCCTGTTAACTCACGTGCCAACAACCCCCTCCTTCCTACTGCCTTGTCCCTGTTCGTTTTCGGCGCTTCACCCCCCCCCCCCCCCCCCCCCCCGTCACCGCCGGGTCCTCTTCGTTCTCTTCGACCCCCTCATCCTCTCCGATCTCTCATCCTCTAACCATCGTCTTTCTCCACCGGGCGAATCCCGGGTCTCTCGCTCAATGCCATTTTCTCACTCTTTCCACGTCCACGCCGTTTTCTCTCCATTTCAATATTCTTGGTACCCAATTATTCTCACTGCACCATGACTCTTTTCTTTTTGCCTCTGTGCCGATTTCTCTCCATTTTGCCTCCTTCCAACTCTCATTCTTCGTTGCCTCTCTTTTTCTCCTTCATTCCTCTCTCGCCCATTTCTCTATCTCTCTCGTCCCTTACTCCATTTCTCCTGCGTTTATCGTAGAATCTCTCCACCGCTTTCTTCCCATCTTTCTTCCTTTGTTCTCCTATCCTCACCATCTCATAATTTCCCTATTTCTCCCAACTCTTTCTTCTTTCCCTCGCTCCCCCTCTCTCATATCTCTTCCTGCAACCTTTCTCTCTCCGCCTTTCCCGATCGCTCCCTCCTCTTTCTCTTGAATTATATCCCGCGTCTCTCCCGCACTCCCCATTTAATCCCGTAGGCGTCTGCACATATGACAAAAAAACCACTTGCTCCAAACAGTTGCTACAAAAGTTGTCTTAACGTTTTTTTCGTAGTATCATATCTGCTTAATTACATACCAAACGGCTACCACAGTCAGACCACTGGAAAAGTCTAATTTTCAAGATGGCGTCCAAGATCCATATTATGTGTAATATTAGCATAAAAAGGAATATTTTCCAGTGCAAGTAAAGGTCTGCCTCAAAAAAATCAAACATGACACATGAAAATAAAGCAATAGGAATTTGTTCGCCATTTTTACGCCATTATGGTAAATCAACCGTAGTTTTTGATGGTTATAGCGAAGGTCCTTCCATCAAAGACAATAAGCATCAGTGACGTGGGAAAACACCCACCCGATTGTCAACGTCAACGTCAACGTCAACTAAAATGCGGGTTTCCCCTGCCTTCCGGAGATATATTTTCTCGGGGATCGAGCTTTTGCTGAAGATTCGTTCCGACTGCCGGTTTGTGATTTTTTTTTTAACTGCCCGACGGGTTCAGCGCAGAAGTAAAATAAAAATGAGCTTCTAATACCGTGAACGCCGACAACGGGGACGGATTTCACGTAGGGGATAAGGAAAAGGAAAGACATTTATTTTACATATGAACATGCTTCTTAAGATGACCTTAATCCAAATTTCATGTTGCGAAACGGTGATTTATTCCCCATACGAACCGGCAGTATTTTTCCTGCCGATATGGGGTTTAAATTCACTGCAACCGCAACGTTCCAATCAATCTCGTTCCATAACATCCCACTCGCAAGATGATTTAAATGGCCATTAACTTACGGGAACTAAACACTAAATTCCTTCCATTTGGCCTATAAATTCATGTCAATTGGATTTAAAAATCATGTTATATTGTGAATTCTTGTGTGAATGTTATTTGGACACTTAGGCTATTTAAAAATGTTTATATTTTCTTAAGATATGGATAGATGTTTAGATCTAGTAATTGAATTTTGTAATTAGCTACAATTGGGTAACTAACTAATTATATGCTTAAATTCCAGGTCATCCAAGTAAGATTATTTCATATTTGTTTCAGAATGCTCCAATCTATAATAACTGAACATTTATTTCAGTTCTCTTAATTTTTAAGAAAGTTATGGCTTTTGACTGTCTTCAATCACAACTTTTGTGTTTTTCCATTGGCATAAGACTTGTGCCAATGGAAAAATAATAGGGAACAAGATGCTAATGTCCGAGTATGAAAATGGCCATAACACATTAAAAAAACACTGAAGATATGAAAGTGAATTAGGTGTCAAATTAAACTTCCTTTTATGCTTTATCTGATAGGATAAATTGTAGACTTGATTTTTTAAATCTCAATTTTTTAAACATTGCTACAATAAGAGTCTCTTTTTTCGTTCTGACAAGTCCACAGTTCCTAAGGTGTACGACGTTATGGAGATGAAACAAATCCTGGCTAGTGATTTGTGTTCTCCGTTGCTGTTTATTCACACTTTCACAGGACAACTTCGCCCATTTTTGTGTTGGCAAAAAGTCAGTGTTTCGGAAACTTTCGAATTGACCATCAAGACTTGTGCCAATGTGTTTCTCCTTCCAAATCAAACAAAGTCATTGACGACCTTGGGAGCAAAGCGATGGCAGTTATATGTGGTGGAAAGAGTACCGATACACTCGCTTCTTTGCGCTAGAAATTTGTTAGCAAGCAAATCTTTTGCACCAAATTACTTGTTACCCCAGAATGTCTCCCTCCTACCGAGTCCTTATCGGAGTATATTATCTTTATATTTTACATTCTTGGTGTGGTAATACTTGAGATACTTAAATATTATCCTACATATGTTATCCTTTTTATTAGCTTTGCTCTGCATGTTTAGATTTAGCGTTGCTCTGCATGCTTGGATTTGGCTTTGTTCTGTATGTTTGGATTAGCTTGTTTATGTTGAGATACGACATTTGTGCAAGATAGTTGTGCTCGCCTTTGTGTGTTTTGTTTTTATAAATTGAGGGAGAAGGTATTTGGGTTCTCCCCTCGAAGCCAGCTCACCACGAAATGTAAATCTGTTGTGACAGTTATATGACCTTTGTAACTTTGTAACGCCCTTAGCTGATTTGACCAAGAGCGATAAATGAGGCCTAGGATAGGAAAGTAAACATTGGATTCTGCTAGCTTAACACTTATCGTAAATCAATTGTGACAATTATGTGACCTTTGTAACTCTGTATCAAGCCCTAGCTAAGAGAAATAAGGGGCCCAAGAAAGGGGGTCGTGTGATTTAAAATTAGGAATTTACGAATGGAAAATAACTGGGAAGGCGGATAAAAGAAAAATAAAGTGATTAGTTATCGATAAGGGAATGTCTACAAGTGATTGGGTATGGAAATTCACCGGGGGTGGGACATACAGAGTGCATACATGCCATTAAAGGGACAGGTCGTTGGCTGGAGTGAACTCTCAAGTGATTTGCTCTTTGAGTGTTCCAGCCTTAATTTGCAAATAAAGGTTTGAACTTCTTGAAGAATTATCCGCGTCGCCTGAGTTAATTTTGAGCATCAGCAACCGCAATATCATTGACTAAATATTATTGCCTAAGAGTGTATTACCAGATCATGGTGTGGATTGACAACGAGAGGATTGGGGATGATCACAGGAGGTCATCGGTATGTGTCAGTTATGACCAACGAAAGAGCTGCCCCAGAAAGCCTCCTGCAGATGGTCCACTGCATTGCACAACTGCCTGCCGAATAAGACGGTGTATTTGCCGAAGAGACGGGCTACCATGCACGCCCGCTTGCGGACCATGTCAAGACGAGAATTGTGTGAATCCATATAATAAACGTTTTACAGGAGGAAGAGTGTGACAATGACTATTTGTAAATCTGGTGCGGATCAAAGTTATTTTTCAGAAAGAAGTATTATGGGATTTGAAATCACTTTGGAATGTAAACATTTCACTATTTTTTAATCTGTTAATTGGATTCCTAGAACATGGGGTTGGATGTCTATGATGAATGATGAAGTAGTAATGGGAATTTTACTTGTCTATGATGAATGATGAAGTAGTAATGGGAATTTTCATAATTTCGCGGCAATATTGGTCCGCAATCTTGGATTTCGCAGTTAAATACTCACTTTACTATTATTTAAATATGCTAATTGAATTCCTAGACGCCCAAAACATGGGGTTATGCACAAAATATTTGTCTATGATGAATAATGAAGGAATAATTGGCATTTTAAGGATTTGCCGGCCGACTTGGACGCCATCTTGAAAATTAGACCTTTCCCGCGGTCTGACTGTGGTAGACTTTTGGTATGTTATACACCTGATAATACAAAAAAAAATGTTGAGAAACCTTTTGTAGCAATTTTTTTTTGGGATCAAACCACATATGCAGTCGCCTAAGAAGGAATGGATGAAGTTTCGTGTGGAGATCCTTCTTCAGACTAATAGTGTTAAATACTGACTTTGACAATTACAGCGTGGTCATTGTGGTCAGTGATCAATGGTCTGTGTCAATAGTACACTCGTTTAGTAATTTCACGTATACAGCGATAAAGTGAAAAATAGTTGGGAGAGGTACACAGCGTCAGATAGCCGCGTTCAATACTATCTTCAGGTGCTTGTCTCCGCCTCGATATTTTTCGAAATATGGCCGAACACAATTGTTTATTTCAGTTTCGTTTTGTTTAGTTAAGTTTAGTTTAGTTTAGAGATACATCGTGGAAACGGGTCTTTCGCCCCCAGTTTACGCCGACCAACGATCATCCACACACTAGATCTGTCCTGCACAATTTACTTACATTACAATAATATTTTAATAGCCAAGTATGTTTGCAACATACGAGGAATATCATTTGCCAAGTCGGTCATACAAATAAAAAGCAACAGAACACACAAAATACATTTTAACATAAATATCCACCACAATGACTCCACCACATTCCTCAATGTGATGGCAGGCGAAAAAAATGTTCAATACCTTCCGTTCTTTGTTCTCCCGCGGTCGGGGGGCAGCGCGCCTTCCGTTGACGGGACGATCTTGACTCCTGTAGCCGGCGGTCGAGCCCTCCACATCTGGGCCATCAGCTCCTCCGTTGGGGGCGGGGGGGGGGGGGGGGGGGGTATCTCAGCCTCCTGGCGCCGAGCGATCGGACCCTGGGTCGGGGCTGGTCGAACCTCTGCGTCGTTGGAGCTTCCCGACTCGGTCGCTCCCTTGATGGTAAAATCAGCAGGCAAGGGATCAGCCCCTCTGACTTTGAGCTCGCAGTGGGGCTCACAGTCAGTACCGAGGAAGCCTCCAGTTCCATGATGTAAGGCCACAGAGGGACCGGAGGACGACCCGAAAACCAATCGCATCTCCGGCAGGTAGTGAATATAACGTTTCCCCCGGACCCCCCCCCCCCCCCCACATAAACAAACCAGAGAAGATCTACACACACTTTAAAATCACATTCAAATTAACAACATCAAAAAAGACGAAAAAACAGACAGACTGTTCGCGAGGTTGCCAATCGCGGCAATTTACGACAGCAACTATACCGCTACGCCATTGCGCCGCCCTTGGCGTTGTTACCTGAAAACTAGTAGATGCAGAATTTGGTCGCACTGTTGTGAGTGAATAGCGAGTGTAGTGAGGCCTGAGTACGCTCAGTGATGGGTCGGATTATGAAGTGATTTTAACAGTATGTTATTGGTGTGTCTGGCATTAGTAATGTATTCAGTGATGGGTCTGAAAGCAATGACGGTGGGACGTTGAAGGCTAAGCTAAAAAAGATTTGTGCAACTACGAAGTTGAATTGGACAGATGCCCTGCCATTGGCACTGATGAGCTGTGGCATGCAAACTAATCGAATAACTCAGTTGACACCACTCAAAATTGTGCCACGTCGTTGGCCTCTGCAAGATCATTTGCAGTGCATATTTCGTGCAGCATTTCATAGTTTAGGAGAGGTTCCATAGTCTGGAGGCCCAGTCAGGCCTCGCGTTCTGCCGCATCTTCAGCATATTCCCACTTCAGAATGTTCGATTTCCTCCTCCCCATACCTGTCTAGATAGAGCTAGAGAGGGCTCTTAAAGATAGCGGTGTCAGGGGATATGGGGAGAAGGGAGAAACACTCAGCCATGATCACATTGAATGGCGGTGCTGGCTCGTAAGGCAAAATGGCCTACTCCTGCAACTATTGTCTATTGTCTATTTTCTGACCGCAGTCTGTTGAGACTCGGCCAGGTTATCCCCGGTTGATCGGAACCTGGTGGGAGTTTCTCGGAGAGGTCATAGAAGAGGTCATAGAAACATAGAACATAGACAATAGGTGCAGGAGTAGGCCATTCGGCCCTTCGAGCCTGCACCGCCATTCAATATGATCATGGCTGATCAGAAGATCGATTACCATGTGAATGTCTTCCGGAGGTTTTCTAGTCTCTCTTCCCAGAGCTTGAGCCTTTTGGACGATGCACTGCAGTCCAATGGATGACAATAGACAATAGACAATAGAAAATAGACAATGGGCAGAAGAGAGGACATTTCTGCGTCATTTCAAACGCTGAGGTCGCAAAGGTTGGTCATGTAGGGGGTGTCTTTAATCCTCTGATTGTCGGAGGCGTTATTTTTGGATAGCTACAGATCTTCTGATTCCACGGGGTGCAATGCCAGAGAGTAGGTAGATGTTGTCAGTCTTGGTAGGTTTCATGCATCCACTGGCTGAACTGCACCAGAGACACATATCTATCTGATGCATCCACTTACCTTTACTGTACCTGAGACACATCTATATTATCAACTTATATTTAATGTTAGCAAAACTTTCTCCATTCTCCCTCGTGAATTACCTCTGACGGGTTTCCTCTGCAAATCGTAGACCGCCAGTTTAGAGATATCTCCGGAAGGCCAGTTTCATGACAAGTGTGTCAATTTTGCATTGAGACTGAAAAGACCAGGGCACAATTCAGAATTGTATCTACTACCGATTGATTCTATATTGCATCGGATGAATTTTCGCGGACAATGTGTACACGACAGTACCATTCGCGTGGGTATAATTGCAACACGCATTATTCTCGCTCAACGGAACAGTGTTGAGCTGTTTTGCTGAGGTTTGTGCGTCAGGTCGCTTTATTGAAACAAACTCATTATTAGGTGCAATTGATAAAAACAATAAGAAGAAGTTTGGAATTAAGGGACAATTAACCTCAATGCAACTCGGTGGCAGAACACGGTGAACATCAGAAGAATTAGGTTGGTATTTAACTTCGGCGATGCCATTCGGCCCATTAAATCTACTCGGTCATTTAATCATAGCTGATCTATCTTTACCTCTCAACCCCATTCTCCCGCCGTCGCCTCATAACCCCAGCCACTCTTATTAATCGAGAATTTGTCATTCCGCCTAAAAATATCTATTGGCGATCGCCACAGCCGTCCATGGCAATTAATTCCGCAGATTCACCACCATCTGATGAAATAAATTCATTCTTATCTGCATTCTAAAAGTACGTCGTTTTAATCTGAGGCTATGGCCTCTAGTCATAAACTCTCCCACTAGTGGAAACATTCTCTCCATATCCACTCCATCCGGGCCGTTCACTATTCGGTACGTTTCATTGAGGTTCCACCTCTTTCTTGTAAACGCCATCGAGTATCAGCCCAGTGCCGTCAAACGCTAATCATAGTTAACCCTATCATTCCTGGGTTCATTTCGTAAACCTTCACTGGACCCTTTCCAATGCCACCACATCCTTTAGAGTTTAGCCTACCGTATTCTTACGTCGGTGACTACCATGTCCATATATCGCACGGTAAGCAGGAACTGTACATTTTCCACATCTGCAGACAAAAGTCGTTGAGGCCGCCATCCCCTTCCTGCTGCAACGGCAAGTTTGTCAGAGAAATGCAGGAGAAACTCCATACCAGTGTACCTTAACATTCTCCACTACAACAATGTTAGGACCTCGCATTAGAGTACATTCTTCAGCCCGATTATTTCATGCCGCCTCGTTGGACCATTTTCCGGTTGAACTATCCTGTCCACAGCCCTATTCATGTGCTCCTCCATTTGCTAATGGAGGTTAAATACGAGTTATAAAGACGATGTAAGAAAGCTACAAGAACCAAGGCCTGATGACGGGAATAAAACAGACGTGGAAGCATTATTGAAACGAGTGGAAGGAAAAGATCGAGTATATATAAACCATGGCCATTGAACACCCAGCAGTGTGAATAGTTGAAGCCGCTGCAAGCTGAGTGATCAAACAGTCGCACCCAAACCATCCGACTAGTAACACACAGAAAAGAAACCGGGTTATCATGCCGAGTGCTATGTGCCATGCACATAATTATGTATGTTTGTTGACTGCAGAAAGTCTCTTACTATAAAAGATTAGGAATCAGATGGAGAACATTCAGATGAAGATTAGATGGAATGTAAACCAAAAGATTGGAGAAATAAATGATTATATAAGACTTCTTTCAATGTGGACTGTTTTACTATTCATTGTGCGGAATTATTTAAACAATTAGTGAATGACCTGATTATGGCATGCTGTTATGCGACAATGCGACGGTGCGGCAGTCCACCCATCCACCCACCCACCCACGCATCCACACATACATCCACACATCCATCCACCCACATACCCACACATTCATCCACACATCAATCTACATGTTGACACACACATCCCCACATCCATCCACCCACATATCCACACATTCATCCACACATCAATCTACATGTTGACACACACATCCACCCACACATCGACAGTTACACGTTTGACAGGTACACACAGACGCACACACACAAACTGCAGATACAAAAGCAATGCAACATTTTTTTGGTTATTTTAGGTTAAAGTTAATAGTCCTCATTTACAAAGGCACCATAGGAGGAGGGGGGGGGGGGGGAAGCTTAAATATAGGCTCATTGAAACTTGAAATGAACACTCATCGAGTAAACGTCAGAGTATTTACCCAGACCCATTAATTAGGCGTGTTCAGGAGCCGGCGAAACCCGGGAACTCTGCGGCAGTCTCACTCGTTTCCCTATTAAAGTGACTTGAAGATGCCTCACAGTCTGTTCCTCAGCCTGGCACTGCCCCAGTCCCACTACTACCGTGACCCACACTCTTCACACTGACAGTTCAGTAAACGGGGGCACCCACAGTGAACTGCACTGACCCATTAATTAGGCTGGTTAATGAGTCGGACCTCTGCGGCGGTCTCATTCAAATGACACACTAACAAGTATATCCATTATATTATTTTTTTATATTATATAATTATATCTGATTACAGACATATTCACAAGACATATAGTATATATATAGTAAATATAGTATATATTGTATAATATTATATGGTTTAAATAGACAGCAGCATGGGATTCGGCTTCCCATGGAGTAATATGAGCATTGAACATTAGATGGCGCTCATTTTCTAATTTGCTTATTAATTAACGTGCAACCTTTGACACTGACGGGTTACGACTTCCTTCTCGATTATATTTTATCTAAATTTGAACAAAATGTCACAGCAGCAGTAGCAGGAGATTTTTAAATTTAACAGGCCCTAAATTTCCGGTGGGTACAGAGGATCGCGTTGAACCTTAAATGCCCAAATAATTCCCGTTACCAAATACACTCTTAATTATATTATCAATCTGTGCTATTTGTGCCAATATTTAATAGACAGACTTTACATCAAAGCTATTTATGTGCACCCCTTTCCGAAAATGTTGCATGATAGGGTATATTCCGTGAATGGAGGGCAGCACAGTGGCGCAGGGTAACAGTGGCGCAGCGGTAGAGATGCTGCCTTATAGCTCCGGAGACCCTGGTTACATCCTAACCTCATGTGCTGTCTATACAGCGTTTATACGTTCACCCTGTGACCATGTGGTTTTTCTCCCGATCCTCCGGTTTCCACCCAGGCTCAAAAGACTTAAAGCTCAATTGGCTCATGTAAAATGTCCAGTGTGTAGGGTAGTGCTAGTGTACGCGGTGATCGCTAGTCTGCGCGGACTCGGCTGGCCGAAGGGCCTGTTTCACTTCGAATCGCCAAAGTCCAAAGTGCAAAGTCTAAAGAGCGTAAGAAGGTAGTTCAGAAGGAATAACAAACAGTCATTGACATGAAAGTGGTTTAAGTTGATGGCTTTATTTCAGCGCTTGTCTCGCTTCTCCGGCGTCAGTGCGTGTTGGCCCTCATCTCCCAAAACAGATCTTGATCTCCCAGAAGAGACTGAAGGATTTTCAATTCTCTGCTCAGAATCTCACTGTGGGGTGAGGAGGGGTTGGGGTCACATGTAGCAGCAACTTGTGCCATCGTCGCAGAAGCCATGTTGCTCGTTATACCCGTCCGGGCAAGGCGACGCGAGGCAATGTCCCGCGACGTAATCGCAGCGCAGAGAAGAAGATTCTGCCGGTGGAGAAAGGAAGGTTAATACGGAACTGCTTGTGAGTTTCCCTACGAAGAAGGCGAAAGGAGGGGATTACATGCTAGAGGTCAGCACTTCCATAGAGCCAATGTTGCAGGGCTGCTCTGTTGTCGGCTCGTGCTGCAGGAGCGCGGGTGGAATTAGCGCATATCGTATTGATAGATGGCGACACGGGAGGTGGGACAATCCTGAAGAAACGCCGCATGCTTGGAGTGAAATTGCGGGTGGGACGCCACGAAGTAGATAGGTCCGTTTAGGGGGAGCCCCGCTGTTTATTAAATGGCGGTACAGGGATTTTCGCAAGGTGCAAGTACAGTACCGATGCGGCGGCTGGGTCGAGCCTTTGGAACGGCTGCACTGGGGGGGGGGGGGGGGGGGGGGGGGGGGGGGGGGGGGGGGGGGGGGGGGGATGAATGGGAAGTGATCTACTGAATGATCTACACAATCAGGATGGGTAACGAGTGAGTACCGCGCGGTCCGAACAGTAATTACCAGCTTCACCGCGCGATCATAGCACCGGAGCACAGGAACTGACTCACCCCCTATCTGGACACCCTGACTCAAGAGCAGGATGCCAACGAGTAGAACCAGCGCGATCATCGCTTCGAGAGTGATTCAGAGTGTTCAGCTTGCAGTGTAGTGCACTATGGCTCCTGTTCCACCAGCTGCTGCTGTTTATAATCATTGAGCCTGTGGGCGGCCACGTCTCCAGGAAATGTAGATCCCCGCAAGAGAGCCGTGATTGGTAGGTAGATCGTGGAAGGCGGGGAGTGCGTTTCCAAAACCGGACCGCAATGCGCAGGCTCACGGCCGCTTTACTCTCTGCTCCCACACCGTTCTTCGAATTAGCATATTCCGCTGTGGTAGCCCTCTAATATGGCTCAACCTACGCTTCCAATTTCTGAAATACCTCAGCGAGTCAAAGCCAAGGCAATTTAGAATTGTCAGGTTAAAAGAAGTATCGGAACGGTGGATAGGCGTCACACTGTAGAACATGCAGGGGAATAGTCATGCAGCAGAGTAACAATGCCTAAAGTTCACGAGTCCACTGATTATGGTCTTCACACAAGTATAGGTTACATCAGACGGGTATGACATTTAAACTACGAACAAAGGCGGTCCTCTCAAGAAATGAGGCACTGCCAAGTTTACATATCGGAGTGTTTATCGTGTACAATCGTGAGTGTTGTGCTGCTGGTTTGAACAGCACGCAATGAATAGTACAATAAGTCAACAAAATACATCTTGAGAGTTTTGTGAGAAAATCTATCACCGGAAACAATGTCTACGCATGTGAAGTAGTAACAATCGATAAACATTTTAAATGAGTGTTTTGAGAAATATTGTTTTCGTTCTTCCGATCACTATGTTGTTTGTTATGGTTACTGATGTTCTTAAACTCGAGCAGCTTGGCTTCGGGAATGCGAATGTGATTTCCCGTAATAATTCGCTTGTCGTTAGTTTCAATTGTTTAAAATTGTCCGTAGGGATTGTGAAATCTAACAGAACAAACACCATTGTCAAACTGAGAATGGAACATATCCAAATGATTGCCAAGCTATTTCTCAAAGTGCTAGTTGTTTGTTTATCTCTTCACTTGTCAGTTTGCACATCTGGAAAGCTCATTTCCGGACCGACAGTTTCTCACAGAACTCCGGGGCCACGAATCGTTGACTAAACAGTCGCCATAACTCGAGATTTCTTTCAGCACAAGGTTAACCAAAGCAGAGATTGATTTAACAGTATTCTCCGTAAAACAAAACGAAAACGCACAAAAGCGGCAGAGACTGTTTTAGTTTTAGATAGGCGGCGCAGAAACAGGCCCTTCGGCCCACCGAGTCCTCGCCGACCAGAGATCCCCGCCCACTAACACTATCGTACATATAATAGGGACAATTTACAGAAGCCAGTTACGCTTTGGAGTGTGGGAGTAAACTAGAGAACCTGGATAAATCACACGCGGTCAGGGGAGAACGAGCACACCCCTTATAGACAGCACCCGTAGTCAAGAACGAACCAGGGTCCCTGACGCTGCAATGCAATGTCTATCGCTGTACCATCTATACCGCTGCGCCACCGTGCCTTGGTTTCTTTCGGAGAGAAACAGCCTGTTGTTTGTAGGTCTGATGCGATGTATATCCTTATACATATTACACTTTATCAACCTTTTCAAAGTCGCACGACCTTTACAGGAATGATAATCGTGAAAAGACATCGGACATAGAAACATGCAAAATAGGTGCAGGAGTAGGAAGCTCCGCCATTCAATATGATCATGACTGATCATCCAAAATTAGTACCCCGTTGTTGCATTCTCACAATATCCCTTGTTTCAGTTAGCCTTAAGAGCTATATCTAACTCTTGAAAACATCCAGTGAATTTCCCCCCACTGTCTTCTGTGGCAGAGAATTCCAGATTCACAACTCTTGGTGTAAGAGTGTTTTCCTAATCTCAGTCCTAAATGACCTACCCCTTATTCTTAAACTGTGACCTCTGTTCTGGATTCCTACATCTGGAACATTTTTCTTGCACCTAGCTTGTCCAATCCCTTAAAAAGTTTATATGTTTCTGTAAGATCCCCCCTCATCCTTGTAAATTCCAGTGACTATAAGCGCAGTCGACCCATTATTTCATCATATGTCACAACCCTCTTCCCGGGAATAAACCAGGTGAACCTACGCTGCACTCCCTCAATAGCAAGACCGTCATTCCTCAAATTCGGAGATCAAAACGACGTACTATGCCCCTGGTTTGGTCTCACCAGGGCCCTGCACAATTACAGTAGGACCACCTTGTTCCTATACTGAAATCCGCTCATTATGAAGGCCAATATGCCATTTGTTTTCTTCACTGACTGCTGTACCTGCATGCTTACTTTCAGTAACTGATGCACAAGGACATCCAGGTCTCGTTCCACCTCCTCTTTTCCTAATCTGACACCATTCAGATAATAACCTGCCACCATTCAGATAATAACTTGCCTTCCTGTTCTTGTCACCAAAGTGGATAAGCTCATATTTATCCACATTATACTGCATTTGCTTTACATCTGCCCACTCACTCAATCTATCCAAGTCACCCTGCAACCTCATGGCATCATCCTCGCCGCTCACACTTTGTGTGATCCGCAAACCCGGGAGGGGACAGTGGGGTAACATATTTTCTAACTTTATCTGCATGCTTGCAGATGTCCAGAATTCAGTGGGTGGGATTTTTTTTTTTAACAATGTGGAGATAGAAACAGAAAATAGGTGCAACAATGAATGAATGAATGAATTTATTGGCCAAGTATTCACATACAAGGAATTTGCCTTGGTGCTCCGCCCGCAAGTGACAACGACATACACTGACAGTTACGAATGACACATAAAACATTAAACATTAACATTAAACCATTATTGATTAAACATGTGAATTAAATAAAATACCTGAGCAAAAGGCGGCTACAGATTTTTGGTTATTGAGTGGAGCTCCTACTCGTGGGAAAAAGTTGTTTTTATGTCTGGCTGTGGCAGCTTTGAATTACTTCCCACTGGGAGGCGACTGTCAAAGAGATTGTGGCCATGGTGAGAGGGATCAGAGATGAACTTACCAGTTCGCTTCCTGGCCATTCAGCCCTTTGAGCCAGCACCGCCATTCAATATGATCATGGTTGATTATCCAGACTCGGTACCCTGTTCCTGAAATAGCCTCTATTGCCTTCTGTGGCAGCGAATGCCACAGATTCACAAATCTCTCGCTGAAAATGTTCCATATTTAGTTCTAAATGGGCTACGTACTATTCTAAATTTGGACTCCCGCAATTTGGGGAAGATTTTTCCTGCATCTAGCCAATCCCTTAAGAATTTTATGTGTCTATAAAATTCCTTCTCATCCTTGTAAATTGCAATGAAAAAAGCACAGTTGATCAATTATTTCATCAAATTTCAGTCCACCATCCCGTGAATTAAGCTGGGGAACGGACGCTGCACTCGCTCAATAGCAAGAATGCTCTTCTTCAAATTAGACCAAAATTGCACACAATACTCCAGGTGTGGTCTCACCAGGACCTTCTTGCTCATATACTCAAAGCCATTCACTATGATGGCCAACATGTCATTTGCTTTCTTCACTGCCTTCAGTGACTGATCTACAAGGACACCTACGATACGTTGCACGTCCCCTTTTCCTAACCTAACACCATAGAAACAGACACATAGAAAATAGGTGCAGGAGTAGGCCATTCGGCCCCTCGAGCCTACACCGCCATTCAATATGATCATGGCAGATCATCCAACTCATTATCCTGTACCTGCCTTCCCTCCATATCCCCTGATCCCTTTAGCCACAAGGGCCACATCTAACTCCCTCTTAAATATAGCCAATGAACTGGCCTCAACTAGCTTCTGTGGCAGAGAATTCCACAGATTCACCACTCTGTGTGAAAAATGATTTTCTCATCTCGGTCCTAAAAGACTGCCCCCTTATCCTCAAACTGTGACCCCTTGTTCTGGACTACGCCAACATCGGGAACAATCTTACTGCATCTAGCCTGTCCAGCCCTTAAGAATTTTGAAAGTCTCTATAAGATCCCTCCTCAATCTTCTAAATTCCAGCGACGACAAGCCGAGTCTATCCAGTCTTTCTTCATATGGAAGTCCTGCCATCCCAGGAATCAGTCTGGTGAACCTACTCTGTACCCCCTCTATGGCAAGAATGTCTTTCCTCAGATTAGGAGACCAACATTGTACGCAATACTCCAGGTGTGGCCTCACCAAGACCCTGTACAACTGCAGTAGAACCTCCCTGCTCTTGTACTCAAATCCTTTTGCTACGAATGCCAACATACCATTCGCCTTCTTCACTGCCTGCTGCACCTACATGCCTACTTTCAATGACTGGTGTACCATGACGCCCAATTCTCGTTGCATCTCCCCTTTTCCTAATCGGCCCCCATTCAGATAATAATTCAGGTAATTTTCTAGTTCTTGCCACCAAAGCGGATAACCTCACATTTATCCGCATTGTACTGCATCTTGCATACATCTGCCCACTCACCCAACCATTGCAAGTCACCCTGGAGCCTCATCGCTTCCTCCTCGCAGCCCACACTGCCATTCAGCTTTTTGTCATCCGCAAATTTGGAGTTATTGCATTTAATTCCTTCATCTAGCTTGTTAATATATATTGTAAATAACGGGTCCCAGCACCGAGCCTTGCGGCATCGCACCAGTCACTGCCTGTCATTCTGAAACTGACACGTTTCCTACTCTTTGCTTCCTGTCTGCCAACCAGTTCTCTATCCATGTCAACCCCCCAGCCCCAATACCATGTGCTCTAATTTTACAAACTGATCTCTTATGTGGGACCTTGTCAAAGGCTTTTTAATGTCCAGATGCATTACATCCACTGGCTCTCCCTATCTATTCTACTTGTTACATCCTCAAAAATTCCAGAAGATCAGTCAAGGATGATTACCCCATCGGAAATCAATGCTGACTTTGACCGTTCCTGTCGCTGCTCTCCAAATGCGCTGCCGTTTACATCTTTAATAATCTCAAGCATCTTCTCCACCACTGATGTCAGTATGCCTGGTCTATTATTCCCCGTTTTCTCCTTCCCTAATTTCTTAACAATTGGGCTACATTCGCTACCCTCTAGTCTTCAGGAACGGGTCTAGAGTCGTTAGAACATTGGAAAATGATCACAAATTATCACAAATGAGTACAAGAGCATCCACGATTTCTCGGGTTGGAGTCACAGGAAGGATTGTTAACTTCGTGTCACGAAATCAACCCATTCCTACATTTCAGCAAGACGAAAAAGTTAGTTAGTTATTGACATTAGGAATCGTGGTGGCGTATATACCCCAATCAGCATCAATAAGGCCAAAAGTGTAAATTGTTGATATAATTAAGTTCCTGGCGCAAGTAAAACCATCCGTCCAATCTGACCATTGAGTATTGGAACGGACGACCGCGAAAGCACAACAACGTCTATCCGTCTCCAGGAAATAAGCAGTTTGTGATGTCGCCACCGATTCGTAAAAACCTCAACTACTGCCTCTCAACTTGGTTTGTGTTAGATCGTCAGAAATTGAGAAGAGTTTTGGATGCAGCACAATTGCCTGAAGCCGGTGCTATTGTGATAATATTGGACGAGAGGGAAGTTGCTAAAATAAATGACTTTCCTCAAGAAAATCCTTTCACGAAGAATGACTGGAGTCGGAAGATCATTCTTGAAAATGACATTCCGGAAAGTGCCTTCTCCGGACGGTGTATCTGACCGTGTGTTAAGACACTGCACATAACAGGCTGGGGGTTTGCGGAGATCTTAAGCCTCTCATTGCGCCAGTTGCTAAACGATAGTATTAATACATGTGTCTAGGAAACGTAAGATGACAGGGCTTGCCGACCCACGGCATCATCGTCCATGGCAATTAAGTGCGTTATGGTAAGTTCTGACGCGTTTCATTTTCCAACCCAGCCAGAACCTGGACCCAATGCAATTTACCCACCGCCACAACAGGGATGGGATGTCGCTGGCTCTTGACTCTGCACTAGACCACTCGCACAATACGAACGTGTACGTCAACCTGCTGCACATGACAATAGCTCAGCGTCCAACAACATTATCACTTCCCAACACTCAAACAGGGAAATAGGGGTGTATGCCTTTGTCTCTACTTCCTCGTTAGCGGAAGACAATCAGTACAAATTGGCAACACATTGCGTCCTCGATAACTATTAAGACAGAAGCACCTTAAGGTCACGAACTCTACTCACGCTATACAAATGACAATGCAGCCAGACCAACTCTTTGGATTCGCCGACAATATCACGGTGGTTACACGAAAATAGACAAATCTTGATTAGAATGGATATCAAAGATTATGGGGAGAAGGCGTGAAATGGGATTTGGAGGCGGAGATCAGCCACGGTTGTGTGGCGGAGTGGTCTCGATGGGCTGAATGATCTATTTCTTTAACTTGAGATTGTCTGATCATTAGGACTCGGCGCACAGGGGGTGATTAGAAATCTCATAGAACCGAGTTAACTCAATAGTCTGGAATTTGAAATGGTCAGAAGTTAAAATGTCAGCTGTGCAAAAGCTTATTTCTGTCGAAAACATGTTCAAGATTTTTTTCTGCAGTGAGAATGTCAATGGCTGGACTAGAGTCACTGTGTCTTGCGTTTCTTTATCTTTTCGTGCATTGCACGATTATATTGTATTCAAAGTCAAAGTCAGAGTATCCTTTCGGTCTGAACGAAATTTCATGCCTTGCATACATATAATAAAAATCGCAAAAACACACAATAAACACAAATTTAACATCCACCATAGTGAGTTCACCAGGCACCTCCTCACTGTGATGGAAGGCAAATATCTTAAAGTCTTTGCTTCTTCCCTCCTTGTTCTCCGTCTGCGCTGCTCTGCTTGAACCTTGTCAGATCACATTTGCTAGACCGGCGTGGAATTCGGGCCTTTCGACCCAACAAGCCCACGCCGGTCAACATGTCCCAGCTGCCAGCGTTTGGCTATAGTCCCTCCACATCTGTCCTATACATGTACCTAACCGATTTCCTCCCCAACGTTTGGAACTCCCAGATTTAATTCAACTCTTCAATCGGTACTGCGATAATGAAGGAGGGTGCTACACAGCTGTAGTCACACAAAACATGGGGATAGAACGAGAGTAGCAGTGTAGCGGCAGATGTTTATATCGTTGAAGAGATTACTCCCTCTTGCCCCTAAGGAAATTATGTGGTTAAAGGAGAATGTAATAATACGCATGTGAGCTCTCCATGAGGCCTTCAGAGCTTCTTCACAGATAAATCTTCATAACACAGTCTTTTGATTAATAGTTTCTTTATTGTTGAAGGTACACAACAGGATATATCGACCTCCTTCGCCGCCTCATACACTTTAATCTTCGTCAAACTCCAACTCAATCGTTAGAAAACTCCTCGTGTCTTGCTTAAACGTTACATGGTCGAAGGGTAAGCTTTCCCCGTATAAGTTCAAAATTAAAACAAATAACTAAGCTTGTGCGCAAGAAACCTAGCTCCAAACACACGCAGAATACGTAATAAATCCCACCCACATAATAACGCGCAGTCTTATAATTTAAAGGCACATGCCCTAATTAATTATACACAAAATACGCCAAATGGCCACTACAGGTAGAAGGGTCTCGACCCGAAACCTCACACATTCCTTCTCTGCATAGATGCTGCCTGTTCTGCTGAGTTACTCCAGCATGTTGAGTCTACCTTCGATTTAAACCCGCACCTGCTGTTCTTTCCTCTGCATACTATTCAAGATGTGCTCAAGCACTTGAAGGTGCAACATGGGGAATCGAGGTCTCTGAGCCCATCACTTTGATGGGGAACATAACTATTTTCCTCACAGCATAGTGCAACTTTAGATGCAGTGGAGTTAACGACAGTGTCAGTTAATAGTAAGATTAAATGAGAACTTACCAGTTCGAAGTTTGATCTGTATTTTATGAGGAGTTACGATGAGGGATTACGTGAAGACCCCGTCCAGCACGCATGCGCGACATTTCTTCAAAGCAGCGGTGCGGATTCACAGAAAAAACACAACAATTGAAATAAATATAGTAAAGAAAAAATAAGAACTTAATTACCAGTTGATCTGTATAATAGAGGGTGGGAGCGGAGGGCACGTAATCCCTCATCGTAACTCCTCATAAAATACAGATCAAACTTCGAACTGGTAAGTTCTCATTTAATCTTACTATTTTACTTCGGAGTCACGTGAGTGACTACGTGAAGACTTCAAAGCTCTGTGAATCCGAACCGTGTACCAGCTCATGCTTCACTCACTGTCTGAAGACCTTAGAGGGAGGAAGTATGTTATTACAATCAACAATAACCTGTTTGTGAACAATAAAGGGTTATTAATGACAACAAAAAACAGAGAGCTCCCCCGGCTTAAATTAAATATTAGCTGCAGACTCTAAAATTCTGTCTGCAAATGTAGCAGGTTCCGCCAGCGGCTTATTATAAAACGTTTGGAAAGTTCTTTCCGATGACCATCCTGCTCTGGCCAGAATATGGTCCATAGGCACGTCCATTCGCCTAGCCGCCGACGTAGATGCAGCCCTGGTGGAGTAACATTTGTAAACATTAGTATTGACTCCCGCGGACTTAAGCACCTGCTTGAAGCCACCTTGAAATGGTTTGGCTCGTCACCTGACCATGAGGCTTCTTGTGGCTTATCCATAACGCTTTTTCTCTCCCTCTTAAGTTGTATGTTGTGTCTATGTAATTGGCGAGATGGGTCTTGGCACACAGCCGTGGGTCAGATGAATATGCCCGGAACTCCATGACTGGAGGCGTGGTACCTGGTCTAGTTTGTTTGACCAGTCCCTGAATATGAAATGTGAAACAGTCCAATGACTCTGTCATGCTGTCCAGCCTCAGAAGGTGGAGGGACTGTACCCTTTGAGTTGACATTAGTGCCATGAGCATGACTGATTTTAGAGTAAGTTGTTCCAGCGTGAGTGACCTGGGTGGTGGCCACCCCCTAAGGTACGTCAGTACAATGCTGACATCCCAGATCTGAGTGTACCTAGGTCTGGGGGAATTGGTGTTAAAAATGCCCCTCATGATTTTGACCACTAGTGGATGGGACCCCAAAGCCAGTTGTCCTGCTGCTGGAACCAAATAAGATGACAACGCACTCCTGGCGGTATTAATAGCGCTGTAGCTGAGTCCTTCCCGATGTAATCCAACCAGAAACTCCACAACACTGGTGGCTGTAGCTGTAGTGTAGGTAGTTCCTGTTTTTGAGCAATACCGTTCCCATTTTCTTATGTTGGTCAGGTATTGTCTCCTGGTGGACTCCCGGTGGGATGCGGTCATCATGTTGATGGCGTCCTCAGACAGTCCCAGGCCCAGTAGAGGTCTTTTTAGAATCTGCAAGCCAGGAGATTGACTCTGTCATGGCACGGGTGACTAATGCCTGACACTGGGTGGATTAATAATTCTCGACTGCTGGGGAATTCCAACAGTGTTTCAACAGCCATGTCTAGGGCCACTGGGACCCATGGCTGTGTAGGCCAGTCGGGTATTATCAAGATTCCTGAAGCGGAATCCAGTTGAATCTTGCGTAATACCCGACTGATGAGGCAGAAGGGAGGAAAAGCATAAAAGAACATTTTCCCCCAATGCAGCGAGAATGCATCAACTGCTGCTGCCTCAGGGTCTGGTTCCCAAGCGACATACGTTAGTACCTGGTGATTCAGCCTGGATGCAAATAGATCGATATCTGGTGTGCCATATTGCTTTGTAATTTCAGCAAATATTTTGGGATTTAACATCCATTCGATGTTATCATTGAATTTGCGTGACCTGGTGTCTGCCACTGTATTTTGCTTACCTGGTAGGTAAGTTGCTGATAACCAAATATGTCTTTCGACACACACCATTGCCAGATTAGGTTGACCAAATTGTCACACGATATCGACTTTACACCACCCATGTGGTTGATATAAGCCACCACCGTGGTATTATGTAATTGCAACCGGACACGTGCATGATGCGTATTAGATGAATATGCTTTTAAACCATAAAACGCACCCAACATTTCTAAGTAGTAATTCTCAATTTGGCACATAGCCATATTTTGTATATTCACGCCCCTCAGGGTCTTTTTTGGGCTGTTTGGGTACTGTGACCCTTGTCTCTTTTATATTTTGGAGTACTTTCTCCATATCGCGATATTTATTAACTTTTTTTAAAAAGTACAGCCTTTCTGTCTTTTAAAATTCCCTGCCAAAAGTTTGTGGAGCATTTTTACCTCTCTACCGTATTTTTAACGGTACCAGTATCGGAACCGGCCCCGTAATTAATCTCTCGTCCCGATCGCTGGGTATTCCCCTGGTTATTTTAACAGAGTATATCTGTTCAATTTAAACTTTTAGTTTGTTTTTAAAACCTTTAAAATCCTGGTTTCCACCAGGCACGGAGCTGTCCAGTCCTAATAAAATTTTTCAACAGCACTTACCTGCCGGTTCCGAACCTACCGCTGTCGAGGAGCTGTCTGTGCAGCTCCTGCTTCTGCCGTCAGCGTCGATGTAATGCCGTTTCCAGCGCCAGGCGGGGTTCTTCACGTAGTCACTCACGTGATTCCGAAGTAAAATTGGATTTATCTGGATGTATGACAAACCCCAAAGTTTCAAACAAACGTTTGGTGGCTGCTACTGCCGAAATGGCTGTCTCCAAGGTTTCCCCTACTATTAGAATGTCGTCTAAGTACGCCATGACTATATGCTTTTGTTTCCTCAATAATGCCAAGGCGGGTTTTAAGATTTTAGTGAACAACCTTGGAGCGAAGGTTAGCCCATTTGGTAAGGCTTTAAATTGCCATAGCTGTTTCATCCAGATAAACTTTTAAGTATTTACGATGCTCCTTGTGCATGGCTACTGAGTAGTAGGCATCTTTTAAATCAATGCTTGCTAGAAAGTACCCTCTAGAAACCAATAGTCTGGCTGTTTCAAAAGTTTCCATCTTGAAATGTATATACCTAACAGACTTGTTAAAAGTAGTTAAGTCAATGATGATGCGACATCCACCATCCTTTTTGATTTTAGTGAAAATATTAGACACAAATTCCAAAGGTTCATGTTTTGTTCTTTCAATGACACCTTTTGCTAGTAGCCTCATCAGTTCAGCTTGACCCTCTTGTTTCTCTTTGACTGAGAGGGTGAATACCCTTTGGGGTATATGCTGAACTGGCGGAATGTTTTCATTAACAAAGTCAATTTTATAGCCATGAATGCTGCTGAGTATATACTTGTCATTAGTGATGGACTCCCATGCATCCAAAAACAATTGCAATCTCCCCCCTGTTAGTATAGAGCCCCTACTGCTCATATGCTGAGAGGAACCAGACCCACCTACCTCCATGGTTACTGGTGCTTCTTCTGCCTCTTCGCTGGACGATGAGGCGTCTGCTGGGCTGTAGAGGACTGCTGTTGATGTTGATGTTGATGTTGTTGTTGGGGGTGGCGCATTTTCCATGGGGTCCGCTCTGGGCCCTGGCCTAAAAAAGGCTTACGGGGAATGGTTGCGGACCCCGAGCTTTCACCAGTCCCATATGGTGGTCGACGACTGGTGGACGCCGTGGGGTACTGCCGCCTGGGTTTGTTAGGTCTGCTCGGTCCCAAACCTGCCCTCACGAGACCAAAGGCCTTGGATTCTTCCTCTAGGTCTTTCACCTTTTTCGGAAGGTCCTTCCCAAAGAGCAAAATTGGAGGTTCTGAACCCGGTGTTTTGCAAAGTCCCGCAAATTTAGGGTTGAGGGCAGGCTTGATGATTTCCTTCCATAAATTGTTTATTTCATATTGAGTGGTGCACAGCAGAGCTAATGTGTCTTGCTGATTTTTGCAGATGTCCACACCATCAATGGACCGAGCATATGATGTTATTCCTGTAGTCAGGAGTTTAAGGATTTTCCGGAGCTTCAACTCCAGGTTCCTGATGTTCTGCCCCAAATGTCCCCAAATTTGGCTGTTTACAGCTGGTACATTCAATGATGTACAATTTTCTGGGGCTGTATATTGTTCAAGAGCCTCATTGACCACCTGTTCTTGTAGGGGTTTTGAGGACAGGTGGTCAATGCTGGCTGCAAGTTTCGGCTCTAACGGCCGACCCGCTCGTGGAATGGCCACGTAGCGGTTGACCACACCCAGCAGCTCATCCGGACATCTTCAGCCAGCGACCCCTCTTCTTGACCAGCCCTGACCTGGTCGCCAATGCTGCCTTCAAAAGAAGGTGAAGCAATGGCCAGTGCCGTAAAGGGCACTGCGGGAGTGCCTGAGCTCCCTTGGCGAGTCTGCTGCTGCTCTCTCAGCAGATCTCGCTGGAGCAATTGCTCCATAAGCCGTTCCATTCGGCTTAGGCGGCTGCCTGTGCCGCTCTCGAGCGGTGTGGCATCTTCATCCGAATCGTCGGATACTACCGCCCGGTTCTGGCTGCAGGTACCTCCAGCCCGCTGCTCAAGCTGCACTAGCGGTGCTGGGCTCGGCTCGGTAGTCAATTCTGCCGCCTCTTGCCCCCCCTCCAAAGAATGCTTCTCAACGGGAGCCGAACGGGGGCGAGCTGCAGATTTCTTCCCTCTGGTCTTGCTCATTCTATCTGGAAAACAAGCACACCACAGAGAAAAATACAGACGGCCACGGTAAAACACTTACCTGTCGGCCCGACTTTCAAATTGTAGCGGGAGCGCCTTTAACTCCCGTTCGTCGCGGGTGCACTGCATGAACGCCAATGTCGCGCATGCGTGCTGGACGGGGTCTTCACGTAGTCACTCACGTGACTCCGAAGTAAAATTGACGAGTTAAATGGGAGACTGTGGACAAGCACGTACAGATAGTCAAAGTAAATGTAGTCATCTGGCTACAATTATGGTGAACAAAAGTTTTGAGCATGAATGTATAGACGTAGAAGCGGAAGTAAATGGGAGATTGTGGAAGTGCATTTGGAGGAATCAGGAATACAAGAATTTTATGGGAATGGATCAAGTAAATATTATAAATGTGTCTCTCAAACAGCTGGAGAAGTAAACATTGTTGAAAGGAGAGCAGATTTAGGGGGGCGAGATCAGGACAGGTGCAGAATTGGAAGCCTTGACGGAGGCCCCACAAGATAGGAAAATGAAAGAAAGTGAATATTTATACCGACAGCAGATATGCCTTTGGGGTGGCACATGATGATATGATGGCATGCATTCAAAGAGTATGTCACCTCCTCTAGAAGACACATATAACACAAAGAACATGTCAAAAAGCTGATAACAGCACCTTGCCTTCGCCCGGAGGTGGTTCCAATGAAGGTGTTTTAGTCTGACTAAAGTCTTGACACCGATTGTACAAGGATGGGTTAAGGTGCAAACAGCCATTCTAATGAATTTTAGTGCAACGACAGCGAGAGCGATAGGGGCAATACATAAGAGTCGATGGCAGAGTGAGTAACAAACCAATCGAACATGAAACAAGGACAAGAGTAGACGTTTGTAACAGAAAGGGAAAAGTTATTATGTTCATTGAGACTATTGCATGAATTAAGGAATGCATTAATTGACCAGTGGAGGATCAAATATCGTGAAAAGGATAAAGTAAGCATTGAAGCTAATATGAAACAAATAGTTCAAGAAGCAACTAGAGATACTGGAAATTCAAAGGTAGACAGAAGTGCTGGAGAAACTCAGCGGGTGAGGCAGCATCTAAGGAGCCAAGGAAATAGGCAACGATTCGGGCCGAAACCCTTCTTCAAACTGATGTAGGGTGGGGTAAGACGAAAGGAAGAGGAGGAGCCAGAGGGCTGAGGGAGAGCTGAGAAGGGGAGGAGACAGCAAGGGCTACCGAAAATTGGCAAAGTCAATGATCAAGCCGCTGCGGTGCAGACTGCCCAAGCGGAATATGAGGTGTTGCTCCTCCAGTTTCCGGTGGTTCTCACTCTGGCCATGAAGGAGGCCCAGGACAGAAAGGTCGGATTCGGAATGGGAGGGGGAGTTGAAGTGCTGAGCCACAGGGAGATCAGGTTGGTTAATGCGGGCCGAGCGGAGGTGTTCGGCGAAACTATCGCCAAGCCTATGCTTGGTCTCACCGATGATGATCAGCTGACATCTAGAGAAGCGGATGCAATAAATGACGTTGGGGGGGGGGGGGGGGGGGGGGGGTGTGCAGGTGAACCTCTGTCGCACTTGGAACAACTGCTTGGATCCTTGAATGGAGTCGAGGGGGAAGGTAAAGTGACAAGTGTAGCTTCTCTTGCGGTTGCAATGGAAAGTGCCTGGGGAGAGGGTGAGAAAGGAAGAATTGACCAGGGGTTACGGAGGGAGTGTTCTTTGCGGAAGGCAGACAGGGGGGAGGGGCGGGGGGAGATGGGAAGATGTGGCGAATGGTGAGGTCATGTTGGAGGTGGCGAAAATGACGGACGACTATTTGTTGTATGTGAAGGTTGGTGGGGTGGAAGGTGAGGACTAACATAGAAACATAGAAATTAGGTGCAGGAGTAGGCCATTCAGCCCTTCGAGCCTGCACCGCCATTCAATATGATCATGGCTGATCATCCAACTCAGTATCCCGTACCTGCCTTCTCTCCATACCCTCTGATCCCCTTAGCCACAAGGGCCACATCCAACTCACTCTTAAATATAGCCAATGAACTGGCCTCAACTACCCTCTGTGGCAGAGAGTTCCAGAGACTCACCACTCTCTGTGGGGCTGAGCTACTGACCACTAGGGGGACTCTGCCCTTGTTCCGGGGGGGGGGGGGGGGTATATAGAGCAGTGTTGCGGGGTATTGAAGAGGCCCTGGTGAGAGCCTCATCTATAGAAGGGGAGGGGAACCCTGGTTCCCTGATCACCTCATCCTGGGAGCAGATGCAACGTAAACGGAGGAATTGGGAGTAAGGGATGGAGTCCTTACAGGAAGCAGGGTGGGAAGAAGTGTAGTCTAGATAGCTATGGGAGTCAGTAGGTTTATAGTGGATGTCGGTCAGAAATCTATCACCTGCGATGGAGATAGTGAGGTCAAGAAATTGTAAGGAAGTGTCGGAAATGGTCAAATGGCATTTGAGTGCTGGATAGAAGTTAGTGGTGAAGTTGATCAAGTCAGTGAGTTGTGTGTGGGTGCAGGAGGTAGCACCAATGCATGATATAGTGAAGGTAGAGGTCGGGAATGGGGCCCTGGTACGTCTCGAACAAGGATTATTTGACATACCCTACAAAGAGGCAGACATAGCTGTGGCCCATGCGAGTGCCCGTAGCTATGTCTTGTATTTGGAGGAAATTGGAGCAGTCAAATGAAAAGTTATTAAGGGTAAGGACAGCTCCGCTAGGCAGAGGAGAGTGTTTGTAGACAGGGATTGGTTGGTTGTCCGGTCAAGGAAGAACCGGAGTGCTGCGAGAACCTCCTGGTGAGGATGGAGGTGTAGAGCGACTGGACATCCATGGTGAAGATGAGGGAATGGGGGCCTCGAGAATGGAATGCGCGGAGACGACGACTCTAAGGTGGCTTGAATATAGGTCGGGAGGGATTTATCCAGCAGGGATAGGATGGAGTCGAGGTGTTTGGAAATAAGTTCAGTAGGGCACGAACAGGCAGAGACAATGGGTCTACCAGGACTGTCAGGTTTGTGGATTTTGTAGAGAAGATAAAATCATGCCGTGCGGGGCTGGGAAACGATGAGGTTGGAGGCTTTGGAGGGCAGTGAGCCGGAGTTGATGAAGTCAGTGATGGTGCTAGAGATAGCGGACTGGTGCTCGTCAGTGGGGCCATGGTCCAGGGGTAAGTAGGAGGAGGTGCCCGAGAGTTGGCGTGTGGCCTCAGTTTTGTAGAGATCAGCGCGCCAGACTACCACGGCACCTCCCTTGTCGGCCGGTTTGATAGCCAAGTCTGGGTTGTTGCGGAGTGAGTCAATGGCTGTACGCTCAGGGGGGAGGGGGGGTTAGAGTGAGAGAGGAGTGGAGAAGTTGAAGCGGTTGATGTCCCACCAGCAGTTTTGAATAAAATGGTCTGAAGCCAGAAGATGGCCATGATGGATGGTGGGGGGGGGGGGGGGGGGGGGTACAAGAGGAGGGGGTCCGTTGGAGACGGAGCTAGTGGTGCTGGTCCTTACCCTTAATAACATTTCATTTGACTCCTCCCATTTCCTCCCAACAATGGGGGGCGCGGATTCATTCCCATGGAAGAACACTCTGAGGCGGAGGCGACGGGAGAAGAGCTCCAAGTCGTGGCGGGCACGGAACACATTAAGGTGGGGACGGAGGGGGACAAAGGTAAGACTTCTGCTGAAGACAGACCGTTCGGGATCAGAGAGGGGGAGGCCGGGTGGGAAAGGTGGGGACGGTGCGGGACGAAGGTAGGGCCTCTGCTGAGGATAGACCAATCGGTATCAGAGAGGGGGAGGTCTGGGGGGGATGGTGAACACACGGCAGGAATGGGGGTTGGGGCCGGAGGAAGACAGGTAAGTGGACTGAGGCCGGGGCGATGTCTGGTGGCGGGGGGGGGGGGGGGGGGGGGGGGTTGGTGGGTAGTCAGGGAGGAGTGGGCATGAAGACTATCATGTGGGTGGGGAAGTGCTGGGGTCCCATGGTTTGAGGGGGATGTGGAAGACGCAGTGGAACACCTACTGAGGTCACCAGGGTTAGGGGGATTCGCGCTAGGACCCAGTACAGTCAAACCCGGGAGAGTGGGAGTCTGCATCGTGGAAGCTTCAGGCCTGGGGCTAAATCCAGGCTGCAGGTAAGGTGATGGTTGCGGGCTGCTGGAGGGTGGTGGAGTGGCGAGCATCGCTGGAATCGATGGTGGGAGTTCCCGGGGAGTATAGTCCGTGTCAGCGGGCGAAGTGTTGGAGGTCCCGGTGCGGCGGTCATGTTCGGTGGGTCTGGTGCGGCGGTCATGTTCGGTGGGCCCCGGTCAGCGGCAAGCTTCGGTGGACCCAGTGCGACGGCAATCTTCGATGGGCCCGGTCCGGCGGCGGTATGTGATGTGAGGTGGCGGGGTGAGTAGGCCTCGGTGCGGCGGCGAGGTTAGGCGGTCTCGGGGGGCAGAGATGTTCGGCGGTCGCGTTATGATGGCCATAGTCGGAGTAATAAGTGAGGGGAAGATAGTAAGAGTTGCCAGTGAGACAGCGGGGCTGGGTGTCATCGGTAGCAGGTGAGGCAGCAAGGCCGGGAATCATCACTATAACAAATAGTGTTATAATGGCAGTAGACATTTGTACCCACTAGACATAAAAGGGACCATGAACTGGAATCGTTGGACTCAGTTGAAACAGTATAAAACATAAAGGAATAATTTAACTAACACACCTGGCAATGGGTTGGATTTGGTTTTGTTTTTGCAGGTTTCTCATATGCATGCATCAGGTTGCAACCATGAGCGCTCCACGGAGACAAAATTTAATCATCAGAAATTTAACTGGAATAAGAGGAAAATTGTTGGACTGGATACAGTTGCCAATGTTGTAAAGTACAGTCATCTGCACAAATTGAGCTATATTAGTGATAGGGCAAACGGTGCACCGTGATGGGGGAAATGTTACTTTGATTTTTTGGAATTGTAGTGTTTGGGGTTGGCTCCCTGAAGATCAAAGGGGTGATGCACAGGCGATTTATTATGGATTGAGGTGGGTCTGGAGAATTGTATTATGTGGAGATCAACGTTGCATGGTTTGATTAAATGTTTGTTTAACTCACTTAACTCGGGCCACAACTGCCGAGAGCCCTTCATTCAGATGATGTTTAACCTTACGGGGTTGGATATTCCGGACGGTGCTATATACCCACAAGGGAATTGTCAAAATCAGAATCAGAATCACACTTTATTCGCCAAGTATGTTTTGCAACATATACGAGGAATTTCATTGGCCAGGTCAGTCATACAATTAAAAGTTAAGGGAGCAGTTGTTGGGGAAAGCGATAAAAACACGAAGAACCCGAAGAGGCCAGACAAACGTAATGGGAGCTTGATAATGTACGCAACAGGGCAATCCACTGTTAAATTCATAGATGTCACAGAATTCGAACAAGTGAGCGAGAAGATGCAGAATGCGTCAGTACTGCAATTTAAAGATGCGGAGACATTTAGTAAGGTAGGAGGGGAAGCATTGCAAGTATTTCTTAACGAAGTTAAAATGTTTAAACCTTATTAGGTATAGGTTGTCATTCTAATGTTAGCCCACCACCAAGTCCCCAATTGGATATCGAATTCACAACTGAAACAATGGAGTCAGAACGTGTAACCTGATTGTCATCTAAGTCGCTGACTATAGCGATTCATTGAACCAGATCTGCTAAGCTGCTCAAGGAAAATTATTGGAGTTGTTCTCCATGATCCACGCCAGCTGAAGAATGCAGCTTTTATCCTATTGCAGGTACATAATATGGGTCTGTATAACTTGGAGCCTGGATAACCGCACAATGCTCCTGACCAGGCTGCAATAATTGACGAAGAACTAAGGGACATCATATTGGACCAATGTCATCAAAGTAGAAATGATGGATATGGTAGATTCTAGACAATAGACAATAGACAATATGTGCAGTAGTAGGCCATTCTACCCTTCGACCCAGCACCACCATTCAATGTGGTCATGGCTGATCATCCCCGATCAGTACCCAACAATTATGACTGTTCATTTATTCATTGTTCAACTGTAAGCTCGCGAATAATATAAAACTGAATGTTTTTTTGTTATTGTTGTTCTATCTATGGGAAAGTATCATATCACTATCTCTGTTTAAGAAGGAACTGCAGATGATGGAAAATCCAAGGTAGACAAAATTGCTGTAGAAACAGGAGGCAGCATGTAAGGAGCGAAGGAAATAAGCAACGTTTCTGGTCAAGACTCTTCTTGATACTGATGTGATGGTGGGGGACGGGAAGAAGAGAGCAAGAGGTGGAGACAATGGGCTGAGCGAGAGATGAGAAGGGGAGGAGAAAGCAAGGACTACCTAAAATTAGAGGTCAATGCTCATACCTCTGGCGTGCAAACTGTCCAAGCAAAATATGGTGTGCTGCTCCTCAAATTTATGGTGGTCCTCGCTCTGGCCATGGAGGAGGCCCAGGAGAAAAAGGTCGGATTCGAAATGGGAATGGGAGTTGAAGTGCTGAATCACATGGAGATCAGGTAGGTTATTGCGGACCGAGTGGAGGTGTTGGGCGAAGCGATCGCCAAGCCTACGATTGGTTTCACCGATGTAGAGCATCTGACATGCAGAGCAGCGGATGCAATAGATGAGGTTGGAGGAGGGGCAGATGAATCTCACCTGGAAAGACTGGTTGGGTCCTTGAATGGAGTCAAGCGGGGAGGTAAAGCGACAAGTGTAGCATTTCCTGCCGTTGCCAGGGAAAGTGCCAGGAGAGGAGTTGGTTTGATTGGGAAGGGACGAATTGACCAGGGAGTTATGGAGGGAGCAGTCTCTGCTGAAAGCAGACGGGGGGGGGGGGGGGGGGGGGGTGGTGTGCGCGGGTGAGCGGGGGAGATGGAAAGATGTGGTCAGTGCTGGGGTCCTGTTGGAGGTGGCGAAAACGTTGGAAGATTATATGTTGTACGTGATGGCTGGTAGGGTGGAAGGTGAGGATAAGGGAGACTCTGCCAGTGGTACGAGTGGGGGGGGGGGGGGGGGGTGAGGGATGGAGAGTGAGAGCCTCATCTATATTAGAAGACGATAGTAGAGGGGAACCCCCATCCCTGAAGAATGAGGACATCTCCGATGCCCTGGTGTGGAACACCTCATCCTGGGTCCAGATGCGGCGTTGACGGAGGAATTGGGAGTAGTAGAGTCCTTACAGGAAGCAGGGTGGGAAAAAGTGCAGTCAAGAGAGCCATGGGAGTCAGTGGGTTTATAGTGGATGTCGGTCAGTAGTCTATCACATGCGATGGAGATAGTGAGGTCTAGAAGTGGTAGGGAAATATCGGAAATAGTCCAAGTGTTTTTGATTGCAGGATGGAAGTTAGTGGTGAAATGGGTGGTCAGTGAGTTGTGCGTGGGTGAAGGAGGTAGCACCAAATAGACCTTTGCTGAGTGATAAAGAGCGAATGACCGAAAGTGTATTCTGCCTGGCCAAATTGTCGTAATCAAAGGTCTTACGAAACAGATTGCTATCGGAAACAAGAAATTGATGGTATAGTTGGGGAAAAAATGGATAACAGCAAGCTAGGTTGTAGTGCGGAATGACTCGGACGAGACATTAAAAAAGATTTGTCGGAACCAAACTTCAATCAATACTAATCATCCACGCTGATTGGGAGGAGCTGCTGAAGGAGGGTGAGATCGTTATTCACGAATGTTCTGAGAGCACGAAGACTATTGGGATGCATGGCAGTGAATCAGAAACATAGCACCATAGAAACATAGAAAATAGGTGCAGGAGGAGGCCATTCGGCCCTATGAGCCAGCACCGCCCTTCATTGTGATCATGGCTGATCGTCCCCTATCAATAACCCGTGCCTGCCGTCTCCCCATATCCCTTGACTCTACTAGCCCCTAGAGCTTTATCTAACTCTCTCTTAAATCCATCCAGTGACTTGGCCTCCACTGCCATCTGTGGCAGGGAATTCCATAAATTCACAACTCTCTGGGTGAAAACGTATTTTCTCACCTCAGACTTAAATGACCTCCCCTTTATTTTAAGCGTGACCCTTTGTTCTGGACTCGCCCAACATTGGGGACATTTTTCCTGCATCTAGCTTCTCCATTTTACAATGCTATATGTTTCTGTAAGACCTCCCCTCCTCCTTCTGAACTCCAGTGAATACAAGCCTAGGGGACATTTTGAAAAAAAACTCGGTGGGAAAGAGCTGGAAATGGTGACTGAATACTATCCATGGATTAGGTTTTCATCACACGTATTGGTAATTGTATAGTTATGGATTGAATTTAGTTTGATTTTCGTATTTTGGTATTACATGATAATACCGGCCCTGATGCTCAGAAGGGTAGCAAAAAGAGGAGGGCAATTGTAATAGGGGACTCTATAGTTAGGGGGTCGGATAGGCGATTCTGTGGACGCAGTCGGGAGACCCGGATGGTAGTTTGCCTCCCTGGTGCCAGGGTCTCGCATGTGTCAGAACGTGTCCAAAAGATTCTGATAAGGGAGGGAGAGGAGCCTGATGTTGTGGTACACATAGGTACCAATGACATAGGTAGAAAAAGTGACGAGGTCCTGAAGGGAGAATTTAGGGAGTTGGGGGGAAAGTTAAAGAGAAGGACCAAAAGGGTAACGATTTCAGGATTACTACCTGTGCCGCGTGACAGTGAGAGTAGGAATGAAATGAGGTGGAGGCTAAATGCGTGGCTGAGGGACTGGTGCAGTGGGCAGCGATTCAAGTTTCTTGATCACCGGGACCTCTTTTGGGGAAGGCATGATCTGTACGCAGAGGACGGGTTGCACCTGAACCCGAAGGGGACCAATATCCTGGCAGGGAGATTTTCAAAGGCTACTGGGGAGACTTTAAACTAGAAAGGCTGGGGGGAGGGACTCGGGTAGAGGGGGCTAGGGGACAGGGTGTGGGGCAAGAGACAGAGAAGGGAAGCACTCGGACCCAAAATGTAGGCGAGAAAGATGAAAAAGATAATAGACAGAGAATAAAGGATGGTGGGTTTATAAAATGTGCATATTTTAATGCTAGGAGCATTGTAAGTAAGGTGGATGAACTTAGAGCCTGGATTGACACCTGGAAATATGATGTTGTGGCAATCAGTGAAACATGGGTTGCAGCAGGGCTGTGATTGGAAAACTAAATATTCCAGGATTTCGTTGCTTCCGGGGTGATAGAATTGGAGGGACCAGAGGTGGAGGTGTTGCATTGCTTGTCAGAGAGGATATTACAGCAGTGCTTTGGCAGGATAGATTAGAAGGTTCGTCTAGGGAGGCTATTTGGGTGGAACTGAGAAGTGGGAACGGTGTAGCAACACTTTTAGGGGTGTTACTATAGACCGCCAAATGGGGAGCGAGAATTGGAAGAGCAAATATGTAAGGAGATAGCAGATATTAGTAGTAAGCACAAGGTAGTGATTGTGGGAGATGTCAATTTCCCAAAAATAGACTGGGAAACACATTCTGTAAATGGGCTGGATGGTTTGGAGTTTGTAAAATGTGTGCAGGATAGTTTTTTGCAGCAGTACATAGAGGTACCGACCAGAGAAGGGGCAGTGCTGGACCTCCTGTTAGGAAATGAGGCAGGACAGGTGACGGAGGTATGCGTTGGTGAGCACTTCGGGACCAGTGATCACAATACCATTAGTTTCAATATAATTATGGAGCGAGTCAGACCTAGAGTGGAGATTTTTGATTGGAAAAAGGCTAACTTTGAGGGAATGCGTGAGGATTTTAAAGGAGTGAATTGGGACACTTTGTTTCATGGGAAGGATGTAGAAGAGAAATGGAGGACATTTAAAGGGGAAATTGTAAGAGTACAGAATCTTTATGTCCCTGTTAGGTTGAAAGGAAATAGTGAAAATTGGAAAGAGCCATGGTTTTCAAGGGAAATTTGACACTTGTTTCGAAAAAAGAGAGCTATCTACAAGAATTATAGGAGGCATGGAGTAAATGAGGTGTTAGAGGAGTATAAAGAATGTAAAAAGAATCTTAAGAAAGAAATTAGGAAGGCTAAAAGAAGATATGAGGTTGCTTTGGCAAGAAAGATGAAAGTAAATCCAAAGGGTTTCTACAGCTATATTAATAGCAAAAGGATAACGAGGGATAAAATTGGACCATCAGAGAACCAGAATGGACAGCTATCTGCAGAGCCAAAAGAGATGGGGGGGATATTGAACAATTTCTTTTCTTCGGTATTCACCAAGGAGAAGGATATTGAACTCTGTGAGGTAAGGGAAAAAAGTAGAGTAGCTATGGAAACTATGAGATTCAAAGAGGAGGAAGTACTGACACTTTTGAAAAATATAAAGGTGGATAAGTCTCCAGGTCCAGACAGGATATTCCCTAGGACATTGAGGGAAGTTAGTGTAGAAATAGCAGGAGCTATGACAGAAATATTTCAAATGTCATTAGAAACGGGAATAGTGCTGGAGGATTGGCGTACTGCGCATGTTGTTCCATTGTTTCAAAACGGTTCAAAGAATAAACCTAGCAATTATAGACCTATTAGTTTGACGTCAGTGGTGGGCAAATTAATGGAAAGGATACTTAGAGATAATACATATAAGCATCTGGATAAACAGGGTCTGATCAGGAACAGTCAACATGGATTTGTGCCTGGAAGGTCATGTTTGACAAACCTTCTTGAATTTTCTGAAGCGGTAACTAGGGAAATTGATGAGGGTAAAGCAGTGGATGTTGTCTATATGGATTTCAGTAAGGCCTTTGACAAGGTTCCCCATGGAAGGTTGGTTCAGAAGGTTCAATCTTTGGGTGTTAATGGCGCAGTAGCAAGATGGATTCAACAGTGGCTGAATGGGAGATGTCAGAGAGTAATGGTGGATGGCTGTTTGTCAGGTTGGAAGCCGGTGACTAGTGGGGTGCCTCAGGGATCTGTGTTGGGTCCACTGTTGTTTGTCATGTACATCAATGATCTGGATGATGGGGTGGAAAATTGGATAAGTAAGTATGCAGATGATACTAAGATAGGTGGTATTGTGGATAATGAAGTAGATTCTCAAAGTCTACAGAGAGATTTGGGCCATTTGGAAAAGTGGGCTGAAAGATGGCAGATGGAGTTTAATGCTGATAAATGTGAAGTGCTACATCTTGGCAGGACAAATCAAAATAGGACGTACATGGTAAATGGTAGGGAATTGAGGAATGCTGTGGAACAGAGGGATCTAGGAATAACTGTGCATAGTTCCCTGAAGGTGGAATCGCATGTAGATAGGGTGGTAAAGAAAGCCATTGGTGTGCTGGCCTTTATAAATCAGAGCATTGAATATAGGAGTAGGGAAGTAATGTTAAAATTGTACAAGGCATTGGTAAGACCAATTCTGGAGTATGGTGTACAATTTTGGTCGCCTAGTTATAGGAAGGATGTCAACAAAATAGAGAGAGTACAGAGGAGATTTACTAGAATGTTGCCAGGGTTCCAGCAACTATGTTACAGAGAAGGTCGAACAAGTTAGGTCTTTATTCTTTCGAGCGCAGAAGGTTAAGGGGGGACTTGATTGAGGTCTTTAAAATGATGAAAGGGATAGACAGAGTTGACGTGGATAAGCTTTTCCCATTGAGGGTAGGGAAGATTCAAACAAGAGGGCATGACATGAGAATTAAGGGACAGAAGTTTAGGGGTAACGTGAGGGGGAACTTCTTTACTCAGAGGGTGGTGGCTGTGTGGAATGAGCTTCCGGCAGAGGTGGTGGAGGCAGGATCGATTTTAACATTTAAAAGTAAAGTGGATAGGTATATGGACGTGAAGGGAATGGAGGGGTATGGTCTGAGTGCAGGTAGATGGGACTAGGGGAAAACAAATGGTCGGCACGGACTGGAAGGGCCGAGAGGGCCTGTCTCCGTGCTGTTATTGTTATATGGTTATATGGTTATATGATATAATATGATATGTTGAAAACTCTGAGGTTAGTTAGCTTCGTAGGAAGAGAAGAGAACAACCAAGAGAACAAGAGAATAGGCCCAGGAAATGTAATAGATGACGTTATTTAATATGGCCTAATTCGGCGTGCCAATTGCCAAGAGGGGGAAATGGTGCAGCAAATTCTGAGAAGAAGGAAGATGAGCAGGCTATAATATGGTTAGCCTTAGAACTCACATACTGGGGAAGCATGATGAGAGGGATGGCCAAGAATATAGTCTGAACACCAAAACTGAAATATTCTGCTGAAAAGCAAGCTTTCTTTTCTATTGTGGCGAAGACAGTCCTTCGTAGCTCTGTGCAGGTTCTTACCTGTTGCAGTCTTGCGAATACAGCTGGTGTTTGTTACTGTGATTTGCAGGCAAGTCTACCGAAGGTTAATGAGCGACCTCTTTTAGGAGTGGACCCCATCTAGCTAATAGAATGTGACATATATATTATCTCCGTTGGATATATGCGAGGGAAGTTTGAAAACAACAGGAAAGCTACGAGTAAAGTTAATTCTGGGGGAAGACATAGAAGGAAGGGAGAGAAATTGATTCATGATGTATTTGACCTCCACAAATAACCATTGTGTGATGAGGATATAAAAATATTCTGTACTATAGCTTATTGAAGACGTTTGATCTTGCTCACAATGTTTCTCTATGTGCATCACTCCTGTCTCACTGTGCGAGTTGGCCCACGAGTGACCCCGAGTTTTCACTCGTGGTGATCACGTAGCGGGAACGTCGGAACTCGCACGAGCAACTTATCGACTCGTGGCGCTAACGGCAGGTACTCGGGAAACTTGTTAACTCGTGAAAAAAATCAAACATGTTTGATTTTTTCCACGAGTCAAATTAACTGTTCAAGTGTAAAATGGAAACATTTTAACTCGTTGTAATAACGTAGTGGCCCCGTGCGTTTATCTTAGTGTCTCGTGAGTGTACCGTGGAACTTTAATAATCTGTTCTTTTGCTCGTAAGACTGAACCAAAGATAGACACAAAATGCTGGAGTTTATAACTCAGCGGACCAGGCAGCATCTCTGGAGAGAAGGAATAGAGTCGAGACCCTTCTTCAGACTTTCCTTCGCTCCAGAGATGCAGCCTGTCCGCAGAGTTACTCCAGCATTTCGTGTCTATCTTCGGCCTTTCTGCCACTTGTCCCCGTGGCTTCACTCTGTCTCAATGAACGGCTTAAAGACCTGCCGTAGGGGCAAGTCTGGGGTGGTGGGTGGGATGTGTCCACGTGTGATGCTCCATCCACCCCCCGGGGCCGAGAGTGTGGGATTGGGAAGGAACTGCAGATGCTGGTTCACACCGGAGATAGACACACACAATGCTGGAGTAACTCGGCGGGGACAGGCAGCATCTCTGGAGCGAAGGAATGGGTGGCATTTCGGGTAAGTCTGAAGAAGGGTCTCGACTCTATTCCTTCTCTCCAGAGATGCTGCCTGGTCCGCTGAGTTGTGTGTGTGTGTCTCTCTCCCTCTCTGTCTATCTGTGTGGTATCTGTGTGTGTGTCTGCTGTCGGGTCCCGGTGGCCGCTCAAAGTCACCCGAGCTGCTTGATTCCTCTGAAGTGGTGGCCAGCTGCTGTCTGTGTGTGTGTGTGTGTGTGTGTGTGTGTGTGTGTGTGTGTGTGTGTGTGTGTGTGTCTCTCCCTCTCTGTCTATTGTGTGTGTGTGTGTGTGTGTACTGTCGGGTCCCGGTGGCCGCTCAAAGTCACCCGAGCTGCTTAATTCCTCTGAAGTGGTGGCCAGCTGCTGTCTGTGTGTATCTCTGTGTGTGTGTGTGTGTGTGTGTGTGTGTGTGTGTGTGTGTGTGTGTGTGTGTGTGTGTGTGTCTCTCTCCCTCTCTGTCTATCTGTGTGTATCTGTGTGTGTGCCTGATGTCGGGTTGCCGGTGGCCGCTCAAAGTCATCCGAGCTGCCTCATTCCTCTGAAGTGGTGACCAGCTGCTGTCTGTGTGTATCTCTCTCTCTCTCTGTGTGTGTGTGTGTGTGTGTGTGTGTGTGTGTGTCTCTCTCTCTCCCTCTCTGTCTATCTGTGTGTGTGTGTGTGTGTGTGTGTGTGTGTGTGTGTGTGTGTACTGTCGGGTCCCGGTGGCCGCTCAGTCACCCGAGCTGCTTAATTCCTCTGAAGTGGTGGCCAGCTGCTGTCTGTGTGTATCTGTGTGTGTGTGTGTGTGTGTGTGTGTGTGTGTGTGTGTGTCTCTCTCTCTCTCTCCCTCTCTGTCTATCTGTGTGTATCTGTGTGTGTGTCTGATGTCGGGTCCCGGTGGCCGCTCAAAGTCATCCGAGCTGCCTCATTCTTCTGAAGTGGTGACAGCTGCTGTCTGTGTGTATCTGTGTGTGTGTGTGTGTGTGTGTGTGTGTGTGTGTGTGTGTGTGTGTGTGTGTGTGTGTGTGTGTGTGTCTCTCTCTCTCCCTCTCTGTCTATCTGTGTGTGTGTGTGTGTGTGTGTGTGTGTGTGTGTGTGTGTGTACTGTCGGGTCCCTGCGGCCGCTCATTCACCGGAGCTGCTTAATTCCTCTGAAGTGGTGGCCAGCTGTTGTCTGTGTGTATCTCTCTCTGTGTGTGTGTGTGTGTGTGTGTGTGTGTGTGTGTGTGTGTGTGTGTGTGTGTGTGTGTGTGTACTGTCGGGTCCCGGTGGCCGCTCAGTCACCCGAGCTGCTTAATTCCTCTGAAGTGGGTGGCCAGCTGCTGTCTGTGTGTATCTCTGTGTGTGTGTGTGTGTGTGTGTGTGTCTCTCTCTCTCTCTCCCTCTCTGTCTATCTGTGTGTATCTGTGTGTGTGTCTGATGTCGGGTCCCGGTGGCCGCTCAAAGTCATCCGAGCTGCCTCATTCCTCTGAAGTGGTGACCAGCTGCTGTCTGTGTGTATCTGTGTGTGTGTGTGTGTGTGTGTGTGTGTGTGTGTGTGTGTGTGTGTGTGTGTCTCTCTCTCTCTCCCTCTCTGTCTATCTGTGTGTGTGTGTGTGTGTGTGTGTGTGTGTGTGTGTGTGTACTGTCGGGTCCCTGCGGCCGCTCAGTCACCCGAGCTGCTTAATTCCTCTGAAGTGGTGGCCAGCTGCTGTCTGTGTGTATCTCTGTGTGTGTGTGTGTGTGTGTGTGTGTGTGTGTGTGTGTGTGTGTGTGTGTGTGTCTGCTGTCGGGTCCCAACGGCCGCTCAATGTCAGTCACCCGGGCTGCTTCCTTTTTTAAAATTTAAAATAGAGATCCATTGCAAAAAAGTATTTAAAAACATAAAAAAACAAGAAATGCTTGGTAGAATGCGCATTTTCCCATTGTAGGTCATATCAATAGATGCGGCCGCGCTGAAATCACTCAAAACCACAGGATGGAGATGTATTTTAACATTGTTGCTTTATTAAACCATACCTTCATTCACGGTTGGCTCAAGAGTAACGGGAGAGGAACTTGCTAACTCGGGAGAGGAACTTGCTAACTCGGGAGAGGAACTTGCAACATCGCAGCAATTACATACCCGTGGGAACTCGGCCACACACTTGATCATACACTTGCAGTCTCGTGCGCAGCCACGAGTCTATCACTCGGGGTACCTCGTGGGTCAACTCGCACAGTGAGACAGGGGCATTGTGGCCTTTAATAAGCTTACTTGATTTTCAGACTCAACACTGATCTATGAGCCATTTTACTTTGTATCTATGATTATCCGAGTAAAGTCCGATATACGGTACGGAACTAGTACAAAATCCCCTCCTTTACTCCCTTCCTCCCCCTCCCTCCCCTACGCCCTTACCTCTGTCCCTTCCTGCCCTCCCATATCCCTTCCTCATTCCCTCGCTTCCATACTCGCTTCCTTCTTTCCTTACTCCCTTCTTTCCCCAATATTCCCGTCGACGTCAAGCTCTCTTTAGCAATGTCTGATCAGTCCCTGCATTTCATATGATTATTTCTGCACCAGACAGGCAACCATTTTACAACAGAATTCAAACGCACAACTGGAGCGTCACTTTACTTTGTCAATACTGGTGTAATTAATTCAATTAAAACATCGGCTGCACCTCTGATGCGTCTACGGTCTCAAAAGAACTCGAATTCTTCCAGGTTATTATTTTTCCCTTGATATCCATAAGTTGTCTTTGTATTTACCTTGATCCGGCTGTCCATGATTCCTCGCGACGCCTTTGATCCTTTCTAAATTAATTTAATTGATAGCGGTAGTGAACAGTGGTACCGAGGTTTCTGAGAACAATATTATCACGCAGCACTTTCATTTTCTGCTTCTAATTGTCTTTTGGGCTGATTGCCTCGTTTCAAATTGTCTTCGTGGGCACCAAAAGAAGGAAGCGACATATTGGCTCCAACATTTATGGTATATTGCAAACGAGACAATTTCCATGACAGACTTCACAGGAAGCGAAAATTGGTGCGCGCATCTATTTCCTGCTAGACTAAGTGGGACCCTTTGGGACCCAGCTTCACACGGGAGGGGTGGTCCCCCAACGCAATATTCCACCTCTCCACCTATTCCAATACACACACACACGCAATCACTCACATACAGCCACATATACTCACACACAGCCACATATACACACACACTCACACCTACACACACACACACGTACGCTCACACACAAACACTCATACATACATTCACTCACACACACACGTACGCTCACACACAAACACTCATACGTACATTCATTCTCACTCACTCACACACACAAATCACACTTACGCACATACACACCTACACTCACACCATATATATGACAGTAAACCACCTTGAATCTACTCACGTGGCCGAGCGCGGTCTCTCCACTGTGGGGCTTCCACAGTCAGCTGAACTTTCGCAATCAGCGCACCCTCTGCACTCACCGGAAATAATGCAGTCAGCGCGACCTGTCCACTAAGCGGAAGTCACGAAATGAGCGGGACTTTTGGACTAAACCCAGTCAAACCTATAAAGCATTTATTCCTTCCAAACACAGTCGGACCAACTAAAGCATTTATTCCTTCCAAACACAATCGCACCTAATAACGCATTTATTCGTTCCAAACCCAGTCAGACCTAATGAAGCATTTACTCCTTCCAAACACAGTCAGACCTAATAAAGCATTTATTCTTCACAAACACAATTTGACCTAATAAAGCATTGCAGATTCAAGTACAGACAGGGCCACAGGCCAGACAACTCATGGCATTGTCATTTCATTTCATTTCCAATTAAGCATTGCAATTTCAAGCTCCCCGTTGGATTGCAACCTTGTCATGGTCAGGGAGCTTGTGTGTCCCAGTGACCCGTAGAGCTATGCCAGTGAGAGATTCGTTTCATGCCAGGGCCTCCCATGCTGGACAGGTCGAAGGGTAGAGGCAAGACAAATGGCGATCCACTGGCCCTCCAGGTTGGGGTTGAGCTCAGGGCTAACAACCCTGTCTCGTAAAACAATATGTTACAGAAGCCAACTGAAGGAATCAACACTACTGAGCATGATGAATTCCAGGGCATTCGACAGATGCTAGGATGAATAACAGACAGCATCGCAAGAATAGCCCTGCACAGGACACGGGAATGGAAAAGGATCAATGGACCTGACTTGTAGTAGTGTCCAATCGGCCCAGAACAGACATGAACAGAGGACCTTCATTGCTGCCCTACATGCCAGGAGACATAATAAACAGTAAGTAAGTAATTGCACTTTCAAACAGGCAGGGCAGCAGGCCAAACAACTCATGGCATTGCCATTAAGGGCGAACAAATCAATTATTGCAAGTATATTGCAGACTCACAGCTCTGTTGAGTCACAGCGTAGAATGACCGTCGTGGCCTCTCCCTCGCGATCTTGGAGAGTGACTGACTCACGTCCAGGAATCCGGCGTTTTATAGTCCTGCCCCCCCGGAAGGGGCGTTACCACTGGCGAGGGGACCAATTAACTGACCTAAACATGTTTTAAACGCTCATAACTTCTTATTTTTAATCGATGGGACTGTGCGTAAGATGGTCAAAAATCACAGCGATACAGGTTAGCGTTTTTTCTAAAATCAATATACAGCGCAGGCAGGAAGTGGTCAAGATGAGACTTTTAACTATATACATTATGCATTTTGCTGCTGTGGAAATTGTTCTTCCTTTTATCTTTAATTTGAAACGAGAGCATCATTTAGGGTGTGGACTGTCCGCTTCGAGCTAAGTACTCACAAGCAATACCCTATTCGTTCTAAGGAAATTACAGATGGTTTCTATCATACGTTTACACGGCCCATATTGATCATCACCCCTCCATTCTGCCAAGTAGACAATTTGGCCCATCGAGGCAGCACCGCCATTCAATGTGATCATGACTGATCATCCACAATCAGTATCGCGTTCCTGCCTTCTCCCCATATCCATTGACTCCGCTACCTTTAAGAGCTCTATCGAACTCTCTCTTGAGAGTATTCAGAAAATCGGCCTCCACCGCTCTCTGAGGCAGAGAACCCCACAGACTCACGATCTTCTGAGTGAAAAAGTATTTCCTCATCTCCTTACCAAATGACTTACCCCTTATTCTTAAACAGTGACCCCTGGTTCTGGACTCCACGAACATCGGGAACATGTTTCCTGCCTCTAGTGTGCTTAAACCCTTGTCTTACATGTTTCAATGAGATACCCTCTCATCCTTCTAAATTCCTGAGTACACAAGCCCAGCCGCTCTATTCTATCAGTATAGGACAGTCCCGCCATCTTGGGAATCAACCTTGTGAACGTACACTGCACTCCAATAGCAAGAATGTCTTTCCTCAGATTTGGAGACCAAAGCTGCACACAATACTCCAGGTGTGGCCTCACCAGGGCCCTGTACAACTGCAGAAGTACATATTTGCTCCTGCATGCAACTCCTCTTGTTATGAAGGCCAACATACCATTCGCATCCTTCACTGCCTGCTGCAACTGCATGCTTACTCTCAGTGACTGATGAACAAGGACCCCCCAGATCACGATGTACTTTTCCCAACTTGACAGCATTTAGACAATAATCTGCCTTCCAGTATTTAGCACAAAACTGGATAACCTCACATTTAATCACATTATGGCAGCTGCATCTGCCATACATTTGCCCACTCACTCAACCTGTCCAAATCACCCTGCATCCTCATAGCATCCTCCTCACAGTTCACACGTCACCAAGCTTTGTGTCATCTGCAAACTTGCTAATGTTACTTTCAATCCCTTCACCTAAATCATTAATATATATTGCAAATAGCTGCGGTCCCAGCGCCGAGGCTTGTGGTACCCCACTAGTCACTGCCTGCCATTCTGAAAGGGACCCGTTAATCCCTACTCCTTGTTTCTTTTCTGCCAACTAGTTTTCTGTCGATGGCAACACCCTACCCCAAATACCAACTGCTCACATTTTGCGCACTAATCTCCTATTGGAGTTTAACAAATGCTTTATGAATGTACAGGTACACTACATCCACTGGCTGTCCCTTGTCCATTTTCCCAGTTACATCCGCAAAAAAATCCTGAAGATTATTCAAGCATTATTTCCCCTTCGTAAATCAATGCTGACTCGGACCGATCCTGATACTGCTATCCAAATGTGCCGCTATTTAAACTTTTTAATTGACTCCAGCATATTCCCCACCACCGATGTCAGGCTAACTGGTCTATAATTCCCTGTTTTCTCTCTCCCGCCTTTATTAAAAAGTGGGATAATATTACCTACCTTCCAATCCTCAGGAACTGATCATGAATCTATAGAACATTGGAAAATGATCACCACGATTTCTGGAGCCAATTCATTTCCCTATCTGTCGCTGTTCAGTGCTTCCAGTCTACAATTCCCTTATCTGCGCTTTCATCTATGCACTTCTTTCCATGATTTCCTTCCCTCTTTCCTCACTTTATCTGCCTCACAACTCTCTGCATCTATCATTCCTCCCTTCTCCGCTCCTTGTTAAACCTGCACCCGTTTGTGCCATTCTACCACCTTCCCGACCCCCCACCCCGGACCACCCCTCCCCACTTTCTCTGACATCCTCTATATGCTGCCCTCTATATTATCCTATTTGGACCCTCCTCTCCATCTTCTATCTTTTTAGTTCTTCGTTTCTTTATTATGCCTCTGCATCCTGTGGGCCCATTTCTCGCTGGTTCTTGCAACTTTTCCATTGTCATCCTGCTGCATTCTCTCCCCTCCACACTTGCCTGCTGATCTCGTCTCCTTTATCTCTCGTTCACCTCCTTACCATCCCCTCCCCCAACGTCATTCTCCTCCCTCTGCCGGATCTTTAGTTCGTCGCCCCTAACATATGCTGCATTTTACCCCTTCCTCTCCTTCTCTCCCTTCCCTCTTCACTTGGCCCACCTTCTCTGTCATCTCCCACTGCTCCGCTGCCTTAGCAGACACTCTGTCTTGTCCGCTCTTACCACTTCTCCTTTCTTATGACGTCCCTCTGCTATTTCTCCCATTCCTGCTCTTTCCCACACCTTCGCTCTAGCTCCTACTTCTCCCGCGATCCCAATCGCTCATCGCAACTCCCACTCCATCATTTTCCCCTCACTTCCAAAAAATCACAGTTCACTAATCGGATTGAAAAGGTTAAGGATTTAATCTTGAGGATTTTGAAGTACAGATTCGACGTATTCCATGTGTATTGAACAAAACTAGTGGCAACATATATACAAATATCAATTCTACTGGATCATCACGACATTGTGTAGAGACATTAATGATTTCGGAACGAAAGACTCTGTATATTTTCTGCCATGCGTCTATAGTGTGTTCTGGGGAATGTAGATTCCCATCAGTGCTGTCCATGTCCTTGGTTCAATGTCGTGTAATGTACGTTTCTCCCAATGTTTGTCCAACCGTTGGATTGAGTTCATGTGTAATGTATATCTCCCACAATGTGCAGCAGGACAACCATATGTGTATTAGGTGAGTGGTCCAATATGGTCGGAAATTGTAAATGTCTTACTAGGTAACCTGATTATTAGTACTGCTATTTTGTCATTTCACTTTGCTACAAAAGCACGCACAGGAAATGCAAATTATTTATCTGCTACTACCGCATCGGTAATTATTTTGGTATCCATGCCTTCAGAATTCGTCGCCTTTTTTTTTATTGATTGCCCACATAAATTCAGTCGATTCAGGCGGTGCCAACTCACCTTCTTGCATGTATTTCCCCTATTGTAGTTGGCACCTAATTTGGCGGGAGGCTAATATGCAGTGGAGTCATTGTGGCTGCAAATTATTATAAATAATTTAAGGGAATGAACGAAAATTTGGAAAATGTGCTTTGTAAAGCACTTCAGGAAAAGTAATTCAATGTTAGGTTAAACATGCCCTGTGTTCACAGATGGCGCCGCAACAGAGATGGTCGAAAGCTCTAAGTTCGTAGAAATTAATATCACCTATAATTAGTACTGGACCAGCCACATCAAGATCGAATAATACACACTAACGCTTCTACTTCCTTGGATGGCTTGTGAAGTAAGGCGTGTCCCCATCGACGCTCTCCAATCTCTACAGATTTGCCGCAGAAAGCATCTTATCGGGATGCATCATAATACGGTTTGGGAACAGCTCCTTTCAAAACAGCAAGCAATAGCGGAGATGGAGACGTACGCCAGAACATCAAACAAACCAACCTCCCTTCCATTGAAGGCCTCTACATTTTACGTTGCCTTAGCAAACCCATCAGCATAATCAAGAACTAGTTTCATCCCGATCAGTCCATCTTCTCCAATTTCACATCAGGCAAGATGAACAGAGGTTTGCAAACGCATAACTGCAGGCTCAAGGACAGTATTTTCCCAGCTGTTATCAGGCAACTGAACGTCCTGTCACCGGCTAAAGTGCGGCCTGGCGTACAGTCGCCCTCATTGGAGACTTTTCAATTATCTTTAATCTGAATTTATCCAGTTTTTAATCCAGAATTTTGTTGTGAATTTCGCCTGCAACGTGGTAGTGATTTGCGGAATAAGAAAATGCAATTCTTCGGCAGTTTGTTCGGAGCTGCAGTGCTCCAGCGGCGGCGGCTGGTTCAGAGCTGCGGTGCTCCAGCGCCGGCGGTGGCCTGGTTCAGCGCTGCGTTACTCCAGCGATGGCGGTCCGCTTAGAGCTGCGGTGCTCCAGCGGCGGCGGTCTGGTGTGGAGCTGCGGTGCTCCAGCGGCGGCGGCCCAGCTCAGAGCTGCGGTGCTCCGGCGGCGGCGGCCTGGATCGCCTCAGTGCAGAGGGATAACTAGGAGGGAGGAAGGCAGGGACAAGACTTTTGCCTTCCACCACAGTGAGGAGGTGCATGGTGAACTCATTGTGGTGGATGTTGGATATGTGTTTATTGTGTGTTTTGTTTTTATTATATGTATGACTGTATGGTAACAATTTCGTTCAGGTCTGAATGACAATAAAGGAATATAATCTAATCTAATCTAACTCAGTATCCTGTATCTGCCTTCTCTCCATACCCCCGATCCCTTTAGCCACAAGGGCCACATCTAACACCCTCTTAAATATAGCCAATGAACTGGCCTCAATTACCTTCTGTGGCAGATGATTCCAGAGACTCACCACTATCCTCATCCCGGTCCCAAAAGAACTACCCCTTCTCCTTAGACTGTGACCCCTTGTTCTGGACCTCCCCAACATCGGGAACAATCTTCCTGCATCTAGCCAATCAAACCCCTTAAGAATTTTGTAAATTTCTATAAGATCCCCCCTCAGTCTTCTAAATTCTAGCGAGTACAAGCCAAGTCTATCCAGTCTTTCCTCATATGAAAGTCCTGACATCCCAGGAATCAGTCTGGTGAACCTTCTCTGTACCCCCTCTATGGCAAGAATGTCTTTCCTCAGATTTGGAGACCAAAATTGTAGGCAATACTCCAGGTGTGGTCTCACCAAAACCCTGTACAACTGCAGTAGCACCTCCCTGCTCCTATACTCAAATCCTTTCCCTATGAATGCTAACATACCATTTGCTTTCTTCACTGCCTGCTGCACCTACATGCCTACTTTCAATGATTGGTGTACCATTACACCCAGGTCTTGTTGCATCTCCCCTTTTCCTAATTTGCCACCATGTAGATAATAGTCTACCCTGTTTTTGCCACCAAAGTGGATAACCTCACATTTATCCACATTATACTGCATCTGCCGTGCATTTGCCCACTCACCCAGCCTATCCAAGTCACCTTGCAGCCTCCTAGCGTCTTCCTCACACCTAACACTACCGCCCAGTTTAGTGTCATCCGCAAACTTGGAGATTTTGCAATCAATTCCCTCGTCCAAATCATTAATATATATTGTAAATAGCTCGGGTCCCAGCACTGAGCCTTGCGGTACCCCACTAGTCACTGCTTGCCATTCTGAAAAGGACCCGTTTACTCCTACCCTTTGCTTTCTGTCTGCCAGCCAGTTCTCTATCCACATCAATACTGAACCCCCAATACCGTTTGATTTAAGTTTGTATACTAATCTCTTATGTGGGACCTTGTCGAAAGCCTTCTGAAAGTCCAGATATAACACATCCACTAGTTCGTCCTTATCTACTAGTTACATCCTCGAAAAATTCTATAAGATTCGTCAGACATGATTTACCTTTCGTAAATTCATGCTGACTTTGTCTAATGATTTCACCACGTTCCAAATGTACTGCTATCCCATCATTAATAACTGACTCTAGCAGTTTCCCCACTACCGATGTTAGACTAACTAATCTGTAATTCCCCGTTTTCTCTCTCCCTCCTTTTTGAAAAAGTGGGGTTAGATTAGCTACCCTCCAATCCCCAGGAACTACTCCAGAATCTAAGGAGTTTTGAAAAAATATCACTAATGCATCCACTATTTCTGTGGATACTTCCTTGAGTACTCTGGGGTGCAGACTATCTGGGCCTGGGATTCATCGGCCTTTAATTCATCCAATTTACTTCTCGGCTAACCTGGATTTCACTCAGTTGCTCCACCTTATTTGACCGCCGGTCCCCTGCTATTTCCGGCAGATTATTTATGTCTTAGTGAAGACAGGACCAAGGTATTTGTTCAATTGGTCTGCCATGTCCTTGTTCCCCATGATCAATTCACCTGTTTCTGACTGCAAGGGACCTACATTTGTTTTAACTAATCCCTTTCTGTTCACATATCTATAAAAAGCGTTTGCAGTCAGTTTTTATGTTCCCTGCCAGTTTTCTTCCATAATCTATTTTCCCTTTCCTAATTAAGCCCTTTGTCCTCCTCTGCTGAACTCTGAATTCCTCCCAGTCCTAGAAACATAGAGACATAGAATTTAGGTGCAGGAGTAGGCCATTCGGCCCCTTCGAGCCTGCACCGCCATTCAATATGATCATGGCTGATCATCCAACTCAGTATCCCGTACTTGCCTTCTCTCCATATCCTCTGATCCCCTTAGCCACAAGGGCCACATCTAACTCCCTCTTACATATAGCCAATGAACTGGCCTCAACTACCCTCTGTGGCAGAGAGTTCCAGAAACTCACCACTCTCTGTGTGAAAAAAGTCTTTATCACCTCGGTCTTAAAGGATTTCCCCCTTATCCTTAAGCTGTGACCCCTTGTCCTGTACTTCCCCAACATCGGGTACAATCTTCCTGCATCTAGCCTATCCAACCCCTTAAGAATTTTGTAAGTCTCTATGAGATCCCCCCTCAATCTTCTAAATTCCAGCGAGTACAAGCCGAGTCTATCCAGTCTTTCTTTATAAGACAGTCCTGACATCCCAGGAATCAGTCTGGTGAAACTTGTCTGCACTCCCTCTATGGCAATAATGTCCTTCCTCAGATTTTGAGACCAAAACTGTACGCAATACTCCAGGTGTGGGCTCACCAAGACCCTGTACAACTGAAGTAGAACCTCCCTGCTCCTATACTCAAATAATTTTGCTATGAAAGCTAACATACCATTCGCTCTCTTCACTGACTGCTGCACCTGCATGCCTACTTTCAATGACTGGTGTACCATGACACCCAGGTCTCTGGTAGGCTGCTCTGAGAGGCTGCTTTTTCTGGCTAATTTGGATGCTTCATCTTTTGTTTTTATACTATCCCTGATTTCCCTTGTTATCCATGGATACACTACCTGTCCTGATTTATTCTTTTGCCAAACTGGGATGAACAATTGTTGAAGTTCATCCATGCAGTCTTTAAATACCTTCCATTGCACATCCATTGTCAACCATTTAAGAATCACTTGCCAGTCTATCTTGGCCAATTCACTTCTCATACCTTCAAAGTTACCTTTGTTTAAGTTCAGAACTCTTGTTTCTGACTTAATTATGTCACTCTCCATCCTAATGAAGAACTCAATCATTTTATGGTCACTCTTGCCCAAGGGGCCCCGCACAACAAGACTGCTAACCAACCCTTCCTCATTACTCAACACCCAGTCTAGAATAGCCTGCTCTCTCGTTGGTTCCTCCACGTATTGGTTTAGAAAACTACCCCGCATACATTCCAAGAAATCCTCTTCCTCAGCATCCCTGCCCATTTGATTCACCAAATCTATATGTAGATTGGAGTCACCCATTATAACTGTTTTACCTTTGTTGCACGCATTTCTAATTTCCTGTTTGATGCCATTCCCAACTCCCAAAGAGAGAGAGCTGTAAGAGAGAAGGGGAAGAAAAAAGCCTGCTGCGCAATAGGCGGATACAAATGGCCGCACCTTTGCAGCAGGGTGATGGTTAAACAAAGGCCAGAGATAGAATTATACCTAATTTGACGAACCTCATCCTCTCTCCAACGGTAGTTCTGCGAGAAGCCCTCGAACCGTTCCGTCTCTGTAATTCCTGTAGTCCTCCTTGTCTACCACCATCTCTGACCTGCACTCGCTACCATCTGCACACATGCTTCCCAAGCATTAGTCTGCGCTGCTGCTTTGTAACAGGGAATTTCAGTTGCATTTCCAGTCCTCACAGATTGAGCTCAACCCGTATATCAGCACTTCGAAGTCAACGGTCAAAATGACAGTATACAGTACTGGATGTGAAAGATTGAAAGTGAAAGGGTTTTACTCAGTGGGCGGTGAGATAGATCCTGGGATTAGTGACTACAAGAGGGATAGACAATTTGCTAATATACCTGTGATGATATGATAGATTTTAAGAGCCAAATGCAATGTGAGCGTGCATTGAAAACAGGCGGAATGGGCATTGTCATATCGTGCTATTATGTAAGGGAACCGTGAGATCACGGAAACAACTCGTATTTCTATGCTTCCATTTGCTGACTTTGATTAATTTTTATTGAATTCACATCTGTCCCAATGCTGATTGTTTCGCGAAGACCTGATAAGTTCGACATATTCAGTGTTAAATGTCCCGAACCGTCCCTGCACCTTTGTTACAATTTAAAAAAAAATAATATTTGCCTATCTTTTATTTATTGTTCTTTACCTCTCCACATCATCGTGTCTATAGTTCGTTTCCCTTATCCCTAACCAGTGTGAAGAAGGATCTCGACCCGAAACGTCAACAATTTCGTCTCTCCTGTCCTGCTGAGTTACTCCAGCTTGTTGTGTGTCTATCTTCGGTTTCAAGCAACACCTGCAGTTCCATCTTACACATTCTGTTACTATCTCATGTGTTTTCTGAGAATGTCAATATTGTATTCGGAGATGGAATGTTCATTGTCATGTACTCTGCCGGTGCTAAGGCTATCAACATCGCTGGGGAAATATTACTGGAGATGGGGGAGTGGGAATTTACGTATGGCAATTTTCCTAGTAAAGGGTGATTGCTCAGAGTTCAGCATTTGGTCTGCAGTCAGGTTTCACCAAATAGATTAAATTGGACCAGCTCACAAGGGCCTCTTTGTCAGCATGGACGAGTTGGGTCGAAGAGCCTGTTTGCCCGCTATATGGCTGTGACTAAGACTCAATGCTCTCTGCTTTCCGTCACCATTGTACCGGCGTAAAGGCAATGCCAGCGATCTCAAATTGTGAACAAAATTATAACCGTAAATGCTGGAACGCCATCAGTGGAAAATAAAGAGTTATCATTTCACGTTGAAGATCCTCTGTCATATGCTACATACTGTACAAGGTGTTCTTACATTTTCTGGTTTCATTCACATTTCCAGCTTATCAACCCCTTGCATTTTACCCAATTCGACCGTTTTTTACATGCTGTGGGTCGCCAAATTTCACAATAGTCAGTTCTCCCTTGATCAATATTTATTCGAGTGAAGTCAGCAGAACCAAATACAAAATGCAAGGACAATGGGGCGGTGATCAATACAACCGCATTTATTCACTAGTTCAGCTCTTGAAGCCATAACTCTGAAGTGCGGGGTTTATAAGATAACGAGCGAGAAGTTTAGCGTGGCTGGCAACATTTATAGTCATTAGAGCACTCAACAGCTATCTTCACATCTTCCGGATAAATGCATACGTATTTACACACAGCGCCCCTCAATCTGCATTCCACATCTAGAAAACAAACGAATTATTATTCAAGTTTAAGTTCAAATTCAAGTTCGTATTTATTGTCGCGTGTACTAATTCAGGAACATTGACATTTGAGTTCCCATACATCCATCCTAAGTGAAAAGCAACAATACACACAGGCACATAAAATAAAATTTAGCATAAACATCCACCACAGTGCAATCCACATTCCTCACCGTGATGGAAGGCAATAACGTTCCTCCTTTATTCACACGTGGTCGGGGCTGAAACCTCCGTTGTTCGCCGCTGCCGACGTCCCGATGTCCAAGGTCTCGCGTCGGGTTGATGCAAACTCCGGCGTTGGTACGGTTCGGAACACTACGCGGCATGGAGCTCCCGAGTCGGCCTCTTCTTACCGGAGACCGCGGCTGCACGGTGTTAAACAAGACTTGCCCAGCGGTCGGTGCCCTTTCACTGACGTTCCTCGACAAAGGATCGTGGGCTCCGCGATGGTATGTCCGCGCCGCGCCCCGCGAATTGAAGCTCCGGGCCGGTGTTCAGGAAAGGCCGCACCTTCATCGTTGGTAGGCCGGCGGAAGGGGGGGGGGGGGGTGGGTGCGGAGGTGCGTCACGGATAAACATCGCATCTCCGTCGAGGTAAGTCACTATAACAAGTTTTCCCCGATTGCCCCCCAAGCCCACATAAAACAAACCAAGAAACATAAATCATACTTTTAAAACATACTTAAAATAATAAAAACAGAGAGGGGGCTGACAGACTTGGGGAGGCAGCCAACGCGGTCGCGCCACCCGATGGACAATAATAAAGGAAAATTAAAGAGAATCCTTGAGAACCTCATCAGTGGTTCGAGGTAAACGTGTTATCTTTGGGGTAGGCTGGGCGTGTGTTGATGGGGGTGGGATGTGGGTAGAGGATAGGGGCATGGAGGCGAATTACTTTACATTTCACAATCCAACTTTCATCTGCTTTTATGGAGATTCAATGGGAACGGTGGTCAAGTCCAGGTACTGTCGTGTGTTTGCATGACACGCATCTGCTGCATTCCGGAAGTGTTTGACGTGCTGCAGTTCAACACGCAGACCTGGATGCGGAACTGGTGAACCAACTGAGCCAACGAATGGGTCAGTTCAGTTTGGCACAACATGATCGGTGATGTACAAGTGCATGTGTGGTGGACACATTATTTTACAATATGTGTTATCGACCAAAGATCAAGTATATCGCAACTACATTTGTTGACAGCGAAAATGAAGGTGGGCAGTTTAGGACTGTATTTCAAGTTGAAATCGCCACAAATTCCGGAAATGGTGGATAGTTAATAACCGTTCATTTTGCCGATCTCCAGTTATCCTGCCGCACATTCTAAATCCATTCAATAATTGTATCATTCCCCGTAAATTCGTATATATTACTGTTAAAGGTCCCTATGGTCAGCTCTAATCTCTTTCCCAATTCACTACATGCAAACCTCGGAGATCGGACAGTGATTGTCAGTGTATGGTTCTACAGTATGTTCCAAACTCACACTCATGAACTACACTTCGAGGGAAGTGGTAAGGATAGAAAGCGGGATTGTACGTTTGTTCCCCTATGTTCGTCCGCTTTGAGGTTTACTGCAGCGCAGAGGCGGATCATTTCGGTGCCGGGCTGTACGTGAATTCCCATTGTTGTACCGAGGGGCAAAGAACAAACTCACTCGTGATAATGCACTACCTCATTGTGATTAACTGGTGTCTATTAAAATGTACAGACTTCTTTTGAGTCCCATTGTTGCTCCAAAATTGAAATTATCGGTTCGTCCGGAGCAGACCCTCTTTAACACTTCCGTCGACAAAATTAGTTTCTATACATACCTGACACAAATCCCTCTGTGAGCTGTTGAGTCAGGAGCAATATTCCAAAAAGGAGCAGAAGAGCGTTTCTCATCTTGCAGCGTCAGTCCAGTTCAGGATCGAAGAACCGGGAAAGGTGTTTTAAATCTACTCGGATACGATGCTATATTTATATTGACTGGACGGACGATTAACCTCGGTGTGATTGGCGGGCGTCGTCTGTGGATGCTGCTGGATTAGTGGAGACGTGTTTGGATCGAGTTGCTTCTGGAGGAAGCCGACAATCTGGTCAATTTGTGCTGTAATCCACGACTAACCTGTCGAACTGATGCCAGTGTGAAATGTTATCCAGCACTCCTTCCCCGCCGTGTGCTTTTTATCATGTTATTGCACTGTGTTCAGATTTTTTTACTTACATGTTTGGGAAGAAGATCGGAAATCTTAAGAATCCACACTTTAGAATTTAATAACACGCATTCCATCGCGTTATGTCGCATGTGCAAATGTTTTTTTCCCCACTGATATGCCCTCCTATTCAGTAAAATGCACACCGAGTTTTGCCATCTCTGGAAAGAGAGACCGCCTGTCCCAGTGCCCCTTCATGAATTTGTTTTGATTTTTCTTTTGCCCGGTGCACAGCTCTTTGAATAGAACACCGTTCTCACTGTGCATGCAAATAGGATCGCAAAGTAGGAATGAGCGACTGAACCTTGCATTGCAATTCAAATGATCGTCTAACTACTTGTTAAATGTTGTCAGAAATTTTGCCTCTGCTGCATGGTCACGGAGTACATCCCAGATCCCATCCACTTACTGAGTCCAGAACATCGCTTTAAGATCACACTTACTCACATTCTCCTACAACAACTGTTCGCCGTACAGTTACATAAACGATTGCCTGAAACTTTTTAAGTTTGACTGTATATTTCATATAACATAGGGCCCAGATCTGAACAAAATCTACTAAATGCTGTCTCACCAACGTCTTGTACAACTGCAACCTGGTCACCCAACTTCTATAATCAATACTCTGACTGATGAAGGCTCTTGTAGGGAATTTTGAAAATTGCAAGGAAGATGAGTAGGTTATTGGTTGGTAAACACTGGAACACACATACTGGGGAGCATGAAGGGAAAATGTCCAAGAGTGTAGTTAAAATAGCAAAGCTGAAACATTCTGCGGAAAAGCAGGCTTTCCTATCAGTAGGGGGACGTAAGCCATGTTTAGTTCTTATCTGCTGCAATCTTGCAATAAAACCTTCCACTCTTCCACTGACGAACACCAGGCCACCATCTCGAGCACCATAACCGACTTCATCAGCTCGGGCTCCCTACCCTCCCGAGCCTCCGACCTCATCGTTTCCCAGCCCCGCACGGCCCGATTTTACCTTCTCCCCAAAATCCACAAACCCGACTGCCCTGGCAGACCCATTGTCTCTGCCTGTTCGTGCCCCACCGAACACATTTCCACATACCTTGACGCCATCCTATCCCCCTTTGTTAAATCCCTCCCCACCTATGTAAGTTCAAGACACCTCAGACACTCTCTTCCGTCGGCTCCGCGCATTCCATACTCCAGGCCCCCATCCTCTCATCTTTACCATGGACGTCCCAGTCACTCTAACCTCCATCCCCCACCAGAAGACGGTCTCAAAGCCCTCCGGTTCTTCCTCGACCAGAAGGAGCAACCCATACCCGTCCACTGACACCCTCCTCCGCCTAGCAGAGTGGTCCTCACCCTCACTAACTTCTCTTAACTTCTCTTTTCATTCCTCCCATTTCCTCCAAACACAAGCGTAGCTATGGGCACACGCATGGGCCCCAGCTACGCTTGCCTCTTTGTTGGGTACGTCGAACAATCCTTGTTCTCGACGTACCAGGCCCCCATCCCCGACCTCTACCTCCGTTACATCGACGACTGCTTTGTGTCACCTCCTGCACCCACACACAACTGACTGACTTCATTCATTCACCACCAACTTCCATCCGGCACTCAAAACACTTGGGACCATTTCCGACACTTCCCTACCATTCCTTGACCTCACCATCTCTATTGCAGGTGATACGCTCCTGACCGACATCCACTACAAACCTACTGACTCCCACAGCTACCTGGACTACTCTTCCTCCCACCCTGCTCCCAGAAGGACTCCATCCCCTATTTCCCAATTCCTCCGTCTACGCCGCATCTGCTCCCAGGATGAGGTGTTCCACACCAGGTCATCACAAATGGCCTCATTCTTCAAGAGAACGGGGATTCCCCTCCCCCACTATTGATGAGGCTCGCACCAGGTCACCTCCATACCTCGCAACACTGCCCATCGCTCCCCATATCCCCCACTCGCAAACAGGGCAGAGTCCCCCTGGTCCTCACCTTTCACCCCCCCACCAGCCGGCAAATACAACATATAGACCCCTCCGCCAGTTTCGCCACCTCCAACGTGACCCCTCCACCCGCCACATCTTCCCATCTCCCCCCCTGTTCTGCCTTCCGCAAAGACCGCTCCTCCGCAACTCCCTTGTCCATTTCTTCCCTCCCCTCCCACCTCTACCCCTTCCCCGGGCACTTTCCCTTGCAACCGCAAGAAATGCAACACTTGTCCCTTCACCTCCCCCCTCCACTCCTTTTCAGGGACCCAAGCAGTCCTTCCAGGTCCGACAGAGGTTCACCTGCACATCCTCCAACCTCATCTACTGCATCCGCTGCCTCCATAATGCCAGATGATCTATATCGGTGAGACCAAGCGGAGGCTTGGCCGATCGCTTCGCCGAACACTCCGCTCGGTCCGCAATAACCAACCCGCGACCTCCGGTGGCTTCAGCACTTCAACTCCCCCTCCCATTCCACATCCGACCTCTCGGTGCTGGGCCTCTCTCCACGGCCATAGTGAGCAAACCCAGCAAAGCTGGAGGAACAGCACCTCATATTTATCCGCTTGGGAGTCTGCATCCTTTGGGCTTTGAATATTGAATTTAACTCAATTCCTGTTAACCCTTGCTGTCTCCTCCCCTCACCTACCTCTCCCAAGTCAGCCCTCGGTCCCTGGCAGTTCCCTCCATCTCCATCCTCCCCCCCCACCCCAGTCGCACCAGCTTCTCATTTTCATCACACCACAAACAGCTTACAATGGCTTGTTCACTTTATCACCGATACTTCTTTGCAATCTTTTCACTCATTGTTCCTTATCTCTCACACATCACGGTCTATTATCTCCTCGTTTCCCTGACCCTGACCCATCTGAAGAAGTCTCGACCCGAAACGTCCCTATCTCCTTCGCTTCCTTAGATGCTGCTGCACACCTGAGTTCTCAGCTTTTTGTGTTACCCTGCAATACAAACCTATTGTCCTTGTTCAGCGACGCAAGTATATAAAAATCCACCAACCATGCGTCAACCCATACGTCCAATCGATCCAGTTCCTGTTGCAATCTATCACAACCATTTTCACTATCTGACATTATCAATCACTTTTTTATCTCAGCTAATCATGCCCTGTATGTAATAAAAAATCCAAACCATTGATGTAGATGATGAGTATTTACGGGCCCAGAACCGAGCCTGATGAAGACGATTAGTCAGAGTCCACCAGTCCGAGAATCATACCCTTCCACCGTGCACCCTCTCTGCTTCCTTCCATAGAAGCCATTTGTTATGTATCCAGATATATTTTCTTGGATCCCATGCGATCTAACATTTCAGAACAACCTACCATGCGGAACATTGTCAAATGCCTTGCTGATATACAGATATACAACATCTACAGTTCTGACCTCATCGACCTTATTGGTCACGTCTCCAAAATAACCTGATCTGTGAGATACGAGCTCTCACGTACAAAACCATGCTGCCTATGCCTTATCAGTCCTTGGCAATGAACAATAGGCAATAGACAATAGACAATAGGTGCAGAAGTAGGCGATTCGGCCCTTCCTGCCAGCACCGCCATTCAATGGGATCATTCCTAATCAGTTCCCCGTTCCTGATTCTCCCCGTATCCTCTGACTCCGCTATCTTTAAGAGCCCTATCTAGCTCTCTCTTGAAAGTATCCAGAGAACCGGCCTCCACCGCCCTCTGAGGCAAAGAATTCCAGACTCACAACTCTCTGTGAGAAAAAAATATTTCCTCGTCTCCATTCTAAATGGCTTCCCCTTATTCTTAAACTGCGGCCCCTGGTTCTGGATTCTCCCAATATCTGGGAAATGTTCCTGCCTCGAGCGTGTCCAAACCCTTAACAAGCTTGCATGTTTCAATAAGATCCCCACTTATCCTACTAAACTCCACAGTGCACAAGCCCAGAATCTAAAATTCCTTCCCTCAAATTTGGGGACCAACAACTACACACAAATTACTCGAGGTGTGGTCCCACTAGGCCCTGTACCCTGTACAACTGGCTCAGTCTCTCCTCTTGTTTTTAATAAAGCCAACACGCAATCTCCTTTCTATCAACCCTACCCTGCATGCTTACTTTCATAGACGGATGAACAAGGACCCACAGGTCCCGTTGTACTTCCACTTTTCCCAACTTGACGCCATTTCGATAGTAATCTGCCTTCCTGTTTTTGATACCAAAGTGGATAACCTTACTTTTATCCACATTAAACTTCATCTGCCCGTCCAAATGCCTGTTTACCTTACCCCTCAGAATGTTCTCTAGTCGCTTTCCAAACTACAGATGTTGAGCTTACGAGTTTATATTTCCCAGCAATTTCCCCAAGTCTTTCCTTAATAGAGGCACAGCATTTGCCACTCTCCATTCTTCAGGCACCTCTCATTCATTGGAGGACAACTCATAAATATCAACCTGGGCTCCCACAATTTCCTCTCTGGTTTCATACAATGTCGTGGGACATATCTGATCAGGCCTGGAGATTTGTCTACCTTCAGACACGATAGTAACTTTAGCAATTATTCGATACAACAAACCTATTCAGTCTCTTCTTAAATCTGAAATGCTGCATCCATTGCAATGTCCCGCTAAAGGGCGGCACAGTGGCGCAGCGCTAGAGTTGCTGCCTTACAGCGTCAGAGACCCGCATTCGATCCCGATGGTTGTACGGAGTTTTCGTTCTCCCCGTGACCCCGTCGGTTTCCCCGGGTGCGTCGGTTTCCTTCCACACCCCACAGACGTGCGAGGTTTTTAGTGAATTTGTGTTATGGTAAAGATTGTAAATTGTTCCTAGTGCCTAGGATAGTGAAAGTCTACTGCGTGATCGCTGGTCAGCGCGGACCTGGTGGGCCGAAGGTCCAGGTTCCGAGCTTTATTTCGAAATAAATTAAACTAAAGCTCAACTAAACCTCTTTTGCAATCGCATCTTCTCTACTGTGTGGTGGACATAATATTACAACTGACGCCTACAAACGTTCTCCTAAGTTATGAAAATGCACATGTTTCTGTATCCAGGGTACATTATAACATGCGTGGTTGCAGAACATTTAGAAAGCAGCGTTTGGTCAGCAGTTCGTCCGTCATCTTATCCGACTTGACGGTATAAAAGCTTAAATGTTACATAAATGCTACTGCACTCCGTAATCCAAACGTTCTTTGAGTGAAAACGTTACTCCTAAATCCCACCAGACCTTAACTTTCATTGCACCAAGGATCTCAAGATTTCTAATGTCTGAAAAGAAGATGTTATGCTCCGATTCATACTATTTTCTCTCATAATTTACAAGACTTATCAGATCCCCCTCTACCCTCCTATTTAAAAGGAACATAATCGCATATTTTTTGTATATTTTGCAACTCACTAATCATGCCCATTATCAACAATAGGAAATCTTTCCGGTATACTGCGGAGTTGCGGATTGGAGTTGGGTTGTCTATTTGTGCAGCACAATATGGAGCAACTTGAAATAATGGCGACGAAATGGCAGATGAAGTTTACTCGGAACACACGTGAGGTTTTACACTTTAGGAGTTCAAACGCAAGGAGAACATATGCATAAAATGCAGAGCCCTGTTGGAGCATCGGATGTGCAGAGGGATCGTGTTGTGCAAACTCCATCCGTCTGGGAGGATTTTAGGATGGACGTGTAAACTCCATTAAAGGCAACAAAGGTGGATAGGTTGCAATATAGACGGTCTATTACAGTATATGTGATATGGAAGGAAATCAAAATGCATTAGGCTTTTTTTTCATGATATTTTTAATAGCCAGTTAAAATAAGTTAACATCTCACAAATCTTCTTTCATATTTAACATACATTAAGGCACAGACACATTAACCCCAAATAAAAGAAGAATCAGTTTTTTTTAAAAACATTTTCACAGAACATTCAGTACGTTCTTTGGAACACATTCTGCTTTGCAAACCTAATCAAATTCGCTTCGATGAGTTGCACTCATTGCCACGTACTTCCTATATTGTGCCGACGAAAGCTACACGGAAAACCTCAACTTTGACTGAAATAAATCTGAATTAAAAATAGAGGGAACGATTAAATGCCTTAATTGGTTCTGACCAAAACGGTGACTTGTGTTGTGACTTGTGTTGTGCCTCAGGGTTCGGTGTTGGGCCTGTTGCTGCTTGTCATCTAAATCAATGTTTTGAATGAGAACATGCAGGGACGTTTACTCATGAAAAAAAAGTGAGTGGTTTTACAGGTAGTGAAGATGGTTGTGACGGATTGCAGCATGATCTGGATCAATGGTTGATGGAACGTAATACAGGGAAGTGTGAGGTGTTGCATTTTGGGACGTCTAACTGTAAATGGTAGCCCCCTGCAGAGTGTGTGCCGCCCTTTACCGAGACGAGTACTTGAATCGCCAGTGTTATGCACCTAGAGCTGGTAAATGGTGCAATTATATGCATACTTGATGGTCGGCAGACAACTGGAGGGCCGAGAGACCTATTTCGGTAAAGCATGGCTCATTTTAGTCAATAATTTAGTATAATCCACGGAAGTTTAGAAACAATTGATCATAGAAAAGTTAATTTCTAGCATAATTAAATATATCATAAAACTAGGCTTGCTCGGTTGCAATCTAATGAAAACGCAAAGTAGTCGGACGACCCTACTGCCTGTAGAGTGATGATAGAAAAGGGTTCTGGTATATGAAAGTCATAAAAGCCCACTGCACACGTTGCTAAATCTTTAGTCAAAGTACTGGCCTTCATCCAGTACCTGAACAACAATTAGTTTTACCTCTGATGCGCCTCTATCTTGGCCAAACCAATCCGGACATCACACGATTCCAGCCGGTTGGAGATAAATAGAGCAACACCTCCAACCAGTTTCGAAAACTATTTCTGTGCATTCCTGATTGCGACAAGTGAAGACAGCAGAAGATGATACATACAATAAAATACCGTTTATTGTCATTTGAACCTCATTGAGGTTCAAACGAAATTTAGTTTCTGCAGTCATACAAACAAGAAAAGAACCGAGACACAACACAATTCACGCAAACATCCATCACATTGAAGTTCCTCCTCACTGTGATGGAAGGCAACGTCTTATCTCTCCCCTGCACTCCCCATTCTCCTCCCGATGTCAGCCGGCGGGCGATGGTAAATAAGTACCGCGACCATTAAGGCCGCGCCGGGCGATGTAAGGCCCAGGTCATTTTTAACCCCGCAACTAGGGAGGGGGAAGTTGCCGTTGTGGGAGCTCCGAAAAGCGGTCTCCCACGAAGGACCCTCCGAATCTCGGGGGTCGGGCCGCAGCAGCACGCCACCACAGCTCGTCCCGTTCTGAACTCGGCCAGCCCCACGATGGTGAGTAGTCCGCAGGCTCTGCGACTGGAGCCTCAGGTCCGGCTGGAGGCCGCTCCACGGTGCTAGGCCCCAACGACAATGGAGACGCGACAGAGAAAACATCGGGTCCTCCGTACAGGGAAAATATTTTAAAAGTTTGCCCCCCCCCCTCCACCCACACCTTCCCCCACCCCCCACCCCACAAATACACAGCGAAAAAAACCCCACTATAACTACACTCAAAACGAGACAATAAATAAAAAAAGACGGACGGATTGCAGAGGCCGCTGCGACGAGAGTCGCGCCGCCCACCTGATGCAAGCCGTCCTCTTGGTTTTTGGGATACCTATGTTAATTTCACCGTTTGCAGAGGCCAGTGGGCATTGTGGCGTCTTTGGTGGGTATTTTTTGTCAAAGGTAGAAATCCGAATTGAATGTCAAAAGCCGAAATCCCAATTCTCAACCTGATGTCCCAGAGGTGCTGGCAATGCTGAGGTTTTGCTGAAGTCCAGAATGTAGCAAGGGGAACTAATATTGCGGAGGCATTGAAGTGACCCAACGCGCGGGCACGTAATATGGTGGACAGCAGGGAGTGAAAAATCACACTCTGTTCCGTTCTACGCTCCCTCTCGCCAAGGGTAGAATAGGAATAGAAATAGCAATACTTTATTGTCACTTGACTAGTAAGTAAGCTTGAAAGTAAGCATGCAGGTAAAGGGGGCAGTGAAGAAAGCTAATGGCATGTTGGCCTTCATAACAAGAGGATTTGGGTATAGGACCAAAGAGGTCCTTCTACATTTGGTTAGGACCCTAGTGAGAAAACACCTGCAGTATTGTGTGCAGTTTCGATCTCCTAATCTGAGGAAGGGCATTCTTGCAATTGAGCGAGTGCAGCGCTGGGTCACGATGTTAATTCCCGGGATGGCGGGGCTGTCATATGTTGAAATGGAGGAGCAACTTGGCTTGTATACACTGGACTTTAAAAGGATGAGAAGGGATCTTATTGAAACGCATGTCTATTAAGGGATTGGACAGGCTAGAGGCAGGAAACATGTTGCCGGTATTGGGGGAGGTGGCTGCGCTGGCACTCTGGTGTCAGGCCAAAAGCCTCCTCTTGAATGTCACAAAACTAAGGAGCTGATTGTGGAGTTTAGAAAGCTTCACCATTCGAGGACGTACACGGCACTCGATATACACGAGACCACAGTGGATAAGGTGAGCAGCTTACAGAGGATCTGACATGGACAGCATACACTGCCGCACTGGTGAGTAAGGCAAGGCAGCGCCTTTACCACCTCAGACAGCTGAGGACATTCAGACTCTCTCTGAGGATCCCGCAGTGCTTCTACTCTGGGGCTGTAGTACGCATCTTGTCCGGCAACATCTCAATCTGCTTTGGGAACAGCTCTGCCCAGGACAGGAAGTCTCTGCAGAGAGTAGTGCGGTCGATCAAACGCACTATGGAAACTACACTCCCCCCCCTGCAGGACCTATTCAGCAGGAGGTGCAGTTCCAGAGCCAGCAACATAATGAGGCACCTCTACCTCCCCAGCAACAGACATATCCAGCTGCTGGTGTCAGGCAAGCGCCTCCGCAGTCACGCTGTGAAAACAGAAAGAATGAGACGGAGTTTCTTCCCACAGGCTATCAGGACTGTAAAATCTTATCTCACCAGGGACTAATCTACTAATTTACTGTTGTGTTGTGCCCTTTTATTTATTTATTTCTAAAATATAAATACTGGTTCTGTTCTATTCTGTTCTGTTGTTATTGCACAATCCGCAGTTATTGCCACTTTCATTCCACTGCACATCTTTTATGTGACACATAAACTTGACTTGATATATTTGAAACATTACTGTATTTGAATGTATAATTGTATTTGCCAAGTTCACGTGCTGTTCATTATATATCTTAATTATACTGACTTGATATCATTAAAACATCGGTGTAGACGTAAACCATTCTGCCTTGAATCTTATTCCACCATTCAATTTGATCTAGACTGGTTAATCAAATTGACGACTTATTTCCCGCTTTCTCCTCAAATCCCTTACGTCTGTAGCCAGGCATAGTCCATCACAGCCGTGTCACTTCCTTCTATTCAGTTTAACTTCACAATACGTTGTATCAGGAAGACAGGAAGTTTATTCAAGGTGAAGTGTAACGGTTAAACTGATAATTTCAGTTAAAATGGAAAATTGAGTTATCAAATAAGTTAGCAGCACTTACATTCCACGGTATTTCGAAAGCACATTTATCTCCTCGCACCTTTGATCAGTGCCTGCGAACACAGCCTTTCCCATGCTACACCATGGGAAAGGCTGCGTTTGAGAACAACATACAGCAATGTTTGAGGAATGTCATCAAACAATTACTGACAATGTCTGGGTGAGCTGAGCACACAAGCAGCAATAGTTGGGTAGACCAGACCACCGGCGCCCCCCATGCGGCTCGTAGCGCAGAAACATTGCAGATAAGGGGGGGTGTGGGAGTTATGACTGGTCTCAGGGAAGGGGCTGTAGCGCGTTCTGCTCTGATAAGAAATACGATAAAGATTGGCGTTGGGCGTCCTTTCGGTGAGAGAACCTCAGCCTTGGACTGTGTCGCGATCAGTATCCGGTGAACTTGAACATAAAACCCTGCAGCTTGCTCTGCTGTGCACACCGGGTTTGCGAGTGAGTTCGGGTAATTCGAAGATACATAAATGCATCATCCTTCAGTAGTGTAATTAATTGCTGAATGAATCAATACTCTTTTCTGAATCCAGTGAGTTATCGAACACAACATAGTCGGCAGGATTCAGATAACAGACACTTAGTAATAAATAATGATTAAGTTTATGAAAGTAATGGAGCGTGAAACTTGTCGCATTCCCGGGTGGGTGGAAAATACAGACGGGTTTGCCTCGTTCCGGGACGCCCGTCGACTACACCTTTGCACTAATTAACAACCTTAACGTTACAATCGGACAACCTAAGTGGCGGCGCTGCGTGGCAGCTGCGGCTCACCTGCAGTCCGTCTGTTTTTTTTCTTTTTTTTCGTCCTTTCGTGTCTGTTTTTAGTTAGAATTTTTGGTTTATTAGGCTGTGTTTGTGTGTGTGTGGGGGGGGGGGGGGGGGGAGGGGGGGATAAACAAGGTTTTTAGTCTCTCCCTTCGGGGGGATGCGACCTTTTCTTGTCGTGTCCCCCGTCACCGTCTCCGTCTGTGCTGAGGCCTAATGGCGGAGCTGGTGGCCTCGGAGCTGTGGCGAGCGTTCAGAGCTCCAGTGTTCCAGCGGCGGCGGCGGCCCGGCTTCGGGGCTTCGGCGCTCCAGCAGTTGCTCCAGCGGGTGCTCCAGCAGCGGCCCGGCATTGGCGCTCCGGCGGCTCTCCAGCGGCTCTCCAGCGGGTGCTCCAGCGGCGGCCCGGCTTCGGCGCTCCGGCGGCTCTCCAGCGGCGGCCCGGCTTCGGCGCTCCGGCGGCTCCGGCGGCTCTCCAGCGGCTCTCCAGCGGGTGCTCCAGCAGCGGACCGGCATTGGCGCTCCGGCGGCTCTCCAGCGGCGGCCCGGCTTCGGCGCTCCGGCGGCTCCGGCGGCTCTCCAGCGGCTCTCCAGCGGGTGCTCCAGCGGCGGCCCGGCTTCGGCGCTCCGGCGGCTCCGGCGGCTCTCCAGCGGCTCTCCAGCAGGTGCTCCAGCGGCGGCCCGGCTTCGGCGGCTCCGGCGGCTCTCCAGCGGCTCTCCAGCGGGTGCTCCAGCGGCGGCCCGGCTTCGGCGCTCCGGCGGCTCCGGCGGCTCTCCAGCGGCTCTCCAGCAGGTGCTCCAGCGGCGGCCCGGCTTCAGAGCTCCGGCGGCTCCAGCGTTCCCGTGGTCGATCCTGGCTGGGGGCTGTGGTGGTGTTCCGGCGTTCCGGCGGCGGCGGCGGTGGCGGCCTGGCTTCGGAGGCTCGGCCGCCGGCCTGGTGGACGATGACATCGAAGGCCTGGATTGCCTCAGTACAGAGGGGGAACAAGTAGGGGAAAATGACAAAGACTTTAAGACTTTTGCCTTCCACCACAGTGAGGAGGTGCTTGGTGAACTCACTGTGGTGGATGTTAAATTATGTGTTTATTGTGTGTTTTGTTTTAATTTATTACATGTTATGACTGCAAGGTAACAAATTTCGTTCAGACCGAAAGGTCTGAATGACAATAAAGGAATCTGAATCTGAATCTGAATCATATTGACACAATTAAAAGCTAGCGGGTTCATCGAAGAAAAGGGGTCAACAAGGAGCATTCTGGCAGTTACCATCAATAGTTAAATCTCAACAGGAGTCTTAAACATAAAGAACATCTAAAATACGAAATTGATAAGTTAAAGGAGCATCCACTGACTCTATCAGAGGTAGTAGAGACAACCAGAAACCGGGCAGCGGTGATGGAAAAAGAGCGGTGGACACTGCTTGTGAATTGGTATAAGCGCAGTTCCGGATTTACGCATAAACTTCACAAGCTTATGCTTAGGGCCTCTAGACCAAGGGGGGCCTCGGCAGGGCCGGATTTACTTGTAGGCTTCATAGGCTAAAGGCTAGGGCCTCACAATCCAAGGGCCTCCGGCCAACGTGTTTTTTTCCCAGAGTACGAAAAATACAGAGAAAAACAAAATTGGAGCGCTATCAGCGTTTCCACTTTGACGGAAATTACCCGAAATTCTGGTTTCGGCCCGCTGCAAATTTTGGGGTAAAAATTGCCACAATCCGCGCCTGCGCAGTTGGGGGAAGCCGGTAACGCAGTAGCGACGCAAAATGACGGTGGCTCTCCGCGTATGTGCAGATGGGCCCGGGCGGGTTCAGATCTCCATTTGCACTCCACACAATCAGCTCGATGCCTGTATCTACCAAAGACACTAGGTGTCTACTCCAGGTAAGTAGTGGAATATTGTGTTGTGGGAGTGCCCATTTCACCGGGACTGGAGGGGGAGGGGGGGCTGCGGTGTCTGTGGCGCAGTCGACGAGTCGCTGCGTGGGTGGGAGAGATAGGGCGATGGGGGGAGAGGTAGGGGGTAACAGTGGGGTCAGACAGAGGGGGGCAGAGAGAGGGAGGGAGGGAAGGGGGGAGAGAGACTGGAGTGGGTTGGTGGGGGGTGAGAGAGATGGGGAAGGAGGGGGCGAGGGAAAGGGGGATTATCTGTATTGAAATTGCAAAATTAAGGTAGGTTTTAGAGCAATTATAGTTTCTCCTCCATATGAATAATATCAAACAATTGGAACTGCTTTCATTTTCTTGATAACAACAGTGAAAAATATGTATTCCATAGTTTGCGACTTTCATTTAGCATCATATTTTTAATGTGCACACACGGACACAGTCGAACAGTGACAGGCAATCAAATCAACACATAACACATTTTCTAAAATAAATGTTTTATTTACTGCACAAACTTACAATATTATATTTGCAGTGTTTGAATGCTCCTTTATAACATTTTACATAGCATTTCACAGTACAACTTGATTATTAAAACAAGGACATTTAAATAAAAGTATACAACAATGACTCTAATCATCCCATTCCAACCACCCATTACTCTTGACTCAACCAAATTTATTTCTGAAATAATGGTGGAAAAATGCTCCAAAATAAGGCTCAGAACTCACCAGAGAGCATGTAAAACCCCAGACCCCAGCCGCAAAGGTCTGTGAACTTCCCGCTTGTGATATGCGCTGTGTGCACTTATTTCACATAAAATATTTGTAATCCTGCTATGCCACCCCTCTTTTGTAAAACATTGTACGGGCCTGGTGTATAATAGCTTTGACATTGTCATAGGCCTTTCTTACATATGCTGTCACAACACACTGTAGTCTCTAAACAACACTTCAGTAATTTTCCTTGCCGTCCATTTCGGAATAATAAGCCGATAACTCGACACTAGCGCTGGCAATAAATAAAAAGCGCAGCCTTCCAGCCCTTATCTCATTGGCCACGCTCAGCTGCACATCGGTACGAATCTGGTGGACTCATCCATCGTCATCTATTCGTGGGGTGGAGGGGGGGGGGGGGGGGGGGGGGGTGGGGTGGGGTGGCGGGAGGGGCCTCACAAGTGGAATAGCCTTGGGCCTCTCTTCATCTAAATCAGGCCCTGGCTAAGCGTGTGAACTGGCAAATTAACCCGATTAAAGTCTGTTCACCAATGAAAAGAGGGGAGGACGTTCTGTTATATGCTGTTAACACTTGGCATGGGGAAATCTGGTTTGATACGCGGAGCGGGAAACGGACAGTGGATCAGGGTCCCTACTTTCCACCACCGATAGACTTATGATCACTCCCAACCCCCAGCCTTGCGTCAGGGGATGGTACACCCGGTCTTGAGACCAGCGGTTAAGGAACCTATAGGGAGAGCCCTCAATGTATTGAAGGGGTTGAACCAACTGACTGACCACGCCTGTTCGAGGCCACAAGTGAGGATAATTGATGCATCTGAAGATCGTACTACGATGTCTTTAAGTCTTAAGTACTTTTATTAAACACACTGCATACATAGCCCTGGCTGTACGTGGTCCGTCACGAGCACTAGAGAGGGAGCTAGGGGCGTGCGGGTTACAATTATACTGACTGCTGGGGGAGTGGTTAGCATGGACATCATGCTGGCAATTAAAGGTGTACACACAAGCATCTACATCCTTCCTCTACCAAAACAAGCAGTGAGTGACAGGGCGACCACGTCTCATACGCCAGGGTAAGTACAAACAGTAAATTAAAGGTGTACATAATCACACGTAATCGCCGTAGCGGACCGGCGGCCTGACCAGGCGACCAGACCGGGTCCGCACCTCGCCATCACATCCTTCCCCGACAGCAACAAGCGGGAACGCTGGATCAAGGTGGGGGCTATGGACAGGAGGGCTATGGACAGGAGAACCCCTAGGCGATGAAGGCAGTGGGGAGGGAGGGGAAGAGAACGGTGGGGAAGCCGCAGAAAGACGCTCCGGAGGAGGACGAGGGGAGGCCGGCCCCAGAGGAACTGGCAGAGCACAGGGCTGCGACAGAGGCAGCGGAGGGGCATAAGGAGCCGCCGGGGAAGGGAGAGGCTCGTTCACGAGCCGGAGATGCTGGCGGGACCGGCGGAACACCCTGCCGTCGCGGTTGACCAGGTAGGAGCGAGGGGAACCGGCAGAGCCGACGACCACAGCCAGCCCGGAGCGGCCAGAAGGGGACCACATACGGACTACCTGACCGGGGAGAAGAGGACAGAGAACACAGCAAGACCTGTCATGGGAACGCTTCTGGATACGGTGTTTGACAGCAATGCGTTCCCGGACCAAGGCAGGTTTCAGGACGGAGGGGGACAGGGACTGTTGAGACACCGGGACCGTGGGCCTCGTCACTCGGGACATTAGGCGCTGAGCCGGGGAGCCCAGGGCACGGTCGCGGGAGATGTTGCGGAGGTTCAGCAGGGCCAGGTAAATGTCGGTGCGGGATAGGCGGCAACGTTCCAACAACTCTTTAGCACTGCGAACCGCGCGCTCGGCCAGTCCATTGCTCTGTGGGTATTCCGGGCTGCTGGTGTAATGTCTAAAGTTCCAACGGTCAGCAAACTCTCGGAACTCGGCACTGGTGAACTGGCTGCCGTTGTCCGACTGCAGGCTGGCGGGAGACCGGAATGTGGCAAAGTGGCGGCGCAGCTTGTCGATGACCGCAGAGGAAGAGAGCGAGTGGAGCTGGTCAACTTCGAACCAGCTGGAGTACGAGTCAACAAGCACCAGAAAGTGCTTTCCGTGCCATTCAAAGATGTCAGTTGCTAGCGCAGACCGTGTGCTCGGCTAGGGACTTCAACTGACCAGAGGGCACGAAGTTCACGCCCCAAACCATCAAATCAGACGCCTCATACGGATGCTGGGTCGTGGAGGAAAGAGGCGCTCGCGACAGCGTGTCCGCAAGAACCATGTCCCTGCCCTTGCGGTAAACCACCGCAAAACTGAAGCGTTGCAGCTGGAGCAACATGCGCTGGAGCCGGGAGGAGGCCATGTGTATTGGCTTGTTGAGGATGGTGACCAGCGGCTGGTAGTCCGTCTCGACAGTGAAACAGTTGCCCAGGATATAGTCCTTGAATTTGGAGCATGCGAAGACAACTGCCAGCAGCTCCTTTTCAATCTGGGCATAGCTTTGCTCAGCGGACGTCATTGTGCGGGACGCGTAAGATACAGGCAGTTGCACCTCTGGATCGATGGCAATCTTGTAGCTGCACGGCAACCTCCCCAGCTTCGAGTCAAACCGGTCTGGAACTCGGCCAGCGGATCCAGGGACGCCTCAACCAGGTGGACATCGCTGTGGAAACGCACCAACCCGAGGTCCTGGCAGGCCTCCACGCCTAGCAGGGGAACACATTTACTGTCCAGCAGGAAGAAAGAGAGGGGCCGAGTGGCCGACCGCACCGTGCAGTGGAGAGTGACCTTCCCCACAGGAACAAGCACGCCGCCCCCATAGGCACGGAGAACAGCACTGTCTGTGGAAACATGCTCATTATTTCTTATCTTGTTAAACAGACGTGTTGACATAAACGTTGGCAGCTGCACCAGTGTCCACCTTAGCAGAGAAGGCCGTGCCATTCACCGTGATTTGGACGGTCGGGTCCGTTATCAGTCCAGCTGCACCTCGCAAGGAAAACACCTCCAGCTCGCTCTGCAAAGATTCAGGGTCAGACGGGGGAAGATCATCGTGCTGCAGATACGAACCAGACACTGAATCATCACAAGTCAGATAACGAGACGGCTTCTGCTGTGGCTTGGCACTGTTCCCACGGGAACGGCATGCCGCTGAAAAGTGTCCGAGCTTGTTGCAAAAGTTACAGGTTTTCCCCAACGCAGGGCACACATTATAACGGTGAGAGACAAAGTTACAATTGGGACACCGTTGAGGCGGTCTGGAGCCCAGCAGCGGTGTTGCCCTCTGTCGCCGAGGAGCACTGTACTGGGGACCAGCTAGACGGGCTGTGTGGACCACTGGGTCAGGTATAGCTGAGGAGACAGCCTCAGCTAAACGAGAGGCATGCAGCGCCTCATGTAGTGTCAGATCAGGCTTACTCAATAGCTCGGAGCGCAGCTTTTCGTCCCGCAGACCAAAGACCAGAATGTCACGGTCAAGGCATCGGGGGTCAGGTCACGTAGGTTACATCGGCGAGCCAACTGGCGCAACGCGGCCATAAAATTGTCAATAGATTCCCCCGGGGTTCTGTCGTCTGGAGAACAACTTAAAACGCTCCAGAATGTGATTAGTGGGAAGGTCGCACATCGTCGTAAATTTAGCAATTAAGCAGTCGGGGGTCAGCAGCACTCTCACCATGTCCATAGACGAACGACTCCGAACGCTCGAGCGCCTCCGAGCCAGCCAAGTTAAGCAGCAGGGAAGCCTTGACAGCGGGGGCCACAGCAGGGTGGGCAATGGTAACGTAATGCTCAAAGTCCCGTCGGAACACACTCCAGCGATGAGTGATGTCCGCATCAAAGACCAGGACGTCAGGCTTACGGCAGGCAGAAGCCATCGTGGAAGCAGGGGGGGGGGGGGGGGGGGGGGGGGGGGGTACTGGGACTAATGAAATAAAACGCGAAACACCGGAGACATAGGAACTACCACTTCTGATACCATGAAGATCGTACTACGATGTCTTTAAGTCTTAAGTACTTTTATTAAACACACTGCATACATAGCCCTGGCTGTACGTGGTCCGTCACGAGCACTAGAGAGGGAGCTAGGGGCGTGCGGGTTACAATTATACTGACTGCTGGGGGAGTGGTTAGCATGGACATCATGCTGGCAATTAAAGGTGTACACACAAGCATCTACAGCATCCAATCCCAGACAAAGGGGTGGGGCTAAGAGGCATGTATCTAGAAAGGAACTGTCTCTGGCCAACCTCCGAGCTGGTGTGGATAAGGAACAGATAGACGGCGTTCCCTGCAGCATTCCTTCTGTGCCATTTGGAAAATACATTGTGAGAAACATGGAATCATGGGTAGGATGGAGGAAACCCGGCCCAAGACGAGAGCCCCCAGGAAGGACCGTGGCGGTTCTCTTGGAATACGGATGTGGCCAGGGTCCCCGGCGGGTTTTCTCGGCGGCCTTCGCTCGACCGGTCGACCCTAGGTTTTATGTTACCTTACCCGATTGGGTCGCTAACTGAGAGGATGGTGGAACAGGCGAGAGAATGACGGCGAGAGAATTTCTCTTTTGAATTGCAGGTGTCGGCTGCTGCTCGTGCGGAGGAGTGGGTCCTGTGGCAACAGCAAGACGGACTGGGGGCACATCTCGGGTTATGGACAAATACGTTGCCTGATCCCGTCGCGCTCCTGTACTCAACACCTCACGTTACGAAGGTCAACATGCCATCAGATGTCTTCAATGCCTGCTACACCGGCTTGCTTACTTTCAGTGACTGATGTACAAGTACCCCTTTTCCTAACCTGACACCATTCAGATAGTAATCTGCCTTCCTGTTCTTTTCATCAATGTGGATGACCTCACATTATACTGCATCAGCCATGCATCTGCCCACTCACCCATCCTGTCCAAGTAAACCTGCATCCTCATAGCATCCGCTTCACAGATTACACTGCCACACGGTTTTGTGTCATCTGCAAATGTGCTAATGTTACATTTAATTCCATCATCTAAATCATGAATGTATACTTTAATTAGCTGAGGTCCCAGCACTGAGCCGTGCGTCATCCAACTACTCACAGTCTGACATTCAGAAAGGGACCAGTTAATCCTTACTGACGTTTCACAGAGAGTTGTGAGTCTGTGGAATAATCTGCCTCAAAGGACAGTGGAGGCTGGTTCTCTGGAAACTTTCAAGAGAGGTAGATAGGGCTCTTGAAGATCGCGGAGTCAGGAGATATGAGGAGAAGGCAGGAACAGGGTACTCATTGTGGATGATCAGCAATGATCACATTGAATGGCGGTGCTGGCTTTAAGGGCCGCATGGCCTCCTTCTACACTAATTGTCTATTGTATATAGACACAAAAGGCTGGAATTAGCGTGTGAGGCAGCATATCTGGAGAGAAGGAATGGGCGACGTTTTGGATCGAGATTCTTCTTCAGACTGATGGCATGGGAGGGAGCGGGACAAAGATAGAGAGTAAGACAGTAAGACGAGTGGGGGAACTGAGAAGTGGAAGGGGGTTGGAAGAGAAAGCAACGTCTATCTGAAGTTAGATAAGCCAATGTTCATACCGCTGGATTGTAAACTATCCAAGTCAAATATGGAATTTCCTCTCAAGTATCCCGCAATGTCTTCAGGATGTCCTCAGATGAGGCAGGGGATTCACGAAGCCATAGACTATTGGGGACACAGACGTTGCAAAGTGATAAACCATACAAAATCATTGCAATGCATATGGAAGACTGGACCACACCTGACCTTGGTGGTGCGTGGGCAAGATGGAGGCGTGGCAACAGGTGCAGCGCCGCTAATTTGGCAGTTGCTCTCAGGCTACGGCTTTCTGCAAGGATAAAAAGAGGGCATTTCACGGCATGCTTCAGCTGCTTCAAGAATTTAGTTTGGAGCACGCATTAAAGAGCCCAGTTCTCTCATGGTCCTAGATGGTAGCCAGCACACGACCAACACAAATTATATTCGGTTGCACATGATCCACGCAGTAATAAGTGCCCACAAAAGATGAAATCCCCAGAGACAACTATCAGTAAAATGAAGTATTGTCTGCTGTTCTTCATTACCGAGTCTCTGGGCTCGTCCTCACTGATATCGATATTGAACATGTCTGGTGGTGGAAGCATTCAATGAGAGGACGATGACTATTGGGGGCCATGGACGTGAGGTGGATGTAATGTAACTCGACCGCACCCGACACCGTTAAAGCTAGAAATCGATTAATGTTCAAACAAAGCAAGGCGTTAAGGAGCATTGAATATACAACCGAGTGGCCAAAATACGAGAACATATCATTTAAATAGCTCAGTACTAAATTGTATTTAATTTATTTGTCTCTATTTATTTATATCTGTTTATTCAATTTCTCTGAGGGACTCAAATAGAGAAAGCTAATAGACAGTGTCTGAGGCAGGAGACAGAGAAAGGAAGCACTCAGACCCAACATGTAGGGAGGAAAGAAGAAACAACTAATAAACAGAGAATAAGAGGTGATGGGTTTCTTAAATGTGTGAGCTGAGAGAAAGAGGGGGTATAAAATGAGGGTAGAAGCAATTGGTAGCAAGGAGAAAAGTAAAAGTGGCAGGCAGACAAATCCAAAGCAAAAATCAAAAAGGGCCAATTTTCAACATAATTGTATTAGGAGTAAGAGTGTTGTAAAAACAAGCTTGAAGGCTTTGTGTCTCAATGCGAGGACCATTCGTAATAAGGTGGATGTTGAAGGTGTAGATAGCTATTAATGACTATGATATAGTTGGGATCATGGACACATGGCTCCAGGGTGACCAAGGCTGGGTGCTGAACATCCAGGGATATTCAATATTCAGGAGGGATAGACAGAAAGGTAAAGGAGGCGGGGTAGTGTTGCTGGTTAGAGAGGAGATTAACGCAATAGAAAGGAAGGACATTAGCTTGGAGGATGTGGAATCAATATGGGTGGAGCTGCGAAACACTAAGGGGCAGAAAACGCTAGTGGGAGTTGTGTACAGGCCACCTAACAGTAGTAGTGGAGTTGGGGATGGCATCAAACAGGAAATTAGAAATGCGTGCAACAAAAGTAAAACAGTTATAATGGGTGACTTCAATCTACATATAGATTGTGTGAATCAAATTGGCAGGGGTGCTGAGGAAGAGGATTTATTGGAATGTATGCGGGATAGTTTTCCAAAGCAACATGTAGAGGATCCAACGAAAGAGCAGGCTATTCTAGACTGGGTGTTGAGTAATGTGCAAGGGTTAGTTAGCAGTCTTGTTGTGTGTGGCCCTTTATGCAAGAGTGACCATAATATGGTTGAGTTCTTCATTAGGATGGAGAGTGACATAATTAATTCAGAAGCAAGGGTTCTGAACTTAAAGAAAGGTAACTTTGAAGGCATGCGTGAATTGGCCAAGATAGGCAGCCAATTAATTCTTAAATGTTTGACAGTGGATGTGCAATGGACGGCATTTAAAGACTGCATGGATGAACTAGAACAAGTATTCACCTCAGTTTGGCAAAATAATAAATCAGGGAAGGTAGTGCATCTGTGGATCAAAATAAAAGATGAAGCATACAAATTAGCCTGAAAAAGCAACCTACCAGAGGACTGGGAGAAATTCAGAGTCCAGCAGGGGAGGACAAAGGGCTTAATTTGGAAAGGGAAAATAGATTATGAAAGAAAACTGGCAGGGAACATAAAAACTGATTGCAACAGTGTGTATAGATATGTGAAGAGAAAAATGTTAGTGAAACCAAATGTAGGTCCCTTGCAGTCAGAAACAGGTGAATTGATCATGGGGAACAAGCACACGCCAGACCAATTGAATTACTACTTTGGTTATGTCTTCACTAAGGAAGACATAAATAATCTGCCGGAAATAGCAGGGGACCGGGTGTCAAATAAGATGGAGGAACTGAGTGAAATCCAGTTGAGCCGGGAAGTGGTGTTGGGGAAATTGAATGTATTGAAGGCCGATAAATCCCTAGGGCCAGATAGGCTGCATCCCAGAGTACTCAAGGAAGTAGCCACAGAAATAGTGGATGCATTAGTATTAATTTTTCAAAACTGTTTATATTCTGGAGTAGTTCCTGAGGATTAGAGGGTAGCTAATATAACCCCTCTATTAAAAAAAAAGGAGGTAGAGAGAAAACGAGGAATACCGACCGGTTAGTCTAACATCGGTAGTGGGAAAAATGCTAGAGTCAGTTATTAAAGATGGATATCAGCACACTTGGAAAGTGGTGCAATCATTGGACAAGGTCAGCATGGATTTACGATAGGTAAATTATGTCTGACGAATGTTATAGAATGTTTCGAGGATGCAACTAGTAGAGACGATAAGGGAGATCCAGTGGATCTGTTATATCTGGACTTTCAGAAGGCTTTCCACATGGTCCCACAGAAGAGATTAGTATACAAACTTAAAGCACACGGTATTGGGAGTTTAGTATTGATGTGGATATAGAACTGGCTGGCTGACAGGAAGCACAGGGTAGGAGTAAACGGGTCCTTTTCAGAATGCAGGCAGTAACTAATGGGGTGCCGCAAGGCTCAGTGCTGGGAACCCAGCTATTTACAATATATATTAATGATTTGGATGAGGGAATTGAATGCAACATCTCCAAGTTTGCGGATGACACGAAGCTGAGGGCAGTGTTAGGTGTGAGGAAGATGCTCGGAGGCAGGAAGGTGACTTGGATAGGCTGGGTGAGTGTGCAAATGCATGGTAGATGCAGTATAATGTGGATAAATGTGAGGTTATCCACTTTGGTGGCAAAACAGGAGGTTAGACTATTTTCTGGATGGTGGCCGATTAGGAAAAGGGGAGATGCAATGAGACCTGGGTGTCATGATACACCAGTCATTGAAAGTAGGCATGCAGGTGCAGGAGGCAGTGAAGAAAGCGAATGATATGTCTGCAAAAGCATTTGAGTATAGAAGCAGGGAGTTTCGGGAAAACACAATCGTTAACAGGTTCATTGCGAGGATTGGAAGTAAGTATGGTTAAAAAGCTTTATGTTGGAATCGATCATTGAACGCAAAAATATATAATAATGTGTTTTTGTACATAGAGATGAGAGGAAAGTTCAGTACCTGTGCAAACGTTCACTAGCAATCATTAACGTGGCCGGGCGATGGTGCAGCGGTACAGTTGCTGCCTCTCAGCGCCAGAGGCCTGTCTCGATCCTGACTACTGGTGCTGTCTGTATGGAGTTTGTATGTTCACCCCATGACCAGCGTGCGGTTTCTCCGGGTGTTCCGGTTTCCTCACACACTCCAAAGATGTGTAGTTTTGTAGATTAGTTGGCTTCGATATACAGTGGCTTGCAAAAGTATTCATACCCCTTGAACTTTTCCACATTTTGCACGTTACAACCACAAACGTAATTTTATTTTATTAGGATTTTATGTGATGGACCAACACAAAGTGGCGCATAATTGTGAAGTGGAAGGAAAATGATACATGGTTTTTAAATCTTTTTAGAAATAAAAAACTGAAAAGTGTGGCGTGCAAAAGTATTCAGCCCCCTTTACTCTGATACCCCTAAATAAAAACCAGTGCAACCAATTGCCTTCAGAAGTCACCTAATTCGTAAATAGAGTCCACTTGTGTGTAATCTAATCTCAGTATAAATACAGCTGTTCTGTGAAGGCCTCAGAGGGTTGTTAGAGAACATTAGTGAACAAACAATGTTCCTTGGGTGTCATGAAGCCCAAGGAACACACCAGACAGGTCAGGGATAAAGTTGTGGAGAAGTTTAAAGCAGGGTTAGGTTATAAAAAAAATCCCAAGCTTTAAACATCTCATGGAGCACTGTTCAATCCATCATCCGAAAATGGAAAGTGTATGGCACAACTGCAAACCTACCAAGACATGGCCGTCCACCTAAACTGACAGGCGGGGCAAGAAGAGCATTGATCTGAGAAGCACCCAAGAGGCCCATGGTAACTCTGGAGGAGCTGCAGAGATCCACAGGTCAGGTGGGAGATTCTATTAGTCGTGCACTCCACAAATCGGGCCTTTATGGAAGAGTGGCAAGAAGAAAGCCATTGTTGAAACAAAGCCATCACAAGTCCCGTTTGCAGTTTGCCACAAGCCATGTGGGGGACCCAGCAAACATGTGGAGGAAGGTGCTCTGGTCTGATGAGACCAAAGTTAAAGTTTTTGGCATAAATGTAAAACGCTATGTGTAGTGGAAAACTAACACTGCACATCACCCTGACACACCATCCCCACTGTGAAACATGGTGGTGGCGGCATCATGCTGTGGGGATGCTTTTCTTCAGCAAGGACAGGGAATCTGGTCAGAGTTGACGGGAAGATGGATGGAGCCAAATACAGGGCAACCTGGGAAGAAAACCTGTTAGAGTCTGCAAAAGACTTGAGACTGGAACGGAGGTTCACCTTCCAGCAGGACAACAACCCTAAACATACAGCCAGAGCTACAATGGGATGGTTTAGATCAAAGCATATTCATGTGTTAGAATGGCCCAGTCAGTCCAGACCTAAATCCAATTGAGAATCTCTGGCAAGACTTGAAAATTGCTGTTCACAGACGCTCTCCATGCAATCCGACTGAGCTTGAGCTATTTTGCAAAGAAGAATGGGCAGAAATTTCAGTCTCTAGATGTGCAAAGCTGGTAGAGACATACCCCAAAAGACTTGCAGCTGTAATTGCAGTGAAAGGTGGTTCTACAAAGTATTGACTCAAGTATTGAATACTTTTGCACGCCACACTTTTCAGTTTTTTATTTGTAATAAAATTTGGAAACCATGTTTCATTTTCCTTCCACTTCACAATTATGCACCACTTTGTGTTGGTCTATCACATAAAATCCCAATGAAATACATTTACGTTTGTGGTTGTAACGTGACAAAATGTGGAAAAGTTCAAGGGTTATGAATACTTTTGCAAGCCACTGTAATTGTAAATTATCCTTGATGTGTGCAGGACAGTGTTTCCTCTTAGTGGATCGCTTGTCGGCGTGGATTCGGTGGGCCGAAGGGCCTGTTTTGTCGCTGCATTTCTAAAATAAACTGATCCAAACTGATACAGAGGCGGCTTTATGGACTATCTATAAAGTATACTACATGGTCAGCTGCAAATGCAAGTAACCGGTGAATAACAATTTCGGTGATTCTGTGCTTGAAATCGATTAATTCCACTGAAGCCACACATTTAAGAGACATAGAAACATAGGAACATTGAAATAGGTGCAGGGGGAGGCCATTCGGCCCTTCGAGCCAGCACCGCCATTCGTTGTGATCATGGTTGATCGTCCGCTATCAATAACCCGTGTCTGCCTTCTCCCCATATGCCGTGACTCCACAAGCCCCTGGAGCTCTGTCCAACTCTCTCTTAAATCCATTCCAACTCTCTCTTAAATTAAAGACAGATTACGTCGCTGACGTTTCAACAATTCAACTCATGTTGTTTGTGTGTGTGTGTTTGTGTATTTGTGTGTGTGGGGGTGGGGGGGTGGGGGGGGGGGGGAGGCAGTGGCTGAACAATACACCAAACATCTTGACCACAGATTTCGGCCGCGTTTGAATGTGTCACTGTCATTGATTGCATTCCGAATCGCCTCGATTCCCCCCTCATGATCATTGCGGAGTGACCGAGAGTTGACCGTGCTATGCAGCCATAGTTCAGTGCCCCATGGCCGTGACGAATTGACAGTTGGAGATAGTGGTTACAACACTTGGTTTTCAATCCCACGGCGCGCCATCTTTCAGTAATTCGGAGTTGCGAAAAGTATTGAGGTTTTGCATGAATCTACAAGTTCCATCTGCAATCATAGTGGAACTAACTTCAACTTTAGAAAAAGGGAACGTTTCTCTGCAAAATTGCTATGGGGAAATCCGTCGTCGATGATCGCAGTCTTGTGGCGCAAGGCCGAATTTAAAAATACGAATATTATGCAATACCTGGGTGGCCATTAAATACACCGGGTAGTTGAAAACCACTGCTACTTTGATTCTCATATGCAGAGGCCGGGTAGTCCATGCACAAACATTCGAACATGACAGGAGGTAATAACAAAGGAACTAAATGTGCATCCTGTAATCTGGCGTTTCAAAATAGGAGTGTCAACAAAATCTAAGAAGAATTTACACGTCATTGGATGCAAACGATATTTGGTAGTAAGTGCAAAGCATATCTGAGTTCAGGCGTGCATCCCCCAGTTGGGTCTCCCCTTCGCTCTCGGCTGGCCACCGCCATGTCCCCCTTCGTACTGGGCGCACATCGTTCACGCCGACCGGGTCCCCCCTTAGTTCATGATTTCAGACATTTGGTACTAAATTGGGGTTAGAATAAGTCACAAAGTCAGCGTAAGATGACAGGTACTACGACAGCGTGACATATAGTCTTCTTTTGCCCGAGACATCAGCCTCTGGTGCGGGAGACATCAGCCTCTTGTGCGGTAGACATCAACCTCTGGTGCGAGGGCCATCAGCCTCTGGTGCGGTGAGATCAACTTCTGGGGCGGTGGGACTTCAGACTCTTGAACAGTGAAACATCAGCCTCTGGTGTGGTGAGACATTAGCCTTTGGTTCAGTGAGACAGACAAGCGTTGGAGAGAAACTCAAACGTGTTATTAAAACAGTAAAACATACATTTAGGGCAATCGATGTGCTGAGAACGGCAGCTGATAACAAAGTTGTTGAAATCAAATGGGGCCCTAGGACATAGTTCATCGCTCATCGCAACTCCCACTCCATCATTTTCCCTTCACGTCCAAAAAAATCACAGTTCACTAATCGGATTGAAAAGGTTAAGGATTTAATCTTGAGGATTTTGAAGTACAGATGCGATATATTCCACGTTTATCGAACAAAACTAGTGGCAACATATATACAAATATCAATTCTACTGGATCATCATGAAATTGTGTAGAGACATTAATGATTTCGGAACGAAAGACTCTGTGTGGTGCAATGTATATTTTCTGCCATGCGTCTACAGTGTGTTCTGGGTAAATGTAGATTCTCATCAGTGCTGTCCGTGTCCTTGGTTCAATGTCGTGTAATGTACGTTTCTCCCAATGTTTTTCCAGCGGTTGGATTGAGTTGATGGTAATGTATACCTCCCACAATGTGCAGCAGGCCCAAAATATGTGTATTAGATGGGTGGTCCAATATGGTCGGAAATTGTAAATGTCTTACTAGGTAACCTCATTATAGATACTGATATTTTGTCATTTCACTTTTCCACAAAAACACGCACAGGGAATGCAAATTATTAATCTGCTGCTACCGCATCGGTAATTATTTTGGTATCCATCCCTTCTGAATAATAGTGTACTCGTCTTTTTTTATTGTTTGCCCACATAAATAAATACGATTCAGGCGGTGCCAACTAACCTTCTTGCATGTATTTCCCCTATTGCAGTTGGCACCTAATTTGGCGAGAGGCTAATATGCAGTGGAGACATTATGGCTGCAAATTATTTAAAATAATTTAAGGGAATTAACGAAAATTTAGAAAATGTGCTTTGAAAAGCACTTCGGGAAAAGTAATTTAATGTTAGGTTAAACATGCCCTGTGTTCACAGATGGCGCCGCAACAGAGATGGTCGAAAGCTCTAAGTTCATAGTAATTAATATCACCAATAAGTAGTACTGGACCAGCCACATCAAGATCGAATAATACACACTAACGCTTCTACTTCCTTGGATGGCCTATGAAGTAAGGCGTGTCCCCATCGACGCTTTCCAATCTCTACAGATTTGCCGCAGAAAGCATCTTATCGGGATGCATCATAATACAGTTTGGGAACAGTTCCTTCCAAAACAGCAAGCAATGGCGGAGATGGAGACGTAGGCCAGATCATCATACAAACCAACCTTCCTTCCATTGAAGGCCTCTACATTTTACGTTGCCTTAGCAAGCCCATCAGCATAATCAAGAACTAGTTTCATCCCGATCAGTCCATCTTCTCCAATTTCACATCAGACAAGATGAACAGAGGTTTGCAAACGCATAACTGCAGGCTCAAGGACAGTATTTTCCCAGCTGTTATCAGGAAACTGAACGTCCTGTCACCGGCTAAAGTGCGGCCTGGCGTCCAGTCGCCCTCATTGGAGACTTTTCAACTATCTTTAATCTGAATGTATCCAGTTTTATCTTTTAATTAATTTTGTTGTGCATTTCGCCTGCAACGTGGGATTGATTTGCGGACATAAGAAAATGCAGATGCTTGCAATCCTGCGTATAACACAAAGTGCATGAGTAAATCAGCGGGTCAGTCAGCATCAACAGATAGACGATGTTTCTGGTCGGAAACAGTTGGGATTATCTCTTCATTGGCAATGGCATAAAACGTTTGGTTGGCTGCCTTAGATTAATTATATTGCAGTAATGTTATATTTATTTTTCATACACGGCATCGTAGATTGATCGTAGAACACGGCAGCACTACTAAAATCGGCATGATCTGATGGAAATCTGGATAGTAGATGATATGTGAAGAAATGAATAGTCGGGGCTGATAGAGGCAGGGGTCATTTTCAAGGGCCAATTCACCGACAAACCAGCATGAAAGTGGGGATGTGGGAGGGTGCGAAGCACGGGAGGAAACCCATGCGGTCACAGAGAGAACGTACAATCGCCACACAGGTCGTAGCAGCAGTCAGGGTCGAACCCGGATCTCCGGCGCTATCAGACAGTAGATCTGCCAACTGCGGTTCCGCCAGAAGTGAAATAAGTCGGTTTTCGAATGGAAGTGGATCAGGAGGGACAGGTACATGAGGCTCGCTTCCAATGTCAGAGAGTCTGTGTCAGTAATTGTGAAGGATGGCCCATTCAAGTAGCAATGGGAGCGATCTCAGCAGAATAGTACCCAACGACTATCAGGAATACGAGTTGAACATCTTACGTTTGTCGCAGCATGTTATTGGCATTGTCTATCAGTGTTAAATGGTGTGTGGTGGGATTAGTAAACGGAGTATGGTACCCGACGCCTTTGAACTTGACATAATTCGTTTTTTAATTAGATAATTATCTTGTTCTGAGCCTTCACACAAAAGCATTCTGTTGGATCATCTGCAGTCTATACGGAATGGTCCATCCACGCATTGGATTGAATCCCATGATTCGGGTCTCTGTGAGTCACTGTGGGTGAGATACTGTAAGCGGTAGTTGAAATGTGTCGGTGTCTTTCGATCCCCTGAGCCACGCTTATTTCATATTCCTATGCAGACACGTTTTAATTGCCAGTCTTGTCCGTAAGGGGCTGAAGGGTGAGATAAAGTGGAAGAAACGCAGTGACCCAGAGATGGAAAGTAGGCGGAGGTCAGTCATTTCACTCTTCACATTATCCGGCAGCACCATCCTTCTATTGTTGACATATGCTCTCGAGTTCTTATATTATAACAGCGCTGGGACAACTCAGAATTATTCTGAACTCATCTTTCAACAAGTTGGGATTTTCGGCAGAATTTGAGTTGCACAAAAACGTTTTTTTTTAATGGAATCACTCAATCCACTTTCAGGCATCAACTAAAGCGAGCCGTGAAATGTCCAAGCCACATCAGTGATTCAAATTATTAAAAATCGAAATGCGTGAAGGTAGATGTGCTCTTTTTTCTCCGGCTCCAGATGGTCGCCCTCGGCGCTTCGCTTTCGAACCTTCCACACAAATCATGGCGCGTGGCGTTACGACAAGCAGCTAAAACTGACGTTCGATGAAGCGTAGTTTTCACACAATTTGCCCAATAGAATTTATTTTGTACCATAATCTATTGGCTCAGTGGCAATATAACAAAATAATTCTCGTTGGTGTTCCTGCGGATATAACCCCGGTGTCAGTCAGCCGTTCCCCATTATATGTACATATTGTGAAATGTATCGCCAACACTCGGTGTTATTCAAACTAAGGCCACAATTTCCTGCGGCGGGAAAGCTTCCGGTAATGCACAGGTTCAGTCACATTGTATTGATAATGCCCGGAGAGTTTGGACCTATGCACGGGATAGTTGGTCTGAGTCTCAATGCAACTAACATTCTGCAAGTCAGTGTTCGTAACAATATCCTTCAGGGACAGTGATACAAAACTTACGCTGCCCGGCGTCAGCTACGTGGTGCTGAAAACACAGGAGGAAGGTGAGCAGGTTAGTACATCGTCATGGTGAACCTGGCCTTCACTTCAATGCCCCAGCGTTAGCGTACTCATAACGTACCCATATCGGCAGAGAGTGAGACTAATCACAATGAAGAGGACGAATAGCGAATAGCACTGATATAAGAGTATCATTCGACGGTGAGATGTATCCGCAATGTTCTGCACACTTTAACTCTTCACGCACCACTGTGGCGTTCATTGGTTTCGTACCAAGGTCAACAGCACGGCTCCCACAATGGCCTTGTTTCTGCAAGTTTCGTGCTCATGGTAGTTGAACCTGTACCATCTTTCCCGTGGTCGATGAAAATGTACCATCTCGAGACACGATGTCTAGACGTCGGGGGTTTTATTACTACCGACGATAGGGCCTGTAAATCGGGCAGTCCGTAGCGGCGACTACGGACGGTGTGTGGCCCGGACGACAGATGAACAAAGGAGGAGGACTGACTGAACCTTGTTTCACCACAGTGAAAATGCTGTGGAGGACGTTTGTGTTAAATTCTATCGTGCATTGTGTGTTCTTTTTAAGTGTATGGCTGCTGGTAAATTGATTTCACTGCACCATCCGGTGCACGTGACGAATAAAATTGACTTTGACTTTGAATTTGACTTTGCCAGGGCTAGCAATTACGTAACCACCCGGCGAATGAAACCAATTACCACATGACCTGACATTCGTGACAGGTTTTGTGACATCAGGGTCAGTGACATTTATGGCTTGAGACAGAAGCTGAAATAAGAATGCTTAAGCTTTACGGGTTAGTCCGCACCTACTAAAAAGTTGACACAAGGTGCTGGGGTAACTCATCCGGGTCGGCAACATCTCTGGAGAACATGGATAAGTGACGTTTCATGTTATGAACATTCATCAGAATTATTGTGGTGGATAAGTAAGGATATGGGGTGGGGGGCGGGGGGGGGGGGTGTGTTATTGGAGAGGGAGCTGTAAGAGAGAAGAGGAAGAATAAAGCCTGCCGAGTTATAGGAGGATACAAATGGCCACGCTTTTGCAGTAGGGTGATGGGTAAACAAAGGGCAAAAATAAAATTATACCTAATTTGACGAAGCTAATCCTCTCTCCAACGATAGTTTGCGAGAAGCCCTCGAACCGTTCCGTCTCTGTTATTCCTGTAGTCCTCCTGGTGTACAACCATCTTTGACCTACACTCGCTACCATCTGCACATGTGCTTCCCCAGCATTAGCCTGCGCAGCTGCTTTGTAACAGGGGATTTCAGTTTTACTTCGGAGTCACGTGAGTGACTATGTGAAGAAGCCCCGCCTGGCGCTGGAACGGCATTACGTCGACGCTGACGGCAGAAGCAAGAGCTGCAGAGCGCAGCTCCTCGCAGCGGTCGGAACGGACCCGCAGGTAAGTGTAAGGAAAAGTGGGGACGTTCTAAAAAAGATGTTACGCTGGTAAAACCAGCAAAAGAGAATTTAAAAGTAAAAATCGGAGTCACGCTGGCGTACTGATTTAGCCAGATAAATGGGAAAGAAAATGGAGAAATCAAAGGAAAATTTCGCGGGTAAAAAGATCGTCCCGGGGTGAAGCTAAAGATACGGGACAAGAGTTTAGTGCGGATCCGGTTCCGATAGCGTTGGCCGCTGATTCACCCGTTAGTGAGACTATAATTTCTCCACAAATACAGACCACGGAGGAAAATGTTCCTAGAAAATCTAAAAATAAATCCGTGAGGCCCGTGGTTTCTGATAATGACTCTGATAATGAAAGTCCTCCGGATAATAAAGCTATATGGCTAAAAATGGAACATATGGAGAAAGTGCTCCAAAATATAATGAGACAAGGGTCACAGTACCCAGACGTTTCCCAAAATGACCCTGAGGGGCTTGAATATACAGAATATGGCTATGTGCCAAATTGGGAATTTGAAACTCCGGACCCAGGATTAAGGGCGGAGGAAGTCTCATTGGATATAATTCCAAGTGTATCAGGGCTGCAAAAGACAGACCCTGCAAGTGGTGATGTGGATTATGAGTGCACACCACGAATAAAAAAGAGAAGGCCAGATGTGCCTGAAATAGCAAAAGATTTTGCTATACCTGAAGGAAGTGGTGAGGCTATGGAAGAAAACCTAGCTGCCAGTATTAATTATATGGTATCTCACTAACTTCAAGATTCTGTGATGATTGAAACAGCAGAATTATATAAAACACCGGAAAATTGCACCTCATTGAAGGTACCTACGGTTAATCCGTCTATATGGACGCCTATGACTCCAGGCATGAGAGGACAAGAAATAAGATTTCAAAGAATCCTCAAATTGATTTCTGCTGCCATTACTGCTTTTGGAAAGCAAATGGAGGGGTTGGAGATGGATAAAATTCAAAAAGATACTTTGGGCTTATTATGCAATTCCTTCTATGAAATTAATTGTATGAGGAAAATTGCGATTCGGCCCATATTTCATCCAAGGTTTGCAGGTCTGAGTCGAGCAAGTGGTGTTCAAGCTCCTGGTTATCTATTTGGAGAAAACCTGCCTAAACAAATAAGAGAAATGGATGAAGAGGCTAAATCTATTAGCCACATGAGACCTTTCGTCTTTGGACAAAAAAGGTATTTTTCATCAAGAAGGGGATTTGATTTTGGAAACAGAGGCAGGAGTATGATAAGAAAATATTATCATCCGACACAGCCTAATGTTCACCCGTATACGGGGAGAAGGAGACCACCACGTTCATATGGAGAGGTACAAAAAAATTATTCTATGCTTAAACATACTGTGGACAAATCTCCAGTTGGAGGGAGATTACAAATGTTTTATGATGAATGGCTTGCCATCACATCTGATCGGTTTATTTTACAAACAGTTTCAGGAGCTACTATTACATTTAAAGAAGGTGTTAATTCTCCGGTACAAAATAAACCTGCTTATGGTTTTATGTTTTCTGCAATTGAGGAGGCAGAAATAAATGTGGAAATTGACAAATTGTTTAAAAAAGGTGTTATTGAAAAAACAGTTGAACATGAGCATCCATTTGTGTCAAATATATTTCCATGAAATAAAAAAGATGGTGGTTGCAGAATTATTCTGGACCTTACAAATCTTAATAAATTTGTCGAATATAAACATTTTAAAATGGAAACATTTAACACTGCAAGACATTTGATATCAGCAGGTTGTTATATGGCTACAATTGATTTAAAGGATGCGTACTATTCAGTACCAATACATCAGTTCTTTCGAAGGTATTTAAAATTTAATTGGCTGGGACAGCTGTGGCAATTCAAAGCTTTACCAAATGGGTTAAGTTCAGCTCCCAGGCTCTTTACAAAGCAGTTGAAACCAGCTTTAGCACAATTAAGAGCACAAAAGCACATTATTATGGCTTATCTGGATGACATTCTAATCATCAATAGTAATCAAGAATCAGCTGGAAAATCAGTTTCAGCAACTAAAATTTTATTTGAGAAGTTAGGTTTCTTGATTCATCCAATTAAGTCCCAGCTGCAGCCAGCACAGTCAATTAACTATTTGGGGTTTGTAATTAACTCAGTTACTATGCTAGTGACTTTGCCAACAGATAATATTGATGATATTTTGGTGACCTGTAGGGGTCTCATTCACAAACCTTATCCCTCCATCCGAGAAGTAGCAAAGGTTATTGGTAAACTAGTAGCAGCATTTCCTGCAGTAGAATTTGGTCCATTACATTACCAAAACCTTCAAAGGGACAAAATAAGAGCTCTAAAAAACAGAGCAGGCCATTTTGATAGGCCTATGCAATTAACAAAAGAAGCTTTATTGGAATTACAATGGTGGATTGAAAATGTCCCACAAGCTGGTAAAAAGATTCTGATACAACAGCCTGAAGTAATTTTACAAACAGATGCTAGTGCTCTCGGATGGGGGGGGGGGGGGGGGGGGGGGGGGGGGGGGGGGGGGGAACAGATTCACTCACCAGCTGTGGAGGCAGATGGACTGTCCAAGAGGAAATGTTTCTCCAAACATATGGTATTAACTATTTAGAATTGTTAGGTGCATTTTATGGGTTGAAGGCATATTGTTCTACAAAAAAGAATCTGCATGTACAGATACAATTAGACAATAAAACAGCTGTTGCATATATTAATCACATGGGTGGAGTCAGATCGGTATCATGTGATTGTTTGGTCAATCAGATATGGCAATGGTGTTTTAACCACCAAATTTGGATTTCGGCAAATTATATCCCAGGTAAAGACAATGTGGTGGCAGACAATAGATCAAGAATGTTTAAAGATAACACAGAATGGATGTTGAACCCAGTAATATTCAGTAAAATTGTGACTCAATTCTGTTTGCTTCAAGACTAAATCATCAATTGCCTAAATATGTGTCTTGGGAACCAGATCCAGACGCAGTAGCAGTAGATGCTTTTTCACTAAACTGGGGGAATATGTTCTTTTATGCTTTTCCACCATTTGCTCTGGTTCAGCAATGTCTGAAGAAAATAGAACAAGATTCTGCCACAGGATTATTGGTAATTCCAAATTGGCCGACACAACCATGGTTCCCATTGATGTTAAACATGATTAAAGAACCATATATGTCAATTCCTAGCAGCAGTGATTTATTGATAAAACCAGTAACCAAAGAAATTCATCCATTACATGCTTATATGAATTTGTTAATCTGCAGGTTTTGACCAGACCACTACAGGAGCTTGGATTATCGGATAGAACTATGGATATTATAGTCGCATCATGGCGAGATAGCACTCAGAGACAATATATGACACATATAAAGAAATTGGAAACATTTTGCAGACAGTCAAATATATCCTATCATACTGTGAACATTGCAAACATTTTGGAGTTCCTTGCCGAATTGCATTTTGAACAACACTTAAGTTACAGTGCCATTAATAGTGCACATAGTGCTTTATCATCTTATTTAGGACAAATCTCTGACCAGAAATCAATTGGGTCACATCCATTAATATCCAGATTTATGAAAGGAATCTTTAACAAAAATCCACCCAAACCAAGATATACAGAAATTTGGGATGTTAGCATTGTACTTACTTTGCTTAGGCAATGGACTCCAATCGAAGGTTTGTCATTGGAAAGGTTAACATTTAAATTAGTAATGTTAATGGCATTGGTTTCAGCTCAAAGGGTGCAAACATTACAAATGTTACGTTTAGACTGTATGCATGTGACTGCAGATAACATTGTGTTCTATGTTTATGATCTGTTCAAACAAAGCAGACCAGGGAGAACTGGAGCGAAGGTAATGTTTCAAGCTTATCCCATTGATCCAACGTTGTGTGTAGTTAAACATTTGAATCATTATGTAAAAGTTACCAAAACTCTTCGAGGAGATGAAAAAACATTAATGATTACGCATAAGAAAACCACACACAAAAGCTTCAGTGCAAACAATTTCAGGTGGTTAAAACAGGTGTTACTTTTAGCAGGAGTAGACACTGATGTGTTCAAATCTCACTCCACCAGGGCAGCAGCTACATCCGCGGTGAAGTTACAGGACGTACCACTCGAACATATTTTAGAAACCGCAGGGTGGTGTAAAGAAGAAACTTTTTCAAAGTTCTACAATCAACCTGTTCACACAATGACAGGCTTTGGACACGCGGTGTTGGGTTCACTATAATCACCTGCTTTGTTTCACTATTGATTGATATTATCAATTATGTTATCACTTATATCTTTTATCACTTTGTAATGGTTCCCTCGGGTATAAAAGAGGGTTATTATATGTTCTTTTATCATTAAACGATTTATGAAAAGAACTAAAACTAGTCTGGTTTCTCATGTATGTGTTGACCTAGCCGGACTGTCGTATGGAAGAATTCTACGACATGAAAAACACAGAAGCTTCAAAATCTTCACGTAGTCACTCACGTGACTCCGAAGTAAATTAGTAAGATTAAACGAGAACTTACCAGTTCGAAGTTTGATCTTTATTTTATGAGGAGTACCGATGAGGGATTACGTGAAGAAGCCCCGCCTGGCGCTGGAACGGCATACTTCAAAGCAGCGGCATGAAAAACACAGAACACAATAGCCGGTGTAAGATAGTAAGGCTCATCATAGATTTAGAACTACCAGATGATCATTTATTTTATGAGGGTGTGGAGTGGAGGGCACGTAATCCATCATCGTTACTCCTCATAAAATAAAGATCAAACTTCGAACTGGTAAGTTCTCGTTTAATCTTACTATTACATTTCCAATCTTCACAGATTGAGCTCAACCAGTATATCAGCACTTCGAAACAGAGGTGAAAGTGACAGTATATAGTACTGGATGTGAAAAGATTGAGAGGGAAAGGGTTTTACTCAGTGGGAGGTGAGATTGATCCTGGGATTTGTGACTACAAGAGGGAGGGGTAGACAAATTGCAGATATACCTGTGATGATATGATAGATTTTAAGAGACAAATGCAACGTGAGCGTGCATTGAAAACAGGCGGAATGGGCATTGTCATATCGTCCAATTTGTTGCAATTTTTAAACAAATAATATTTGCCTATCTTTTATTTATTGTTCTTTATCGATCCACATCATCGTCTATATAGTTCTCCCTTTATCAATATTTATTCGAGTGAAGTCAGCGGAAGCAAATGTAAAATGCAAGAACAATGGGGCGGTGATCAATACAACCGCATTTATTCATTAATACAGGTCTTGTAGCATTAACTCTGAAGAGCGGGTTTTATAAGATAACGAGCGAGAAGTTTAGCGTGGCTGGCAACACTTATAGCGGTTAGGGCAATGAACAGATATTTTCACATCTTCCGGAAAAATGCAGAGGGGTTTACACTGACCGCCTCTCGATCTGCATTTCGCATCTAGAAAATAAACGAATTATTATTCAAGTTTAAGTTCAAATTCAAGTTCGCATTTATTGCCACATGTACTAATTCAGGTACATTGAAATTTGTGTTCCCATACATCCATGCTAACTGAAAAGCAACAATACACACAGGCACATAAAATAAAATTTAGCATAAACATCCACCACAGTGCAATGCACATTCCTCACCGTGATGGAAGGCAATAATGTTCAGTCATCTTCCTCCTTTGTTCACACGTGGTCGGGGCTGAAACCTCCGCTGTTCGCCGCTGCAGACGTCCCGATCTCGCGTCGGATTGATGGAAACTCCGGATCTGAACTCTCCGCGGCATGGAGCTCCCGAGTCGGCCTCTTCTTACCGGAGACCGCGGATCCACGGTGTTAAACAAGACTTGCTCCGCGGACGGAGCCATTTCACTGACGTTCCTCGACAAAGGATCGTAGGCTCCGCGATGGTATGTCCGCGCCGCGCCCGCGAATTGAAGCTCCGGGCCGGTGTTCAGGAAAGGCCACACCTTCAACGTTGGTAGGCCGCCGGGGGTGGGAGGGGGGGTACGGAGATGCGTCGCCGAGAAAAATCGCATCTCCGTCGAGGTAAGTTACTGAAAAAAGTTTTCCCCAATTGCCCCCAAGCCCACATAAAACAAAGAAACATAGATTATACTTTTAAAACATACTTAAAATAATAAAAGCAGAGAGGAGGCTCACTGATTTGGCGAAGCAGCCACTGCTGTGGCGCCACCCGATGGACAATAATAAATGAAAATGAAAGAGAATCCTTGAGAACCTCAGCAGTGGTAGAAGGTAAACGTGTTCTTATTGGCGTAGGCTGGGCGTGTGTTGATGAGGTAGGATGTGGTGAGAGAAGAGGGGCATGGAGGTGAATTACTTTACATTTCACATTCCAAATTTAATCTGCTTTGATGGGAATTCAATTGGAACGGTGAGTCAAAGTCCAGGGACTGTCGAGTGTTTGCATGACACGAATCTGCTGCATTCCGGAAGTGTTTGACGTGTTGCAGTTCAACACGCAAACCTGGATGCGGAACTGGTGAACCAACTGAGCCAACGAATTTTGGCAGAGCATGATCGGTGATGTACAAGTGCATGTGTGTGGTGGACACATTATTTTACAATATGTGTTATCAACCAAAGGTCAAGTATATCGCAACTACATTTGTTGACAATTTAAATAAAGATGGGCAGTTTATGACTGTATTTCAAGATGACATCGCCACAAATTCCGGAAATGGTTGACAGTTAATAACCGTTCATTTTGTCGATCTCCAGTAATCCTGCAGCACATTCTAAATCCATTCAATAATTGTATCATTCCCCGTAAATTCGTATATATTAATGTTAAAGGTCCCCATGGTCAGCTCTAATCTCTTTCCCAATTCACTACATGCAAACCTCGGAGGCCGGACAGTGATTGTCAGTGTATGGTTCTACAGAATGTTCCAAACTCACACTCATGAACTACACTTCGAGGGAAGTGGTAAGGATAGGAAGCGGGATTGTACGTTTGTTCCCCTATGTCCGTCCGCTTTGAGGTTTACTGCAGCGCAGAGGCGGATCATTTCGGTGCCGGGCTGTACGTGAATTCCCATTGTTGTACCGAGGGGCAAAGAACAAACTCACTCGTGATAATGCACTACCTCATTGTGATTAACTGGTCTCTATTCAAATGTACAGACTTCGTTTGAGTCCTATTGCTGCTCTAACATTGAAATTATCGGTTCGTCCGGAGCAGACCCTCTTTAACACTCCCGTCGACAAAATTAGTTTCTATACATACATGACGGAAATCCCGCTGTGAGCCGTTGAGTCAGGAGCAATATTCCAAAAAGGAACAGAAGAGCGTTTCTCATCTTGCAGCGTGAGTCCAGTTCAGAATCAAAGAACCGGGAAGGGGATATTAAATCTACTCAGATATGATGCTATCTTGATATTGGCTGGACTGTTCATTAATCTCGGTGTGATTGGCGGACGTCGTCTATTGATGCTGCTAGATTAGTGGAGACGTGTTTGGATCGAGTTGCTTCTGGAGGAAGCCGACAATCTGGTCTATTTGTGCTGTAATCCACGACTAACTTGTCGAACTGATGCCAGTGTGAAATGTTAGCCACCACTCCTTCCCCATCGTGTGCTTTGTATTATATTATTGCACTGTGTCTGGATCTTTTGACTCACATGTTTGCGAAGGATATCGGAAATCTTAAGAATCCACACTTTAGAATTTAATAACACGCATTCCATCGCGTTAGGTCGCAGTTGCAAAAATGTTTTCTCCCACTGATGTGTGCTCCTATTCAGTAAAATGCACACCGAGTTTTGTCATCTCGGGAAAGGGAGACCACGCGTCCCAGTGCCCCTTCATTAATTTGTTTTGATTTTTCTTTTGCCCGGTGCACAGTTCGTTGAAATGAACACCGTTCTCACTGTGCATGCAACTAGGATCGCAAAGTAGGAATGAGCGAGTGAACCTTGCATTGCGATTCAAATGATCGTCTAACTACTTGTTAAATGTTGCCGGAGATTTTGCCTCTGCTGCCTGGTCACGGAGTAAATCACAGATCACATCCACTTACAGAACACCTCTTTAAGGTCACACTTAATCACATTATCTTACCGCAACCGTTCGCCGTACAGTTACGTACAACATTGCAGTGTTTTAATACTATGTAAGTGCTTTTCAGCATTCATCCATATAGAGTCAAATAATGGAAGAGTGAGAAAACAAGCCTTCGACATAACTTGCCCACACCGTCCAACTAGCTATACTACCACCTGCCTGCGCTTGGTCCACATCCCTCCAACCCTGTCCTATCTATATACCTTACCTGTTTCTCAAATGTTGCGATAGTCCAAGCCTCAACTACCTCATCTGGCAGCTATTTCCATACACCCACCACCCTTTGTGTGAAAGAATTACCCCTCAGATCCCTATTAAATATTATCCCGTTTACATTGAACCTATGTCCTCTGGTCCTCGATTCCCCTACTCTGTGCAAGAGACGCTGTGCGTCTACCGGGTCTATTCTTCTCGTGATGTTATACACCTCTATAAGGTCACCCTCTTCCTTCTCCGATCCATGGAAGATACCTATTCAGCCTAAGCCTCTCTATATAGCCCAAACCCTCTAGTCCTGGCAAGGACCACATTGGCGCAGGCTCTTGTAGGGAATGTTGAAAATTGCAAGGAAGATGAATGAGTAGGTTATAGTTTGGTTAACCCTGGAGCACACATACTGGGCAGCATGATGGGAAATGTCCAAGAGTGTAGTTAAAATAGCAAAGCTGAAACATTGCTATCACTACGTACTGACACTAAACTGCATTTCGTTGTACCCATACTTGTATCTGTGCAATGACATTAAATTTGAATTGAATTGAATTGAATTGAATTGAATTCTGTGAAAAAGTAGGCTTTCTTATCAGTAGGGGGATGTTAGCCATTTTTAGTTATGCCTAAGTTCTTATCTGCTGCAATCTTGCAATAAAAGCTCTTGGTCTGTTTGTTCAGCACGCAAGTATATAAAATTCCACCAACCATGCGTCAACCCACACGGCCAATCGACCCCGTTCCTGTTGCAACTTTTCAGAACCATTTTCACTATCTAACATTATCAATCACTTTTATATCACCAGCTTATACTGCCTTGGACGTACTCATCCATATCACTGATGCAGATGATGAACAGTCATGAGCCCAGAACCGATCCCTGAGGAACACGACTAGTGACAGCCCTCCAGTCCGAAAAGCAACCTTCCACCATCACCATCTGCTTCCTTCCATGGAACCAATTTGCTATGTATGCAAAGAATAGGAGTGAACGGGTCCTTTTCAGAATGGCAGGCAATGGCGAGTGGAGTGCCGCAAGGCTCGGTGTCGGGGTCGCAACTGTTTACCATATATATTAATGATTTGGAAGAGGGAATGAGGACAACACGATGGGGTTGACAGCTTGGTGGCAGTGTGAACTGTGAAGAGGATGTTAGAAGGTTGCAGGGGGACCTGGAAAGGTTGAGTGAGTGGGCAGGTGCGTGGCAGATGCAGTATAATATAGATAAATGTGAGGTTATCCACTTTGGAGGCAAAAACAAGGTGGCAGATTATTATCTCAATGGGGTAAGGTTTGGTAAGATGGAGGGACAGCGAGACCTGGGTGTACATGTACACCAGTCACTGAAAGTTGGCGTGCAGGTACAGCAGGCAGTGAAGAAAGCTAATGGAATGTTGACCTTCATAACAATAGGATTTCAGTACAGAAGTAAAGAGGTTCTTCTGCAGTTGTATAGGGCTCTGGTGAGACCACAACTGGAGTGTTGTGTCCAATTTTGCTCTCCTAACTTGAGGAAGGACATCCTTGTGATTGAGGCAGTGCAGCGTAGGTTCACGAGATTGATCCCTGGGATGGTGGGAATGTCATATGAGGAAAGTTTGAAAAGACTAGGCTTGTATTCACTGCAGTATAGAAGGATGGGTGGGGGGGGGGGGGTCTTATAGCAACATATAAAATTATAAAAGGGCTGGACAGGCTAGATGCAGGAAAAATGTTCCCAATGTTGGGTGAGTCCAGAACCAGGGGCCACAGTCTTAGAATAAAGGGGGGGTCATTTCAGACTGAGGTGAGACTAAACCTTTTTACCCAGAGAGTTGTGAATTTATGGAATTCCCTGCCACAGAGGGCAGTGGACGCCAAATCACTGGATGGATTTAAGAGAAAGTCGGATAGAGCTCTAGGGGCTAGTGGAGTCGAGGGATATGGGGAGAAGGCAGGCACAGGTTATTGATGGCGGATGATGATCACAATGAATGGCGGTGCTGGCTCAAAGGGCCGAATGGCCTCCTCCTGCATCTTTTTTCTATGTCTATGTCTATCGTTTCTTCGACCCCATGCGATCTAACCTTTTAGAGCAGCCTACCTTGCGGAACATTGTCAAATGCCTTGCTGAAATACAGATATTCAACATCAACAGCTCTGACCTCATACACCTTATTGATCACGTCTCCAAAATATACTGATCTGTAAGACATGACGTCCCACGTAGGGAACCATGCTGCCTATGCCTTATCAGTCCTGGCCAATAGACAATAGACAATAAACAATAGGCAATAGACCATTCGGCCCTTCGAGCCAGCACCACCATTCAATGTGATCATCCCCAATCTGTACCCCGTTCATGCCTTGTCCCCGTATCCCCTGACTCCGCTACCTTTAAGAGCCCTATCTAGCTCTCTCTCTTCAAAGTGTCCAGAGAACCGGCCTCCACCGCCCTCTGAGGCAGAGAATTCCACAGACTCATAACTGTCGGTGAGAAAAAATGTTTCCACTTCTCCGTTCTAAATGGCTTACCCCTTTTTCTTAAACTCCCCCAACATCGGGATCATATTTCCTGCCTCTAGCGTGTCCAAACCCTTAACAATCTTATATGCTTCAATAAGATTCTCACTCATCCTTCTAATCTCTAGAGTGTACAAGCCCAGCCGCTCCATTCTCTCAGCATATGGCTGTCCCGCCATCCCGGGAATTAACCTTGTAAACCTACGCTGCACTCCCTCAAAAGAATGTCCTTCCTCAAATTAGGGGACCGAAACTACACCCAATACTCTAGGTGTGGTCTCACGAGGGCGCTGTTCAACTGCAGAAGGACATCTTTGCTCCTATACTCGACTCCTCTTTTTATAAAGGCCAACATGCCATTCGCTTTCTTCACTGCCTGCTGTACCTGCATGCTGACTTTCATAGACTGATGAACAAGGACCCACATATCCCGTTGTACTTCCCCTTTTCCCAACTTGACGCCATTTAGATAGTTACCTGCCTTCCTGCTTTTGATACCTAAATGGACATCCTCACATTTATCCACATTAAACATCATCTGCCCGTCCACATGCATGCTTAACTTATCCCTCAGTATATTCTCTCGTCGCTTTCCAACTCACAGATGTTGAGCTTGCGGGTTTATGTTTCCCAGCATTTCCCCACAGCACTTCCTGAAAAGAGGCACAGCATTTGCCACTCTCCATTCTTCCGGCACCTCTCCTGTATTAGAGGACAACTAGTAAATTTCAACCTGAGCTCCCATAATTTCCTCTCTCGTTCTCTACAATGTCCTGGGACATATCTGACCAGGCCTGCGGATTTGTCTACCTTCATACACGATAGTACCTTTAATAATTCTTCGATATAACAAACCTATCCATTCTCTTCTCAAATCTGAAATGCTGCATCCATTGCAATGTCCCGCTAAAGGGCGGCACAGTGGCGCAGCGCTAGAGTTGCTGCCTTACAGCGTCAGAGACCCGCGTTCGATCCCGAGTGCGTGTGATGGTTGTACGGAGTTTTCGTTCTCCCCGTGACCCCGTCGGTTTCCCCGGGTGCGTCGGTTTCCTTCCTCACCCCACAGACGTGCAGGTTTTTAGGTGAATTGGTTACGGTAAAGATTGTAAATTGTCCCTAGTGCGTAGGATAGTGAAAGTCTACTGCGTGATCGCTGGTCAGCGCGGACCGGGTGGGCCGAAGGTCCAAGTTCCGAGCTTTATTTCGAAATAAATTAAAGTAAAGCTGAACTAAACCACTTTTGCAATCGCATCTTCGCTACAGTGTGGTGGACATAATATTACAACTGACGCCTACAAATGTTCTCCTAAGTTATGAAAATGACATGTTTCTGTATCCAGGGTGCATTATAACATGCGTGGTTGCAGAACATTTAGAAAGCAGCGCTTGGTCAGCAGTTCGTCCGTCATCTTATCCGACTTGACGGTATAAAAGCTTAAATATTATATAAGTGCTACTGCGTTCCGTAATCCAAACGTTCTTTGAGTGAAGACGTTAATCCTAAATCCCACCAGACCTTTACTCTCATTACATTAAGGATCTCAAGATTTCTAATGTCTGCAAAGAGGATGTTCTGCTCCAATTCATACTCTTTTCGCTCATAATTTACAAGACTTATGAGATCCCTCTCGATCCTCCTATGTAAATGGAGCATAATCGCATATATTTGTATATTTTGCAACTCACTACTCATGCCTATTATCAACAATGGGAAATCTTTCCGGTATACTGCGGAGTTGCGGATTGGAGTTGGTTTGTCTAAAAGTGCAGCACAATATGGAGCAACTTGAAATAATGGCGACAAAATGGCAGATGAAGTTTACTCGGAACACACGTGACGTTTTACACTTTAGGAGTTCAAAAGGAAGGAGTTGGAGCATTGGATGTGCAGAGGGATCGTGCTGTGCAAACTCCATCCGTCTGGGAGGATTTTAGGATGAACGTGCAAACTCTATTAAAAGAGCCACAAAGGTGGATAGGCTGGTAAAGAAGGCGTACGGTTGAACTCCGAGTGTAAACGTTAGTGAACCATATTTCCGCTGTATATTCTACTGATCTCCTTCCTAAAAGAACGTCCTTCAATTATGAGGCTATGAACTCTAGTTTTTAGACTTTCCCCTTAATGAAAACACCCAGATCTCAAACTCTGTGCGGAAGATCAGGTTTGTATTATTTTCCAACAGTCTTCGAATGTTAAATTGAGGCGAATAAAATATTAACAATAGCATTGTAGTACAGCACAGTGAGTTAGGCGGCCGCAGTCCTTTCATACGTGACAGTTATTTAACGTTGTGCATGGAGTAAGAGAAAAGGGGTGAGAGGGGATCTGAAAACTCTCTGCAGGCAGAGAGATGTTACAATTTGGAACGTGTTCCCTTAGAATATGGTGGAGGAAAATGTCACAATATTTAAAAGTATTAGCAGGATCAGAAAGCCCGGACCAAATGCTGGTAAGGAGGATTAACATCGCGGTGGCGTCATTTTATGTGGTCCTTGTATCTCAGGTACACGAGTCTCTGATATCTGTGCATCCTCTATGCACGTGGGCTGTGGGGACCAAACTCACTGTGGGCGTCCAGATCTTCAGGAGGATGATAATTCTGCAATATAAAGAGTATATTACAGTATCTGCAATATAGAAGGAAATCAAAATGCATTAGGCTTTTTTTCATGATATGTTTAACGGACAGTTAAAAGAAGAAACATTTCACAAATCTTCCTTCATATTAACATGCATTAGGGCACAGACACATTGGCCCCAAGTAAAAGAAGAACGTGTTCATTTTAACATGTTCACAGAACATTCAGTACGTTCTTTGGAACACATTCTGCTATGCAAACCTAATCAAATCCGCTTCGATGAGTTGCACTCATTGCCACGTACTTATTATATTGTGCCGACGAAAGCTACACGGAAAACTTCACCTTTGACTGATATAAATCTGAATTAAAAATAGAGAGAACGATTAAATGCCTTAATTGTATCTGACCAACACGGTGTACATAAAATAAGTATGATTAGGACGATGTGTAGGATAATTCCAAACGAAATAGAAACAATCTGAAAGAACAGGCAGAAAACCAACATCTCGGGGGAGAGAATCCATTAGTCGTTTTGTGTCAGTGAATATTCATCAGAATCGGCAATTAATGGGACAGAAGTGCGATGAATCCGCAGCGCCGAACAATCTGCAGCTCAGAGTATTTATCAACCTGGGCCTAGAAATAGCAGGTGCTTTGCTGGTTATTTCCCAATGCACTGTATACTATGCGAGAGGTGCCTCTATCATCGCCAACCCAATCCGACTTAACACGATGCCAGCCGGTTGGACATAAATAGAGCAACACCTGCAACCAGTTTCGAAAACTATTTATGTGCTTTCCTGTTTGCGACTAGTGAAGACAGCAGAAGGTGATGCAAGCCATCCTCTTGGTTTTTGGGATATTGATGTTAATTTCACCGTTCGCAGAGGCCAAAAGGCACTCTGGCGTCTTTGATGGGTATTTTATGTCAAAGGAAGAAATCCCAATTACATGTCAAAGGCAGAAATCCCAATTCTCAAGCAGATTTCCCACAGGTGCTGGCAATGTTGAGGTTTTGTGACAAGGAGAACTCATATTGCGGAGGCAGCGAAGTGACCCAACACGCGGGCACGCAATTTGGTGGACAGCAGAGAGTGAAAAATCAGACTCTGTTCCGTTCCACGCTCCCTCTCGCCAATGGTAGAATAGGAATAGAAATAGGAATACTTTATTGTCACTTAGCTAGTAAGTAAGCTTGAAAGTAAGCATGCAGGTAGAGGAGGCAGTGAATAAAGCTAATGGCACGTTGGCCTTCATAACAAGAGGAGGTGAGTATAGGAGCAAAGAGGTCCTTTCACAGTTGGGTAGGGCCCTAGTGAGAACACACCTGGAGTATTGTGTGCAGTTTCGATCTTCTAATCTGAGGAAGGGCATTCTTGCAATTGAGGTTAATTCCCGGGATAGCGGGACTGTCATATGTTGAAAGGGTAGAGCGACTTGGCTTGTATACACTGGACTTTAAAAGGATGAGAAGGGATCTTATTGAAACGCATAGGTCTATTAAGGGATTAGACAGGCTGGAGACTGGAAACGTCTTGCCGATATTGGGGGAGTCCTGAACCAGGGACCACAGTTTATGAATACGGGGTTGGCCATTTAGAACGAGAGATGAGGAAAATCTCCACCCAGAGACTTGCGAATCTGTGGCATTATCTGCCTCGGAAATCCAATTCTCTGAATGTTTTCAATAGCGAGTTCGATAGAGCTCTTAAAGATAGCGAAGTCACGGGATAAGGGAGAATGCAGGAACGGGGTACTGCTTGTGGATGATCAGCCATGGATGATCACAGTGAATGATGGTGCTCGCTTGAAGGGCCGACTGGCCTACTCCTACATCTATTGTCTATTATCTTGTATCTAGAAATAGTGCAATGCTTTGCTTGCATACCCAAATAGCTGCCCCCTACGGCGCTGACAAAGATACACACCACGCCGGCTGCTCCTATTGCCCCCCCCCCCCACAACGGTTCCCCCACGCCAAGTCCCCATTGTCCTTTGTCCCATACCCCCACCACCCTATTGTTCACTGCTCTTCCCCTCCCTCACGGCTGTCTCCTCACACCGGGTCCTCCATTGTGCGTCCCTTTCCCATTCACTGTGGTCCTTCACGCTCTCAACGATCGTCCGCCGCGGGACCATCTACGCGGACTCATCGTCGCGAGGCTTCGCCGCTTCACCGCCGCCGAAGAATCCCTGCTGTCGACGACCCACTTCACGCCTCCGTGACAGAAACCCGGGCCCGAGCCGCGGGATCCGTCGGCCGCACCAACGACACAGACTCCAACCCGCGAGGCCCCAGCCGAGCCCTGACCCGGGCTTCTATGTGGCGATCTGGGAGCATCGAGACCGTGGTGTCTCGATAAAGGCCTCCGCCGCTATCCCAGTCCACAGCCGCGGATTCTTGCACATGTATCCATATTTTAAGCGCAATTTACAAAAGATAAACAAACAATTTCAAAGTCCGGTCCACATGCTGGATGTCCTGGAGTGCCTTCAATCCAGTTACGTCCAGGTAAGCCCCAGGCTGCCGCAGGGTCTCATCCATCGCCCACCAACCGACGTCCATCTCCTCGCCCGACCGCCTCATGAGGACGGTTTCGGAAGATTCTGTTGATCCTCTGCCCGTTTATCTTTGTCCCCAGCCGCGCGCTATCGTAAATTAGAAAATGATTCGCTGCTCTGAATTAGTCCTATGTTAATCTATCCAAATATATTTGGGGTGATACGGAAGGAGATCTTTTGAAATCTTGAAATAGGTAGTAGATAAATGCTATGAATCGGAATTTTGTGGTGAAGAAATGTACAGTTAGTCAATTTACTCTATTATATTTTACTTAGTAATATCACTGCATGACATATTTGACCCAATTAATTTTCATTTTTGATTAGCAAATTTTATATCCATGTTAATTTGTTCATCCACTAAATGGCAAACAGTTACACAGCGCAATTCATTCGCACCATTTGAAATGCAGACACCACTATTACGGGTTATCACCATTACTGGTTGTTAATCCTTAATTTCTCATTAAGACATAAAATCGCAAAGAAAAACATTACCAAAAGGCTATTCGACTTCCGGAGTTCAGCGTACATCATAAGGGCAGATTATGTTTTCAAGGCGTCTTCGTGTTTTCCATGTATGTGTAAATCAATGTCCAAACAATTAATTATTCAACATGTATTTTAAGATAACGAGTCACCTGCGGAAAAGCTGGAGGAATTTGTCAACTAAACTGCCACAAGAATGAGAAAACATATAGATTATGTTTATTGGGGAATGTATGCTGCGTGCCAACTGGTTTTGGGCGACGGTAGTCAGTCTCATTTCCATCCGTTAACAGCCGGCCATCGTTCAGAACTCCCTAAACTGCTGGACCAATGAATAAAAATGGCTGCACGATTACAGTTTGTTTACTGCTTGTTTCTCTTTCCGACTAGACGGCGCGAAAATATTTATTTTCTGAAGGGGATAACTAACTACGGGGGAATTTGTAGGAATCAGTGATTTTTTAAAACAAATATGGGGGGCGTGGGAGGTGTGGGGAGCGTGGGGGCGTGGGGCGTGGGGCACGGGGGCGTGGGAGGGGGGCATTTGAAATCTGAAATGAAATGAAAGGTTGCTAGAAGGACTGAGGAGGGCCCGTCTCATGAAGGGCCTTCGACTTCAAATATGAACTTTGCATCTATTTGTTCCTGCCTTATTGATGTAACCAGCATTTCCTGTTTTCATTTACACATAAAGCATCGCTAGAAATGTTTCCTTTACTTATGTTAGTGAGACAAGTGAAAGTGATACGTCGGACAATAGGACAACAGACATAGTACTGGAAATAACAGAACAAACGTGCGGATGACCTGTAAAACGAATGTTGCCTACTGGATCTATTTGCTTCCAATTCTCCGTTTCCTAATTATCACTTGCGGCTGCACCTGTGACACACTCATTCGAGCACGAATCACCGTGTGTATGTGTTTGTGCGTGCGCGTGTATTCCTGTGTGTGTGTGGGGGGTGGGGGGGGTGGGGGGTCGATGCGTGTCTGCGTGTGAACGGTCCTGTCATCCACTGACTATACGGACATGCAACACCTTCCGCTCCAAACAAAACTTAATTCCCACTCTTTGTTTGCTACCACCCAATGACATTGCCACGTTTATCACTAATTTACCGCCAAACCCGCCAAAATTATATCACTAATTTACGGTCTAACTTTGCACGATTATTTCCTATGCAGGGCGTAATCTAACAGAAAAGGCTGCACAATCATTGGATTGTCCACATCAATAAAGTTAGTTACACGCACACATCCAAGTGCATTTTCAACACCTATCCATTTGTTACGCAATATTCCCCTCTCATTAATCAAGGTGATTTTGTCTGACATGACATTCCATTATAAGTGTTTTGTTATTGCTCACCCTTTCCCCTGCTAACATCAGGCGCGGCAGTTCATAATTATTTTCTTTCTCTCCAACCCCTTGTGAAATAATGGCCGTAATGCCATTCCATTCAGGGATCAGAAGGCTCGATGAATCACGCAAGTTAACAAATCAAACCTATCTACATGCAGGTAATCATTCACTGGAAACATGTGTAGGAAGGAACTGCAGTTGCCGCTTCATAACCAAGATAGACACACACTGCTGGAGTACCTCTGCCGGTCAGGCAACATCTGTCGAGAAAAAGATGGATGACCTCCTCCCTCGACTCCATCCAGGGACCTTGACATTATTTTCAGGCAAGACAGAAGATTATGCATCACCTCCAACCTCATCTTCTGTATCCGTCGATCTAGATGTGGGCTCCTTGGTCTCTGCGTGACCAAGCGCAGACTCGGCGATCGTTTCGCAGAATACTTATGCTCAGGCCAACTTTCCCTACGCGATCTCCCGATTGCCAAACTCTTTAACTCCCCTTCCATTCCTACAGTGACCTTTCCGTCTCTACCACCTCCACTGCCACAAGCAATTTGGAGGAACAGCACTTCATATTTCATTTGGCCAGTTTACAACCCAGCGGTATGAACGTTGATTTCTCTATTTTCAGGTTCCCATGCAGTAACCCACCCTCTACCCCCATGCCCTAATCATCCTACTACTTCCTCTGCTCGCAACCTTGTATCCGTTGTTTATCACCACTTTATAGGCTCTACGCTTCCTTGGCCATCAGTTGCCGGTCTAGATTTTGTTCTGGCATTTTCTCACCTCCAGTCTCCCGCCGCCCCTCTGTAGTCCAAAGTAGGGTTCCAATCGATACGCATTATTTTTCTCCAGAGATGCTGCTTGATCCGCTGTGTTACTGAAGCATTTTGTGTCTATCTTGGAAGATATTTTACATGCTTAGCCAACATTGGGTCTTTTAAGTAACATAACATCCACATCTAATCATTGGCCAGTTTTATTTTGCAACTGCTGAAAAAGTAACAATGATAAATTATCAAATTGGTAAGACCAATTCTGGAGTATGGTGTACAATTTTGGTCGCCTAGTTATAGGAAGGATGTCAACAAAATAGAGAGAGTACAGAGGAGATTTACTAGAATGTTGCCAGGGTTCCAGCAACTATGTTACAGAGAAAGGTTGAACAAGTTAGGTCTTTATTCTTTGGAGCGCAGAAGGTTAAGGGGGGACTTGATTGAGGTCTTTAAAATGATGAAAGGGATAGACAGAGTTGACGTGGATAAGCTTTTCCCATTGAGGGTAGGGAAGATTCAAACAAGAGGGCATGACATGAGAATTAAGGGACAGAAGTTTAGGGGTAACGTGAGGGGGAACTTCTTTACTCAGAGGGTGGTGGCTGTGTGGAATGAGCTTCCAGCAGAGGTGGTGGAGGCAGGATCGATTTTAACATTTAAAAGTAAAGTGGATAGGTATATGGACGTGAATGGAATGGAGGGGTATGGCCTGAGTGCAGGTAGATGGGACTAGGGGAAAACAAATGGTCGGCATGGACTGGAAGGGCCGAGAGGGCCTGTCTCCGTGCTGTAATTGTTATATGGTTAAATATGTGGTATATTAATAAAACGGTCAAAAAGTTTGAATAATTGATATCCAGTTTAACAATTCCTCCCACCAGTGGAAGTGTATAGTGTAGGATCTCAGATATTGGGAGACTTTAGACTTGAAGGATACAACGCGGAAACAGGCCCTTCGTCCCACCGAGTTCGCGCCGGCCAGCCAAACTCACCTCCCATCCCACAAGTTACCTAAGCCAATTAACCTACAAACTGTACCTCTTTGGCATGTGTGCGAAACCAGAGCTTAGAATCTGTCTACAGGACAACTATTTGTCATGCACTCCACAAATCGAGCCTTTATGGAAGAGTGGCAAGAAGAAATCCATTGTTGAAACAGCCATAAGAAGTCTCGTTTGCAGTTTGCCACAAGCCATGTGGGGGACACAGCAAACATGTGGAGGAAGGTGCTCTGGTCTGATGAGACCAAAATTGAAGTTTTTGACCTAAATGCAAAACGCTATGTGTGGCAGAAAACTAACACTGCACATCACCCTGAACACACCATCCCCACTATGTAACATGGTGGTGGCAGCATCATGCTGTGGGGATGCTTTTCATCAGCAGGGACAGGGAAGCTGGTCAGAGTTCTTGGGAAGATGGGTGGAGCCAAATACTGGCCAATCTTGGAAGAAAACCTGTTAGAGTCTGCAAAAGACTTGAGACTGGGGCGGAGGTTCATCTTCCAGCAGGACAACGACCCTAAACATACAGCCAGAGCTACAATGGAATGATTAAGATCAAAGCATATTCATGTGTTAGAATGGCCCAGTCAAAGTCCAGACCTAAATCCAATTGAGAATCTCTGGCAAGACTTGAAAATTGCTGTTCACAGACGCTCTCCATCCAATCTGACTGAGCTTGAGCTATTTTGCAAAGAACAATGGGCAAAAATGTCAGTCTCTAGATGTGCAAAGCTGGTAGAGACATACCCCAAAAGACTTTCAGCTGTAATTGCAGCTCAAAGTTCGTTCTACAAAGTATTGACTCAGGGGGGCTGAATACTTTTGCACGCCACACTTTTCAGTTTTTTATTTGTAATAACATTTGGAAACCATGTATCATTTTCCTTCCACTTCACAATTATGCACCACTTTCTGTTGGTATATCACATAAAATCCCAATAAAATACATTTACGTTTGTGGTTGTAACGTGACAAAATTTGGAAAAGTTCGGGGTATGAATACTTTTGCAAGCCACTGTACAAGCCCAGTCGCCCCATTCTTTCATATGACAGTCCCGCCATCCCGGGAATTAACCTACGCAGCACTCCCTCAATAGCAAGAACGTCCTACCTCAAATTAAGAGACCTAAACTGCACACAATACTCCAGGTGTGGTCTCACCAGGGCCTTGTACAACTGCGGAAGGACCTCTTTGCTCCTACACTCAATTCCTCACGTTATGAAGGCCAACATGCCATTAACTTTCTTCACTGCCTGTCGCACCTGTATGCTTACTTTCAGTGACTGATGTACTAGGACTCCTAGATCTCGTTGTATTTCCCTTTTCCTTTCCTGACACAATTCAGTCAATAAACGGCTTCCCGTTCTTGCCTCCATAGTGGACAACCGCACATTGTTTTGTGCGCAGCATGTATATAGTTTTTGCGGGCCACGGAAAGGTTCACATCAGTGATCTCGGTTCACTGCACATCTCTGCCACAGTCGTTTCTGCCATTGTACTGTGTCCCTGTACAGCGTAGACATCAGCCTGTTTGGAACCGGGCTGAATTTTCTGCACTTGGTTGAATGCTTCATAGCGACAGAATTTGCAAAACTCACTGTAAGTAAATTATCTCCAGCCACCGATTCGCTGCTTTTTGTTGATGGAAAGCCTAGTGGAACACATGACACTGGTCTGCTAGTGCCGCTTCCGTAATTCTTTTTGTCGTCAAAGCCATCTGAAGATCGGGATATTCGTCATCTTGTAGTGATTGCCCGCACGAATTCACTTAATTTCTTCCGATTATTTAAACTTTTTTGAAGACAAACATTTGCAGTTGGCGAGAGGGAAGGATGCAATGGGTAGAATATGTCCAACATATTCCAGAAATGTTTTTAGTGTGTATAGGAAAATGTTACAAATGATGATTATAATTGGTAAGTAGGTCGTCCAAATTCAGACTATTAACTAAAATGAGATAAATGGCAGGTGAGCAGAATACAGAGACACCTCGATGATCTTCCACGTGAATTTTATACTCAGGACAATTGGCGACGATATTCAAAGAGGGACAAGGGCGAAATCAGCGATTTGAGGTTTTTTGCAATCTACACCTTTATCGGCGGCACAGTGGCGCAGCGGTAGCGTTGCGGCCTTACAGCTCCAGAGACCCGGGTTCGTTCTTAACTACAGGTGCTGTCTCTCCGGAGTTTGTAAGCTCCCCCTGTGACCGTGTGCGTTTCCACCGTATGTTCCAGTTTCCTCCCACATTCCAAAGATGTTGGATAATTCGCTTCTCTAAATTGGCCCTACAATGTAGGGTAGGACTTGTGTATGACCTATCATTTGTAGGCGCGGACCCGGTGGGCCGAAGCGCTCGGTTCCACGCTGTATCACAAAACTACATTGAACTAAAGGTGTACATAGTGGTCAGGTGACTTTACCGTCACCTGACCACTAAGTCCTTTTTTCCCCTCGCTCCCACAAGGCGTATAATGCAATAGTTTGAAAATTAGTACGATCAAACTGAGAAACAGTTTGATTCCTTCTGCTATGGTATTCCACCACGATCTTCCAACAGGCTTGGTTGCAGTCCCAATCCCAATTGCAATAGATTATATTTTGTACTCATTAATGTTCCTATTTGCTCCACATGCTGCACCTCTGTGTGGTTTGCTTTTATTCATTCATGATCCGTTTTAAGACTAAATACTTCATTGGAAAACAGAAAATGATTGTAATTGGAAATGTAGGTGCAACAACAACAACGAAAAGGCGACGCTTCTGTGATTATATTGAACAGGAAGGAGATGGCTAAAATAATGGAGTGAGAATAGGGTATTAGTAGCGGGATACAAGGCGAAGGTGGATACAGGAAACATGATTTTAATTGTAACATTGCAGATGTCCAGAGCACAACAGATGGTTCTGTATCAAAATGCAGGGATCAATCCACAACATCCCCATTCACGAGGAATGACTGGAGTCAGAAGATCATTCTTGTGGGTGAACCCATGGAAAATACCCAGCCCTGCCGGAATACCTGGCCGTGTTGTTGCGACCAGCGCAGACCAACTGGCTACGGTGTTGCGGAGATCTTCAGCATCTCATTATTCAGGTCTAATCTAGCCATACGCTTCAAAACAGCATTAATAATACCTCATCCAGGAAACGTCGGGTGACAGGCATCGATGACTCATAACCCGTGGCACTATCTTCCGTGGCGAGTAAGCGCTTTGAGACGTTGGTAATGACGCATGTCTGTTCCTAACTCAGCCAGGACCCGGACCCACTGCAATTTACCTAACGCCACAATAGTTCATCGGGAGATGGTATCTCACTGGCTCTTGACTCCACACTGGGTCACTCGCATGATACGAACTGCTGCTGATCATGGACCACAACTCAGCTTCAAATACCGACACCAACTATAGATATTACTAGGGCTCTGCTCATACCCATGCACGTGTATCGACTTCTTCATCAACAGAAACAATCACTACAAATTGAAAACACACTTCGTCCTGGATATCGATGAGGGCAGGAGAACCTTCACTTTGTGTGCAACACTCAGTCCGTACAAATGACACTGCAGCCAGACGGTAATTCAAACTCCGTCTTTAGATTCGCCGTCGATATCGCGATTGCTTGATGAATCACTGGGAAACAAGATGGTAATGGAGAATCTCTTCGCATGGAGTCAGGGCTGCAATCTTGAATTTGAATTAGGCCGGAGATGAAAATGTCTGATTAGAAGCAGTGCAAACGTTTAATTCTGTCGGAACCTTGCATTATCTTTGTCTATATAAACATTTGTTAAAGTATCTTTGAAGCATTCTATCGGTTTCATTTCTTTATTTAGTTTAGGTTATTGACAGGTGTACCAAGGTATAGTGCACACCTTTTGTTGCGCGCTAATCATTCAGCAGAAATACAATACAAGATTGCAATTTAGAGCGTAGAGGCACACGGTAAGGGAATATATGTTAGTGCATGATAAATCCAGCCAAGTCCGATCAAAGATAATCCATGTCGAAAATGAGGTAGATCGTAGTTCCGCAGTACTCTCCGGTAATGATCGGATGATTCAATTCCCTGAGAATAGCCGGGAAGAAACCGTCCCCGAATCAGGAGATTTGTGTTTTGAGACATTTATACATTTTGCCTGATGGATGAGGGGAGGCCAAGGCGGAATTCGTCCTTGATTATGCTGCTGGCCTTACCGAAGCAACGTGAGTTATAAATGGAGTCAATAGAAGAGTGGTTGGTTGTGTGATGGTCTGGGCTGCGACCACAATTCGCTGCAATTTCCTGCGAACTTTGATGAAGCTGCTCCCAAACCAAGCTGTGATGCATCACGATAAAATGTTTTCTATGGTGCATCGATGGTGGAGTCGTGTCTGATACAGCCAATGCCACAGGACGGTGGAAACTTTAATCTGTAGTTAGGAAGTGTTGGTTTTAGTCCGGAGTTGTCCGGTTGTAAAATTTTGCGGAAACGTAACTGAACAGACATCCACATTCTGTATTAATTGCAGGGATAGCAAATTGAGCTGTACATGGTTAGTCTCAATCTCATACACGACATGAATACGCTCACATTTTCTATCTCCAACAGGTCAACAGGTTGCTATCTTACTGGCTGTTCTCTCTCCTCTCGCCCATTCACACAATGGGGCCACACGAGTTTGGCTGCTGTTCATTGACACAGCTCAGCGTTTTAATCAATCAACTCCAAGGTCATCAGCAAGTTCCATGTCCTCGGCTTCTATGTACACCTTTGAAGATCGATCTATAAATTAATCTTTAGCCCAATCTGCATCACCACACAGTAAAGAGATATACGTGTGGTGCCACCACCACAACCCTTCGCTTAACATTATCCAAATCAGCAACTAATCGTTCAATACATTAGACAAGGAGGAAATGTACCAGTTTAATTTGGTTTACCACCGTCGGAATGAGTTGACAGATTCGACTTACTGGGCGCTAACATCCCACATGCACTGTTCTGGTCGCAGTTCGACTTATTGAGAACTTCAAAGAGATTCGGCATGTCACGACACTCCAAATATCCCTTGAAGATGCATTGTGGCGATTGTTCTGTCGGAGTATATCATACGGCAGTCGCAACATTCAGGAATCTAGAAAATGCAGCGATTTATGGATTCAAGCTGGTCCATTGCAGGCACTACCCCTCAACAACACAATCCACTGCATCAACGAGGAGGAATCGTCATCAAATGTCTTTACCATCCGGACATGCCCTCTTCTCGCGTCTATCCTCCGGCAGAAGGAACAGAAATCCGAAGATTACACGTGTAAGAAGGTACTGTAGATGCTGGTTTAAACCGAATATAGACATAAATAGCTGGAGTAACTCAACGGGACAGGCAGTATCTCTGGAGAGAATGAAAGCGTGACATATCGGTCACGAACCTTCATGTTCAGTTTCAGGATCAGCTAGTTTCCTGCGACTAGAAGTTTCCTGAAAATAGACAGAGTAACTCAGCGGGAGAGGCCACATTTCTGGAGAGAAATAATGGGTGAGATGCTGCCCGTCCTACTGTGTTAGACCAGCATTTTGTGTCAATCTCGTTTGTAAACCATGCACTTGCCATTATTCTTAGTCTCTGTGCATCCCTCTGCAATTGGATGCTCGACTTCCTCATCCACAGACCACAGTCAGATCGAATTGGCAGAAATACTTCATCCTCAGTAACAATCAGTACGGGAGCACCTCAAGGCTGCATGCTCAGCCCTCTGCTTTGCTCACTCTATACCCATGACTTTGTAGCCGGATATAGTGCGAACTCCATCATCAAGTTCGCAGGTGACACTGTTTCTGTTGGCCGAATCACAGTGGCCGAATTTAGGCGACCAAAATTGTACACCATACTCCAGAATTGGTCTTACCAATGCCTTGTACAATTTTAACATTAATTCTCTACTCCTATATTGAATGCTCTGATTTATAAAGGCTAGCGCACCAAAGGCTTTCTTTACCACCCTATCTACATGCGATTCCACCTTCAGGGAACTATGCACAGTTATTCCTAGATCTCTCTGTTCCACAGCATTCCTCAATTCCCTACCATTTACCATGTACGTCCTATTTTGATTTGTCCTGCCAAGATGTAGCACTTCACACTTATCAGAATTAAACTCCATCTGCCATCTTTCAGCGCACTTTTCCAAATGGCCCAAATCTCTCTGTAGACTTTGAAAATCTACTCCATTATCCACAACACCACCTATCTTAGTATCATCTGCATACTTACTTATCCAATTTTCCACCCCACCATCCAGATCATTGATGTACATGACAAACAACAGTGGACCCAACACAGATCCCTGAGGCACCCCACTGGTCACCGGCTTCCAACCTGACAAACAGCCATCCACCATTACTCTCTGACATCTCCCATTCAGCCACTGTTGAATCCATCTTGCTACTCCGCCATTAACACCCAAAAATTCAACCTTCTTAACTAACCTTCCATGGGGAACCTTGTCAAAGGGCTTACTGAAATCCATATAGACAACGTCCACTGCTTTACCCTCATGAATTTCCCTAGTAACCGCTTCAAATAATTCAAGGAGGTTTGTCAAACATGACCTTCCAGGCACAAATCCATGTTGACTGTTCCTGATCAGACCCTGTTTATCCAGATGCTTATATATATTATCTTTAAGTATCCTTTCCATTAATTAGCCCACCACTGACGTCAAACTAACAGGTCTATAATTGCTAGGTTTATTCTTTGAACCTTTTTTAAACAATGGAACAACATGCGCAGTACGCCAATCCTCCGGCACGATTCCCATTTCTAATGACATTTGAAATATTTCTGCAGCTCCTGCTATTTCTACACTAACTTCCCTCAATGTCCTAGGGAATATCCTGTCAGGACCATAGATTGTGTATGCAAACGAATAATTTTCACTGTGACTTCTCACGTGACAATAATAATAATAATAATAATAATAATAATAATAATAATAATAATAATAATAATAATAATAATAATAATAATAATAATAATAATATATTTTATTGTCATTGCACAGAGGTACAACGAGATTTGCTATGCAGCTTCCAACCGATGTAATAACTTAACCAATTAAAAATGTAGACACCCAGAGAAACAAGATTTTAAAAAAAAACATTAAAACAGTATAAAGTGAAATTAGGTCTGTTCCGGGTCGATGTGCAACTTGACCATCTGAGGGAGACAGTTCATTCGGGGTCGGGGGGGGGGGGGGGGGAGGGGCACTCAGCAGGGCCGGTTCAGAACAGCTATAGCTCTGGGGATGAAGCTGTTCTTAAGTCTGGAGGTGCGGGCGTCGAAGGCCTTGTAACGTCTGCCCGAAGGTAGATGGTCGAACAGACTATTGCAAATATTAAATTTAATTCAATTCAACCTGGACACATTGTTATTTACATCCCAACATGAAATGTCGACAGGGGACGGGATCACGATGAACCACTCCGACAATACGAACGTGTACGTCAAGCTGCTACTCATCGACGAAAACGCAGCGTGCAACACTGACACCACCATCAACATTATCATTATACAGGGAACTGCGCGTCCGTTCACCTTTTGCATTTGTGCGGACATCCTCATTCGCGGATCAAAATCGGTACATTGACAACACGTTTCTTCCTGAATAACCATCAGGACAGGACCACCTAAATGCCGTGTCCTTCACTCACCTATGCAGTCTAGACAAACCGTAGTTCCCGCTTCATATTTAGATTCGCCGACGACATCACGGTTGTCCGTTGACTAACTGGATAACAAGGTGGCGATTGAAAATCTCATCAAATGGTGTCAGAACAGTAATCTTGATTTTAAATTAGGCCTGAAATGAAAATGAGTGATTAGAAGCGGTGCACAAGCTTATTACTGTCGGAAAGATGGGTTAGCATTGTCTGTAGTAATCATTTATTAAAATGTATTTTCAGCTTTCTCCGCGGTAGTCAAGATGTCCCGGTCAAGGACAGGGGACGTCTAATATTACAATACAGCGGCCTTACTCTCTGCAGTGAGTACACCACATATAACCATATAACCATATAATGGTTATAACCATATAACCATATAACAATTACAGCACGGAGACAGGCCCTCTCGGCCCTTCCAGTCCGTGCCGACCATTTGTTTTCCCCTAGTCCCATCTACCTTCACTCAGACCATACCCCTCCATTCCCTTCACGTCCATATACCTATCCACTTTACTTTTAAATGTTAAAATCGATCCTGCCTCCACCACCTCTGCTGGAAGCTCATTCCACACAGCCACCACCCTCTGAGTAAAGAAGTTCCCCCTCACGTTACCCCTAAACTTCTGTCCCTTAATTCTCATGTCATGCCCTCTTGTTTGAATCTTCCCTACCCTCAATGGGAAAAGCTTATCCACGTCAACTCTGTCTATGCCTTTCATAATTTTAAAGACCTCAATCAAGTCCCCCCTTAACCTTCTGCGCTCCAAAGAATAAAGACCTAACTTGTTCAACCTTTCTCTGTAACATAGTTGCTGGAACCCTGGCAACATTCTAGTAAATCTCCTCTGTACTCTCTCTATTTTGTGGACATCCTTCCTATAACTAGGCGACCAAAATTGTACACCATACTCCAGAATTGGTCTTACCAATGCCTTGTACAATTTTAACATTACTTCCCTACTCCTATATTCAATGCTCTGATTTATAAAGGCCAGCACACCAAAGGCTTTCTTTACCACCCTATCTACATGCGATTCCACCTTCAGGGAACTTTGCACAGTTATTCCTAGATCCCTCTGTTCCACAGCATTCCTCAATTCCCTACCATTTACCATGTACGTCCTATTTTGATTTGTCCTGCCAAGATGTAGCACTTCACACTTATCAGCATTAAACTCCATCTGCCATCTTTCAGCCCACTTTTCCAAATGGCCCAAATCTCTCTGTAGACTTTGAGAATCTACTTCATTATCCACAATACCACCTATCTAAGTAATCATCTGCATACTTACTTATCCAATTTTCCACCCCATCATCCAGATCATTGATGTACATGACAAACAACAATGGACCCAACACAGATCCCTGAGGCACCCCACTGGTCACCGGCTTCCAACCTGACAAACAGCCATCCACCATTACTCTCTGACATCTCCCATTCAGCCACTGTTGAATCCATCTTGCTACTCCGCCATTAACACCCAAAGATTGAACCTTCTGAACCAACCTTCCATGGGGAACCTTGTCAAAGGCCTTACTGAAATCCATATAGACAACATCCACTGCTTTACCCTCATCAATTTCCCTAGTTACCGCTTCAAAAAATTCAAGAAGGTTTGTCAAACATGACCTTCCAGGCACAAATCCATGTTGACTGTTCCTGATCAGACCCTGTTTATCCAGATGCTTATATATATTATCTCTAAGTATCCTTTCCATTAATTTGCCCACCACTGACGTCAAACTAATAGGTCTATAATAGTAAGATTAAACGAGAATTTACCAGTTCGAAGTTTGATCGTTATTTTATGAGGAGTTACGATGAGGGATTACGTGAAGAGCCCGCCTGGCGCTGGCAAACGGCATACTTCAAAGCAGCGGCATGAAAAACACAGAACACAAAAATAGCCGAAGTAACATAGTAAGGCTCATAATAGACTTAGAACTACCAGATGATCATTTATTTTATGAGGGTGGGGAGTGGAGGGCACGTAATCCCTCATCGTAACTCCTCATAAAATAACGATCAAACTTCGAACTGGTAAGTTCTCGTTTAATCTTACTATTTTACTTCGGAGTCACGTGAGTGACTACGTGAAGATTTTAAAGCTTTCTGTGTTTTTTATGTCGTAGAATTAATCAGTACGACAGTCCGGCTAAGTAAATACATACATGAGAAAAACCAGACTAATTTTAGTTCTTTCCATAATTAATTTTTAATGGTTTAAAGAAACATCATAATAACCCTCTTATATCTGAGGGATCATTACAAGTGATAAAAGATATAAGTGACTACATAACTGATTATAGCAATCAATAGTAAACAAAGCAGGTGACTATAGTGATCCCAACACCGCGTGGCCAAAGCTTGTCATAGTGTGAACAGTTTATTGTAGAACTTTGAAAAAGTTTCTTCTTTACTCCACCCTGCGATTTTTAAAATATGCTCCAGCGGTACGTCCCGCACCTTCGCCGCGGACGTAGCTGCAGCCCTGGTGGAGTGAGATTTGAACACATCAGTGTCTACTCCTGCTAACAGTAACACCTGTTTCAACCACTTTTGAGATAGTTTGAACTGAAGCTTTAGTGTGTGGTTTTTTATGCGTAATCATTAACGTTTTTTCATTTCCTCGAATAGTTTTGGTAACTTTAATATATTGGTTCAAATGTCTAACCACACACAAAGTAGGATCAATAGGATGAGCTTGAAAGGTTACCTTTGCTCCAGTTCTTCCTGGTCTGCTTTGTTTGATCAGATCGTAAACATAGAACACAATGTTATCTGCAGTCACATGCATACAGTCTAAACGCAACATTTGTAAAGTTTGCACTCTTTGAGCTGAAACCAATGACATTAACATTATTAATTTGAATGTTAATCTTTCCAATGACAATCCTTCAATTGGAGTCCATTGTCTAAGTAAGGTAAGTACAATGCTCACATCCCAAATCTCTGTGTATCTTGGTTTGGGTGGATTAATGTTAAAGATTCCTTTCATGAATCTAGATATTAGTGGATGTGATCCAATTGATTTCTGGTCAGACATAAGTCCTAAATAAGATGATAAGGCACTGCGTGCAGTGTTAATGGCACTGTAACTTAAATGTTGCTCAAAATGCAATTTAGCAAGGAACTCCAATACATTTGCAATATTCACAGTATCATAAGAAATATTTGACTGTGTGCAAAATTCTTCCCATTTCTTAATATGTGTCATATATTGTTTTTGTGTGTTATCTCGCCATGATGCGACTATAACTTCCATCGTTTTGTCCGACAATCCCAGCTCCTGTAGTGGTCTGGTCAAAACCTGCAGATTAATAAATTCATATATGCATATAATGGATAAATTTCTTTGGTTACTGGATTAATCAAAAATATCACTACAGTTAGGAATTGACATATATGGTTCTTTAATCATATTCAGCATTAATGGGAACCAAGGTTGTGTTGGCCAATTTGGAACTACCAACAATCCTGTGGCAGAATCTTGTTCTATTTTCTTCAGACATTGCTGAACCAAAGCAAAAGGTGGAAAAGCATAAAAGAACATATTCCCCCAGTTCAATGAAATGGCATCTACTGGTACTGCATCTGGATCGTGTTCCCAAGACACATATTTAGGCAATTGATGATTAAGCCTTGATGCAAACAAATCAATTTCTGGTAAACCAAATTGAGTTACAATATTCTTAAATATTGCTGGATTAAGCATCCATTCTGTGTTATCTTTAAATATCCTTGATCTTTTATCTGCCACCACATTGTCTTTACCTGGAATGTAGTTTGCTGAAATCCAAATTTGGCGATCAATGCACCATTGCCATATTTCATTGACCAGACAATCACATGATACTGATCTGACTCCCCCCATGTGATTAATATATGCAACAGCCGTTTTATTGTCTAACTGTATTAATACATGTAGACCCTTTTTTGAACAGCAATATGCTTTTAGACCATAGAAAGCACCCAATAACTCTAAATAGTTAATACCATAAGTTTGAAGAAACGTTTCTTCTTGGACTTTCCATCTACCTCCACAACTGGAGGATGAATCTGTTGCCCCCATCCGAGAGCACTAGCATCTGTTTGTAAAACCATTTCAGGCTGTTTAATCAGAATGTTTTTAGCAGCTTGTGGGACATGTTTAACCCACCATTGTAATTCCAACAAAGCTTCTTTTGTTAATTGCATAGGCCTATCAAAGTGGCCTGCCCTCTCTTTGAGAGCTCTTATTTTGTCCCTTTGAAGATTTTGATAATGTAATGGACCAAATTCTACTGCAGGAAATGCTGCTACTAGTTTACCAATAGTTTTCGCTACTTCTCGGATGGAAGGAGAAGGTTTGTGAATGAGATTATTACAAGTCACCAAAATATCATCAACTTTATCTGTTGGTAAAGTTATTAACATAGTCTCTGAGTTATTTACAAACCCCAAATAGTGAATTGATTGTGCTGGCTGCAGCTGGGATTTAATTGGATGAATCAAGAACCCTAGCTTTTCAAACAAAGCTTTTGTAACTGAAACTGAATTCTCAGCTGACTCTTGATTATCATTAATGATTAGAATGTCATCGAGATAAGCCATAACGATGTGTTTTGTGCTCTTAATTGGGCTAAAACTGGTTTCACCAGTTTAGTAAAGAGCCTGGGAGCTGAACTCAATCCATTTGGCAAAACTGCCATAATTGTCCCAACCAATTACATTTTAAGTACCTCCGGAAGAACTGATGTATTGGTACAGAATAATAGGCGTCTTTCAAATCAATCTTAGCCATATAACAACCTGCTGATATTAAATATCTTGCAGTATTAAATGTTTCCATTTTAAAATGTTTGTATTCTACAAACTTATTTAGATCTGTAAGGTCCAGAATAATTCTGCAACCACCATCTTTTTTATTTCTTCGAAATATATTAGACACAAATTGATGCTCGTGTTCATAAGTTTTTTCAATTACCCCCTTTTCAGATAATTTGTCAATTTCCACATTAATCTCTGCTTTTTCAATTGCAGTAAACACGAAAGCATAGGCAGGTTTATTCTGTACTGGAGGATTAACCCCTTCTTTAAATGTAATAGTGGCTCCTGAAACTGCTTGTAAAATAAACCGATCAGAAGTAATAGTAAGCCAGTCTTTATAAAACTTTTGTAATCTCCCTCCAACTGGAGATTTATCCGCAGTTTCTTTAAGGATAGAACAAGTCTTTAATACCTCTCCATATGAGCGTGGTGGCCTCCTTCTCTCCGAATACGGGTAAGCATTGGGCTGTGCAGGACGATAATATTTCCTTGACGTATTTCTGCCTCTATTTCCAAAATCCAATCCCCTTCTGGACGGAAAATACCTTTTTTGTCCAAAGACGAAAGGTTTCATGCAGCTAAAATATTTAGCTTCTTCATCCAAATCTTTTAATTGTTTAGGCAGATTTTCTCCAAACAGATAACCAGGAGCTTGAACACCACTTGCTCGACACAGGCTTGCAAACCTTGGGTGAAATATGGGCCGAATAGCCATTTTCCTCATACAATTAATTTCATAGAAAGAATTGCACAATAAGCCCAAAGTATCTTTTTGAATCTTATCCATCTCCAACCTCTCCATTTGTCTTCCATAAGCCGTAATGGCAGCAGAAATTAATTTGAGGATTTTTTGAAATCTCACTTCTTGAGCTCTCATACTTGGAGTCATGGATGTCCATATCAACGGATTAACCGTAGGCACTTGCAAAGAGGCACAATTTCCTGGCGTTTTATATAATTCTGATGTTTCAATCATCACAGAATCATGAAGCTGGTGAGATACCATATAATTAATGTTGGCAGCTAGGTTTTCTTCCATAGCCTCACCACTTCCTTCAGGTATAGCAAATTATTTTGCTATCCCAGGCACATTTGGCCTTTTCTTTTTACTTTGTGGTGTGCATTCAAAATCCAAATCACCACCAGCAGGGTCTGCCTTCTGCAGCCCTAAATCAATTGGAATTTCATCCCATGAGACTTCCTCCGGCCCAAATCCTGGGTCCGAGTTTTCAAACTTCCCAATTTGGCCCACAGCCATATTCAGAATAATCAAACCGCTCAGGGCCTTTTTGGGAACCTTCTGGGTACTGTGACCCTTGTCTCATGATTTTTTTTTTGGAGAACTTTCTCCATATCCTCCATTTTTAGCCACATAGTTTTATTATCTGGAGGACTTTCAGTATCAGAGTCATCAGAAACCACGGGCCTCTCAGATTTCTTTTTACATTTTTTAGGAGCATTTCCCTCCGTGGTTATAACTTCTGGAGAATCTAGAAACTCGCTAACGGGTAAATCAGCGGCCACCGGTATCGGAACCGGATCCGCACTAGCTTCTTGTCCCGTATTTTTATTTTCACCCCGGGAAGGTCTTTTTACCCGCGAATTTTTCTTTGCCGATTTCTCCATTTTCTTTCATTTAATCTGTGCTAAATCAGCACGTTAACGTGACTCTGACTTTTACTTTTACTTTCACTGCTGGACCCAGCGTATGCTAAAGAACGTCCCGACTTTGCTTCACTTACCTGCGGGTCCGTTCCGACCGCTGCGAGGAGCTGCGCCTTACTGCAGCTCCTGCTTCCGCCGTCAGCGTCGACGTAATGCCGTTTGCCAGCGCCAGGCGGGCTCTTCACGTAGTCACTCACGTGACTCCGAAGTAAAATTGCTAGGTTTATTCTTTGAACCCTTTTTAAACAATGGAACAACATGCGCGGTATGCCAATCCTCCGACACACTTCCCGTTTCTAATGACATTTGAAATATTTCTGTCATAGCTCCTGCTATTTCTACACTAACTTCCCTCAATGTCCTAGGGAATATCCTGTCAGGACCTGGAGACTTATCCACCTTTATATTTTTCAAAAGTGTCAGTACTTCCTCCTCTTTTAATCTCATAGTTTCCATAGCTACTCTACTTTTTTCCCTTACGTCACAGAGTTCAATATCCTTCTCCTTGGTGAATACCGAAGAAAAGAAATTGTTCATATCTCCCCCATCTCTTTTGCTTTGGCAGATAGCTGTCCATTCTGTTTCTCTAATGTCCAATTTTATCCCTCGTTATCCTTTTGCTATTAATATACTGTAGAAACCCTTTGGGATTTACTTTCACCTTTCTTGCCAAAGCAACCTCATATCTTCTTTTAGCCTTCCTAATTTCTTTCTTAAGATTATTTTTACATTCTTTATACTCCTCTAGCACCTCATTTACTCCATGCCTCCTATAATTCTTGTAGATATCTCTCTTTTTTCGAACAAGTGTCTAATTTCCCTTGAATACCATGGCTCTTTCCAATTTTTACTATTTCCTTTCAACCTAACAGGGACATAAAGATTCTGTACTCTTACAATTTCCCCTTTAAATGTCTTCCATTTCTCTTCTACATCCTTCCCATGAAACAAAGTGTCCCAATTCACTCCTTTAAAAATCCTCACGCATTCCCTCAAGTTAGCCTTTCTCCAATCAAAAATCTCCACTCTAGGGTCCTGTTCTGACTCGCTCCATAATTATATTGAAACTAATGGTATTGTGATCACTGGTCCCGAAGTGCTCACCAACGCATATCTCTGTCACCTGTCCTGCCTCATTTCTAACAGGAGGTCCAGCACTGCCACTTCTCTGGTCGGTACCTCTATGTACTGCTGCAAAAAACTATCCTGCACACATTTTACAAACTCCAAACCATCCAGCCCATTTACAGAATGTGTTTCCCAGTCTATTTTGGAAATTGAAATCTCCCACAATCACTACCTTGTGCTTACTACTAATATCTGCTATTTCCTTACATATTTGCTCTTCCAATTCTCGCTCCCCATTTGGCGGTCTATAGTACACCCCTAAAAGTGTTGCTACACCGTTCCCACTTCTCAGTTCCACCCAAATAGCCTCCCTAGACGAACCCTCTAATCTATCCTGCCAAAGCACTGCTGTAATATCCTCTCTGACAGGCAATGCAACACCTCCACCTCTGGTCCCTCCAATTCTATCACCCCGGAAGCAACGAAATCCTGGAATATTTAGTTTCCAATCACAGCCCTCCTGCAACCATGTTTCACTGATTGCCACAACATCATATTTCCAGGTGTCAATCCAGGCTCTAAGTTCATCCACCTTACTTACAATGCTCCTAGCATTAAAATATGCACATTTTATAAACCCACCATCCTTTATACTCTGTCTATTATCTTTTTCATCTTTCTCGCCTACATTTTGGGTCCGAGTGCTTCCTTTCTCTGCCTCTTGCCCCACACCCTGTCCCCTAGCCCCCTCTACCCGAGTGCCTCCCCCCAGCCTTTCTAGTTTAAAGTCTACCCAGTAGCCTTTGCAAATCTCCCTGCCAGGATATTGGTCCCCTTCGGGTTTTTGAGTATACTCATCGAGTCCCTTAGGGGCAGGGCTGGAGAATATTCACGGTGCAGGTAAAACATGTCTGGCTTGCTGTGAACGAGTCCGATGCCTCACGTTGGGTAACATGAGACGGAAACGCGTTTGATGAGTCGGTGTCTGCTGCTCTTAATTGTCTACTGCTTCAGGGCAGTGAAAGATCCACTCTAGATATGAATGGTTTGCACACGACTGGCGAGAGTGGCACGAAGAATAATGTTGCAGTTTACAGGTGGAGTCGGTGTATGAAGCCATCCAATGCCACAGAACGGTGGAAACCTTACTCTTAGAATCATTTTAGGCAACTGTTCACTGACTACGGCTCGGCAGTTTAGTCATGCAACCCCTCCAATGTCATCAGCAATTTCCAAGGCCAGCGCTTCTATATATACCTTTGCAAATCTATCTATAAATTAGTCGTTGATGGTTTAGAATCCCCGCACTGAAGAGAGTTAGACTCGCTGGTTGCGAGGTGCCACAGCCACAACCTCTCGCTTAAAATCGTCCAAACAAATAACCAATCGTTGAATTCAAACGATAGGTCGACAAAGCACCAGTTATCATTGGTGCCTCAGGTTTGCAGAGAGTAAGCAGCGTCCATTTGAAAATTGGTTGGCAGACAGGAAACGAAGAGTAGGGATTAACGGGTCCCTTTCAGAATGGCAGGTAGTGACAAGTGGGGTACCGCAAGGCTCGGTGCTGGGACCGCAGCTGTTTACATAATCATTTATGATTAGGATGAAGGATTACAAGTAACATCAGCAAATTTGTAGATGTCACAAAGCTGGGTAGCAGTGAGGATGTAGGGTGAACAGTAAGGATGTAGGGTGATTTGGACAGGTTGGGTGAGTGGGCAGATGCATGGCAGATGCAGTTTTTATGTGAATAAGCGTGAAGTTATCCAATTTGGTGGCAAAAACAGGAAGGCAGATTATTATCTAAATGGAGTCACGTTGGGAAAAGTGTAACGGGATCTGGGGGTTCTTGTTCATCAGTCAATGAAAGTAAGCAGGCAGTGGAGAAAGCAAATGCCCATAACAAGAGAAGCTGAGTATAGGAGCAAATAGGTCCGTCTGCAGATGCACAGGGCCCTACTGAGACTACATCTGGAGTATTGTGTGCAGTTTTGGTCTCCCAATTTGAGGACGGACATACTTGCTATTGGGGGAGTGCAGCATTGGTTCACCAGGTTAATTGATGACGGGACTCTCATGGAACGGCTGGGCTTGGATACTCTGGAATTTAGAAGGAAAGGGGATCGTATTGAAACATATAAGATTATTAATGGATTGGACACGCTAGAGGCGGGAAACATGTTCCCGATGTTTGGGGAATCCAGAACCACAGAACTCCACAGTTTAAGAATGAGGGGTAAGCCATTTAGAACGGAGATGAGAAAAAACTTTTACACACAGAGTTGGAAGTCTGTGGACTTCTCTGCCTCTGAGAGCGGTGGAGGCTGGCTCGCTGGATGCTATCAAGAGAGAACTAGATATGTCTCTTAAAGATAGCGGAGTCAGGGGATATGGGGAGGCAGGAACGGGGTACTGATTGAGAATGATCAGCCATGATCACATTGACTGGCGGTGCTGGCTCAAAGAGTCAAATGGTCTATTCCTGCAACTATTGTCTATTGGCTATTGTCAATTAATGAGCGATAATGTCTCAGATACTCAGTTATGTTCCCAGATGTAGAGGCGCACCGAAAACTCAACATTCTGTGAACTTCAAAGAGATTTATCTCATCGTGTATCATATATTATGTTATCTTATATTTCTTATTTAATTTTCATTTCCTTATCATATACCAATACACAGTAACTGGCTCAATCATGCGCCCTTGTGGCTAAAGGGATCAGGGGGTATGGAGAGAAGGCAGGTACAGGATACTGAGTTGGATGATCAGCCATGATCATATGGAATGGCGGTGCAGGCTCGAAGGCCGAATGACCTACTCCTGCACCTATTTTCTATGTTTCTATGTTTCTATGTATTCTATATCTGCTGCTGGGATAGCACGCAACAAAAGCTTTTCACTCCACCTTGGTACACGTGACAATAAACGAAACTAAACTAAAATGAGGACTGAGAAGTCCACAGAGGTGGATGTTTATGTTAACTTTTATTTGGTTATGTGTCTTGTTGCTTTTCACGTAGTATGGATGTCTGGTAACTCAAATTTCACTGAACCCTAATTGGTACATGCGACAATTAAGTGACCTGGAAACCTTAATATTTCACCAGAAAATTCAAAACCACGGCCCGTGAATACATGTGGTAGAAGTGAGTGGATAAAAATGGTCCCTTTGACAATAGGCCTGAGATGATATATTAAAATAATCGCGTATGCAATACGCAACATCATAGAATAATTCACTTTCCTTTCATTCGGCTTGTGACTTCCACCTCTGGTCATCCACAAGCATTCTCAACATGTACTGGTAAATTCACCCCTCGCAAAATCTGTAGATTTTTCGAAGCTGCTGTGTTCTTTCAGCAGGTTCAGAGAAAATCTCTGGCAATTTTCATCTCTGCGCGTCTCGAGCAATTCTCATCTATGTGGACACAGGAACCAGCCAACAGCAGCTTTGATCTATTTCTTGTTAGCATCGAAACATAGACACAGAGAAACATAGAAACATCGAAAATAGGTGCAGGAGGAGGCCATTCGGCCCTTCGAGCCAGCACCGCCATTCATCGTGGTCATGGCTGATCGTCCCCTATCAATAACCCATGCCTGCCTTCTTCCCATATCCCTTGACTCCACTAACCCTTAGAGCTCTATCTAACTCTCTCTTAAATCCATCCAGTAACTTTGCCTTCACTGCCCTCTGTGGTAGGGAATTCCATAAATTCACAACTCTCTGGGTGAAAAAGTTTTTCTCACCTCGTTCTTAAAATACCTCCCCTTTATTCTAAGACTGTGGCCCCTGGTTCTGGACTAATCCAATATTGGGAACATTTTTCCTGCAACTAGCTTGTCCAGTCCTTTTATAATTTTATATGTTTCTATAAGATTCCCCCTCATCCTTCTAAACTCCATGAATACATGCCTAGTCTTTTCAATCTTTCCTCATATGACAGTCCCGCCATCCCAGGGATCAATCTCGTGAACCTACGCTGCACTGCCTCAATCACAAATATGTCCTTCCTCAAATTAGGAGACCAAAACTGTACACAATACTCCAGATGTGGTCTCACCAGAGCCCTATACAACTGCAAAATAACCTCTTTACTCCTATACTGAAATCCTATTGTTTTGAAGGCCAACATTCCATTAGCTTTCTTCACTGCCTGCTGCAACTGTAAGCCAACTTTCAGTGACCAGTGTACAAGGATGCGCAGGTCTCGCTGCACCTCCTCCATACCTAACCTAACCCCATTGAGATAATAATCTGCCCCCTTGTTTTTGCCGCGTGGATAACCTCACTGCATTTATACTGTATCTGCCACGCATCTGCCCACTCACTCAACCTGTCCAGGTCACACTGAAACCTCCTAACATCCTCTTCACAGCTCACACTGCCACCCAGCTTTGTATCATCCGCAAATATGCTAGTGTTGCTCCTAATTCACCTCTTCCAAATCATTAATATATGTGGTAAACAGTTGCGGCCCCAACACCGAGCCTTGCGGCACTCCACTCGCCACAGCTTGCCATTCTGAAAATGACCCGTTCACTCCTATTCTTTGCTTCCGATCTGCCAACCAATTTTCTATCCATGTCAACATCGTACCCCCAATACCATGTGCTCTAATTTTAGTCACCAGTCTACCATGCGGGACCTTATCAAAGGCTTTCTGAAATTCCAGATACACTACATCCACTGGCACCCCTTCATCCATTTTATCTGTCACATCCTCAAAAAATTCCGGAAGATTAGTCAAGCATGTCATAAATCCATGTTTTTTTGTTTTTTTTAAATATATATATTTATTAGAAGCAAACACATATTATGGTGAAAACATTTCATGTGCATCAATCATACATTATTAATATTATCAATTGAGAATTCTGCTTCTAATAAAAGCAATTAATAGAAAGTACAAAAGAGAGAGAGAGGAAAAAGAAAAAAATCGTAAATGTCAAGATAAAAAATAAGAAAAATGGAATGATTTACTATTAATACATCATTGGAGATAGGTTCGAAGAGTATTAAGTGTAACTTTTCATCTGATCCTGAGTCCAAGTGTCAGTTAGGTTCCCGTGCCGAACCAATTTACCCTTTCAAATAATCGATAAATAAAGACCATATTCTAACAAAACGTTATTGTTTGTCCATTAAGACAAATCTGATTCTTTCCAGGTGTAGGGTCTCTGACATTTCCATAATCCACATTTTAGTTGTGGGGGTTATTAGACCTTTTTCCCAAAATTTAATATTTGTTATATGCTAATTTCTCCCAGTTGATTACTGTTGTCTAGAGAGTTTATTTGTCTTGTTGTAAGTGTTAGACTTTCTTCTGATATTCCAAGTATTCTTAGTTTTGAGTCGGGATTCAGTTTAGTATTAACAACTTCAGAAATTATTCTAAAAATATCCAGAAATGTTTGATTTGTATACAATTTGCAAACGTATGTGTTAAGTTAGCCTCTAGATGCTGACATTTATCGCAGATAGGAGAGATATCTGGAAACATTATATTTAGTTTTACTTTACAGTAGTTTAATCTGTGTGATACTTTAAATTGTATTAAAGCATGTCTGGCATTTAACGAGCATTGATGTATATATAGTAAACTTTTGTCCCAAAGATCTTTCGTTATGGGTTGGCCTAATTCATTTTCCTATGTATGTCTATATGATTCCGTCGATGGAACCTCGCTCTCTAAAAGGGTATTATAAATATAAGTTGTTAATTTTTCTGTATTAGGATGTTTATTCAAACATTCATCAAGGATTTCTGGTTCCCTACTCCTATAATCTTGTGTGTTGGATTTAACATAATCTTTAAGTTGTAAAGATTAAAATATAATGTTTTGGAATAAAACCTGTTTGACCGGGGTGTATTAATTTGTTAATCACTAAACATAATCTATGAGATAGGATTTTAGTTAATATTTTTTTTATCAGTATTTAAGAGAGATATTGCTCCATATGAGCGAGCATCGGAATGCTCTCCAGATCTTATCACAGTTCATAAATCCATGGTGGACAGAGGACTAATCTTTTACTGCTATCGAAATTGCCTTTTTTTACTCTTTAATAATTGACTCCAGCTCTTTCCCACCCACCGAAGTTAGGCTAATGGTCTGTAATTCCTCGTTTTTCTTTCTTGAAAAGTGGGATAACATTAGCTATCTCCTCAAACCACCGGAATGATCCACTCCTTTTTTGAACATTGGAAATGATCACGGAATGCGTTCCAATATTTCCAGAAGCCCATTCCTGAGGAGCCCTGGGATGTAGACCCTCTGGCCCAGGGGTTTACTGATTCCTTCAGTCTCATTAGCCTAACCCAATACTATTTCTAGCCTAATGAAAAATAATTATTTCAGTTCCTCGACCCCCTTAGATCTTGTCCTCCTGAATACATCTGGGTGATTGTTTTTTTTTTTTTGTGTCTGCCTTAGTGAAGACAGCTCCAAAGTACCTATTCACCTTCTGCCAATTTCCTGGTTGACCCATAATAATTTAACCCATGTCAACCTTCAAGTGACCCACATTTGGACTATGCTACTCTTTTTCCCATTACCCTATCTAAATAAGCTTTTACTGTCCTTCTTTATATTCCCTGGCAGATGTCCTTCGTACTTCTCTTTTCAGCTCGTATTGCCCCGTTTTGTTTCCTTCTGTTGTCCTGATGAAACATGTCCAATCCTCTGGCTTCCGGTTACTCTGTGCTGTGCATATACCATCTTTTCGTTTGAGTTTTATTCTATACCCTAAAACTTCTCTTGTACAGTCCACGGTTTGCCTCCTAACTCCCATCTTATATCTTTTCTTCCCTTTTGGAATGAAATGATTCTGCTTTCCGGATTATGTCAGAGATCCTGCCATTGCTGTTCCTCACCGTCCATTCCGATGGATATCCGTTGCAGTCTACATTGGCCTGCTCCCTCTCATGGCTCTTCATAGGTCCCTTTGGTTCAACTGCATCACTGACTCTTCCGAATTAACCTTCTCCTTCTCAAATT
>CM069151.1:3851417-4063165 GCA_035221665.1 Okamejei kenojei | reverse complement strand
CAAAATAAATTAAATTGCAGACCAACATTGATAGAAACGATGTTTTTCTGCAGGCGGAGTCTCATATCTTCTAGATGTAGGTTTCAAACATAGTTGAAATCCACATATTTAACGTTGGTTAGGGGCATTTTTTCCATAATCTTTTTTAGATTAGCCTTTTTCCATATTATTATACGGTATTCAAATAGATCTTTTGAAACACATTGTAATTCAGGGCTACCTTCTGTTATTCCGGAACAATAATCCAATCGCTGCCTTTGCGTGTCAGTTTTATTTTAAATAGTTGTGTAAAGATTTCAATGATTTAATCCTAAAATTTGTGAATTTTTGTTACATAAGACAAATGAGTGCGCTTTTAGTAGCTTCTTGAGGACCTGACATTTATCACAATAGGTAAGACGTTGGGGAAAAAGGTTTACTTAATCTGCTTTTGATTTGTATAATCAAGTGTAAGGTTTTTAATTGTATTAAAGTGTGTGTCATTGCATTACTGAACATGTATGGCAATTTTATAGGTGTTCTTTCCACCTTCTTTGGAAAATTTTGTATACTTAATTTCATTTTTCCCAGTCTCTTCTGTACCCCTCAGTTGTTGGTATTTCTGCATTTTGAACCCAATTTTATATATGGATTACATTTGCTGATTAGCCTTTTGTATTCATTGCTTCATCCAGTAAATTCTGATGGATATTGTGAAATTATTGTGCAATATATTTCAGATAGTCACATTGTTCGGTAAATATTTAAAATGCTGATTGTTACCCAATTGTATTTTTTGTTGTAATTGTTTAATGTATAATTTTCCCGTTTCATTTCAAATCTCCAAAGTTTTAATTTCCTGCTCGCTTTCCCATTGTATACACGCTTTATCTATAATTGAGGGTTCAAACGAAGGGGTTTTGCGATTGGGGAAGGAGAGATAAATATCTTAATTTTAAGATATTTAATTTGTTTCCAAATTCTGATTTGTACGTGTATATTTGGATTTTTGTTGTAATTTTCGTATTATTCAACATCATTGGTGAAAGATGGATCGCTCCATATTACAAGGGGAGCAGTCCTCTTTCTACCATAATAATCCACTCGGTTGCTGGGGAGAGTTATCAGCAAATTTAATCATATTTCTAATTTTACAGACCAATTAGTAATACATGAATTTTGGGACTGCTAATCCCCTATTGCTTTGGGTTTATTCAAATGCTGATATTTGTATTCTATGGGTCTATAATCCAATAAAATGTGTAATATCTGACGGCCAATTTTAAAAAAACAACGTTTTTGGGGTAGGTATAATGGGATTGTTTGGAAACAGTTGCGGTGATAATGGTGGTGATAATTGGTGATTAATGAACAACCTTGGTGGAGTTAATTACCCCTTGCAAGGAAATGTCGTAGATAAATTTTTTTGTTATATTCCGGCCGTTGGCTTATTTTATAATACTAATATACATCCATAGATTGAAATTCTGTCCAGTTGAAACTTTTACAATACCTTAACCGATAATTCCCAAAACATCCTGATGAATGCTTTCCTGCATCCAGCAAATAATTGCTAGTTTTTGATCTTCATTTGGTGTGAATGCATTAAGTTGAGCAGAAGTCTCTAATTATTAAATTATTCTCTCTTAGGGATATAAACACCGTTTTGAGCGATGTATTAATTTACTGGCGTAATTACTTAAATCTTCTAGCTCATAGTGTCGCCAAATATTTTTTAATTGTTGTTTAACAACGCTATAGCTCTATATGATCCAGGTTCTTCCAAATCTTTACATGCTTTGAAGATTCCCATAAAAATGTAGGTGATGGCATGTCATTTAGTTCGAAAAAAGATCCTTGCTGTTTTAGTTTATATCCTTGCGGGGTCTTTTTATAAAATTTGAGGGTTGTACCTCCAAAATAGTGTATTATTAGACATTCCTTCATTTAATAAAAGTTAGTGGGGGAGAGATCTGAAATCGTATTTGTATGCATATGGTTATTTTGGATTCACGTATACAGAATTAAATTTATGTCCACCAAGGAAATATCTATAAGTTAATTCAGTATTGTGTACCGATGAATAGCACGAGTATTCCCTGCCGCGTCAGATTAGCAATCCTCCATATACATATGTTATTATTTGTATTTTTTATATATGTGTTTTAAAAGTTCACTCGTTTTAGGTTTACCTATTACTCTCTGATTTTGACTAGTTTTATCTAAGTAAGGGTGTAATAACAGAATGAAGTCTCCACCAAGTTATAACATTCTGGTGAGTTATATATTCTGCGATTATATTCAAAATTGTATTCAAAAAGCGGGATTGTCAAAGTTAGGACATATATATTTACCAAGGTAATTGGCGGTAGCAATGGATTCATCGGAGATAACTATCTCCCGTTCTTATCTGTTAAGGTTTTTTCTGTTTAAATGGTATGCCTTTGTGAATAATGATTAGACCTCTGGATTCGACGTAGGTTACTAGATGAGTGAATAAGTTTGGCCTATCCAGTTCGACCTCAATCTAGCTTGATCTAGAAGTGTAAGATGGTTTCTTGGAGAAAGATACATCTGTGTCTTCGAAGGGTCTCGACCCGAAACGTAGGGAAGAAGGGTCTCGACCCGATACGTCGCCTTTCTCCTTCGCTCCTTTGATGCTGCTGCACCCGCTGTGTTTCTCAGCTTTTTGTTTTGTACCCTCGATTTCCACATATGCAGTTCCTTCTTTAAAAAATAACATCTCGTGTTGTATGCTTTGAATGAGCTAAAAATATTACCCCTTTTCATGCGTTCGTTAACCCCCCTAATATTTCCAGCTGCAGAAAGAGATTCCTCCCTGGCTGTTCCTTTTTGTTTATTGTCTTGCATTTTGAATAGGTTAATACCTGTGTATCTAGCGGTGGCCATCCGTACTCCAGGTCTTTTTTTCAAGTTTTCGGGGAGCATTTACCCTTCCAAGTTCAATTTGTAGATTCCTTTTGCGATTCCCCTTGAATTAAAAACAACATGTCCACTGATTGGGATAATAAAATCAAATTTGTAAAAGTGAAAATACAGTGTCCGACCTTATCGGCATGTAACAAGGGGACCACCCTGTTGGTGGGAGAAAACATTATGTCGACTTCCGTTGTCGTTTATTAAGCAAACAGTAGCTCCGCTCCCTCAGTTAATCATACATTAGTCATATCATACTGGACGAGGGGCCAGTTCAAAATCCAATTGATAGTACCCATTTATAGTATATATATCTTTTCATATGTATTCCCAAATATATCTAACAGTTTTATCTTACTAAATGTTGAGCATCTTGCTTAACTCAGTATAACAACTGTTGGTTTGGAAGGGTTAATGAGGCAAGCTCCTGGTTCTGAGACTGGAGCCAACCTTTTTCCCCTCACGCCCCAAATATTAAATCCTTGAACGTATTAGTTATAGAATGTTAGGTTTAATTCATCCCTTACTACGTTCGGTAACATCTTACAATTTCTTGTGTTAGTATTCTATCTTTTATGTAGTTAAAAAGTGTTATGTTTAACATTGTTAGTACATTTAATCTCTTTTAAAACCACAAATAATTGCTCTGTGCGCATTCTGTTATGGAGCTCTGCATTTTCAGTGTTTATGTTTTTCATGTCACTTGGAACAAGTATGTCCTTGAGTTAGCATTCCTCCAATATATCAGTCTTAGACAAAACGCAGGGGGAGGGTTCCATCCTTCTGGTAAAACACAATATCATTCCCGGTGAAGTAATAAAGAGAGAAACCTTTATCCATACAGTTCAAGTTACCTGCTTCTCTTCCACGATGGTTAAGCATATTTATATGCATTCTCCGGTGTTTGTGAACGATTTTTGCTGGTAAGTAGATCCGCATTTCTAGCTGGGTAGTTAGACACCTATCTGACATTTCATGCTTGAAGAGCCTGCTTTCCTTAGAGAATGATTTAGCTTTGTACAATTTCATAGGGGTTATTCCCTGAATATTTTGAAAGTGTCAGACCGTTAATTCAGTGGACTCCATATTTAATGTTAATCTTAACCTCTTCCAAGTCAGAAATGTCCAGAATTTCACAATAATGACGTGTTGTATTCTGAACCTGTTTGAGCTTTTTATTAAAATCTCAGAACTCGTGTTGCCACTTCCAATTTTCGGTAGGTTAGGAGATGAGAGCTTCTTTAATTAAATCGCAGCGTACACCAAGAGAGTTATCTCCTTCAGACTCCCTCTGGTAATCCACTTATCTTAGATTTTGGCGTTCGAATGAGCTTCAAATAAGGACATTTGTGCTAAACATTTGCCAGCTGTTTTGCGTGAGATTCATGATGTGTCTCATTTTCTTCATCTCCACAGCCATTTGTCACATCTCTTCTTCCATCTCTTCATTGTTGTCACATTTGAAGAGACAGTCTCATGCACTGCATCAAACTTACAGTGGTGTCTTCTTTCCCATATCCTTGCTCTCGAGTAATCAACTCATCACATCTTTCAATATTTATTTACGGTGCCAATCGATCCTGCACTGACCTTTCAAATTGACTTTCTGATTGCCGGCATTTACAATTCACCAGCAGCTGTTCCATCATCTCTCTCATCAACTTTCCATCTGCTTTTATCCCTTTTCATCTTTCAGTTCTCTTCACCATTGGCTAAGTCCTCATGTCTTTGTCCTTATATGCTTAGCTCTGTTTCTTCAGGTTCTTCTGGCTTCTCCAATGATGTTTGTGACTGTTCTCTGAGCAGCAACAGATTTTGCTTAGAAACAGGGCACCAAGGAAAGGTCCCATGTTGGAAATTGAAAACGGTTATTATTGCACTAATGAGAAACATCTGTTTCAAGCAACATCTGACCCCCTCCTCACCTAATGTTTGGCGGCTTTTTTTCCAAACCTCTTTATTCGGCAATCCCAAGGTGAACTGATGGTGGCTCTTGCCAGGAAGAACCATATGTACTGATACATTGCCTAATTGTGAACACAAGGTAATAAAAACATTGAAAACATTAGAAAAACATAGAAATTAGGTGCAGGAGCAGGCCATTCGGCCCTTTGGAGCCTGCACCACCATTCAATTATGATCATGGGATGATCATCCAAATCAGTTTAGTGTACCTGCTTCTATCCATACCCCTGATCCCTTCAGCACATGGGCCACGAACAATCCCTCTTTAATATGGCAAGAAAAGGCTCACTAACTTCTGTGCGCTGAGGAATTCCACTGATTCACCATTCTCTGTGTGAAAAAACGGATTTTCTCATCTCGGTCCTAAAAGACTCTCCCCCATATCCATAAACTGTGAACCCCTTGCCTGGACTTCGCCCAACATCGGGAACAATCTTCTGCATCTAGCTGTCAACCCCTTAAGAATTTTGTTATGTCCTCTATGAGAATTCTCCCTCAATCTTCTAAATTCCAGCGAGTACAAGACAAGTCTATCCAGTCTTTCTTAACTATGGAAATGGATTTTGCCATCCCAGGAATCAGTCTGGTAAACCTTCTCTGTTCTCCCTCTATGGCACGAATGTCTTTCCTCAGATTAGTAGACCAAAACCGCACGCAATACTCCAGTGTGGCCTCACCAAGACCCTGTACAACTGCAGTAGAACCTCCTGTTCTTGTACTCAAATCCTTTTGCTATGAATGCCAACATACCATTCGCTCTCCTCACAGACTGCTGCACCTGCATGCCTACTTTCATTGACTGGTGTACCATCGACTCCCAGTCTCGCTGCATCACCCCTTTTCCTATAGCGGTCACCATTCAAATAATAGTCTACCTTCCTGTTTTTGCTACAAAGTGGATAACCTCACATTTATCCACATTATTTACTGCATCTGCCATGCATTTGCCCACTCACCCAGTCTATCCAAGTCATCCTGCAGCCTCCTTGCATCCTCCTCATAGCTAACACTGCCCCCCAGCTTAGTGTCATCCGCAAACTTCGAGATGTTGAATTTAATTCCCTCGTCCAAATCATTAATGTATATTGTAAATAGCTGGGGGTCCCAGCACTGAGCCTTGCGGCACCCCACTAGTCACTGTCTGCCATCCTGTAAAGGACCCATTCACTCCTACTCTTTGCTTCCTGTCTGCCAGCAGTTTCTCTATCCACATCAATACTGAACCACCCATACCGTGTGCTTTAAGTTTGTACAACAATCTCTTGTGTGGGACTGGTTCGAAAGCCTTCTGAAAGTCCAGGATACAACACCTCCACTGCTTCTCCCTTATCCACTTACTGGTTACATCCTCAAAAAATTCAATAGTTTCGTCAGACATGATTTTCCCCTTCGTAAATCCATGCTGACTTTGTCCAATGATTTTACACTTTCCAAATGCCGCTGCTATCCATCTTTAGTAATTGACTCTACGCAGTTTCCCACTACCGATGTTAGACTAACTGGTCTATGTAATTCCCCGTTTTCTCTCTCACTCCCTTTTTAAAAAGTGTGGTTACATTAGCTACCTCCAATCCTTTCAGGAACTACTCCAAATCTAAAGAGAGTTTTGAATTTATCACTAAGGCATCTGCTGTCTATTTCTGGGGCTACTTCCTAAGAGCCCTGAGTTGCAGCCTATCTGGCCCTGGGGATTTATCGGCCTTTAATCCATTCAATTTATCAACACCACTTTCCGGCTAACCTGGATTTCATTTTTTTATTCCCCTGCTTTTCCTGCCAGTTTTCTTCATACACCATTTTCACTTTTCCTAATTAATCCCTTTGTCCCTCTGATGTCTCTGAATTTCTCCCAGTCCCCTGGTAGGCTGCTTTTTCTGGCTAATTTGTACGCTTCATCTTTTTCTTTGATTTACTATCCCTGATTCCCTCGTTATCCACGGTTGCGCCACCTTCCCTGATTTATTCTTTTGCCATACGGGATGAACAATTGTTGTAGTTCATCCATGCAGTCTTCAAATGCCTTCCATTGCATATCCACCGTCAACCATTCAAGAATCAATTGCCAGTCCATCTTCGGCCAATTCACGCCTCATATCCTCAAAGTTACCTTTCTTTAAGTTCAGGAATCGTGATTCTGAATAACTAACAATGTCACTCTCCATTCTAATGAAGAACTCAACCATATTTATGGTCACTCTTTGCCCAAGGAATGCCACGTACAACAAGGCTGAATAACTAACCCATTCCTCATTACTCAATATCAGTCTCGAATAGCCCTGCTCTCTCATTGGTTCCTCCACATGTTGTTGGTTTAGAAAACTATCCCGCATACATTCCAAGAAATTCTCTTCCTCAGCACCCAGCCAATTTGATTCACCGAATCTATACATGTAGATTGATGTTTCACCCGTTATATTGGATGTTTTACCTTCATTGCACGCATTTCTAAAATTCCTGTTTGATGCCATCCCTAACTCCAATACTACTGTTAGGTGGCCTGTACACAACACACTAGCGTTTTTCTGCCCTTAGTGATTCACAGCTCCACCCATATCGATTCCACATCATCCTCGAAGCTAATGTCCATTCCTTTCTATTGCGTTAAATCTCCTCATCTAACCAGCAACGCGTACCCCACCTCCTTTTCCTCTTGTCTATCCTTCCTGAGTATTGAATATCCCTGGATGTTCAGCTCCCAAGCCTTGGTCACCCTGGAGCCATGTCTCCGTGATCCCAACTATATCATTAATTATTAATAGCTATCTGCACATTTTTTCAACTCATCCACCTTATTACGAATGCTCCTCGCATTGAGACACAAAGCCCTTCAAGCTGTGTTTTACAACACTCTTGGCCCTTTTACAGTTATGTTGAAAAGTGTCCCTTTTATATATTTTTCCCTTGATTTTGTTTTCCTGCCACTTTTCACCTTGCTCCTATCCTCATTTTACATCTCTCTGTCTCTATCAGCTCACGCATTTAAGAAACCCTCCACTTCTTATTCTCCGTTTGTTATTTTTTTCTTCTTTCCTCTCTACGTGTTGCGTGCTGACTGCTTCTCTTCTCTGCCTCCTGCCTCACAAATGGGACTACTTGCCTTCTCTATTTGAGTCTCCCCCCCCAACCGATCTAGTTTAATGTCTCCCCAGTAGCCTTTGCAAATCACCCCGCCAGGATATTAGTTCCCTCGGGGTTCAAGTGCAACCCGTCCTTTTTGTACAGGTCACACCTTTCCCAAAAGACGTCCCAATGATTCCATAAACCCTGAATCTCTGCGCTCTGCACCAGCTTTTGCCACGTATTTATCTCCGCCTTGCTCCATTCTACTCTCACTGTCGTGTGGCACAGGCAGTAATCCTGAGATTGTTACCTTTGCGGTCCTTTTCCTTAACACTCTTCCTAACTCCTAAATTCTTCTTTCATGACCTCCTCTCTTTTTCTACCCTATGTCATTGGTACCTATATTGTACCACGACCTCTGGCTACTCTCCCTCCCATTTCAAGATATCTTGGACACGTTCAGTCACATCCTGGACCCTGCACCCAGGGAGGCAAACTACCATCCGGGTCTCCTGACTGCGTCCACAGAATCGCCTATCTGACCCCTAACTATAGAGTCCCCTATTACTGCTGCCCTCCTCTTCTTTTCCTTACCGTTCTGAGCAACAGGGCCGGTCCTTGTACGGAGGCCCGGTTGCTGTTGCTACCCCCAGGTAGGCTGTGCCTCCTAAACAGTGCTCAAACGGAGTACTTATTGCCAAGGTCTGTACAGCCATCGGGTACTCTCTAGTCCCTGCCTCTGCCCCTTGCCTCTCCTAACCGTGACCCACTTTTCTGCCTCCTGTGGTTTTGGAGTGACCACATGTCTATAGCTCCTCTCTATGGCTTCCTCACTCTCCCTGGACCAGACGGAGGTCATCGAGCTGCTGCTCCAGGTACCGAATACGGTCCATTTGGAGCGCCATCTTGACGAACCTGGCGAAGATGTGGACGTCTGGAGAGCTATCTGACTGCATGACCTCCCACATCCGACATCCAGAAATGTTAATGTACAATAGACAATAGATGATGCAGGAGTAGGCCATTCGGCCTTTCAAGCCAGCACCGCCATTCACTGTGATCATGGCTGATCATCCACAATCAGTACCCCGTTCTCGACCATTCACCATATCCCTTGACTCCACTATCTTTAAGAGCTCCATCTAACACTCTTGTCAAAGCATCCAGATAATTGGCCTCCGCTGCCTTCTGAGGCAGAGAATTCCACAGATTCACAATTCTCTGGGTGAAAAAGCTTTTCCTGATCTCCGTTCTATATGGCTTCCCCATTATTCGTGAACTATGGCCCTGGTTCTGGACTCCACCAACATAGGGAAAATGTTTCCTGCCTCCACCATGTCCATCCCTAATTGATCTTAAATGTTTCAATAAGATCCCCTCTCATCCTTCTAAATACCAGCGTGTACAAGCCCAGCCGCTCCATTCTATCAACATATGATAGTCCCACCTTCCCTGGAGTTAACCTTATGAACCTACCCTTAATAGCAAAAATATCCGTCCTCAAATTTGGAGACCAAAACTACACACAATTCACCAGGTGTGGACTCACTAGGGCCCTGCATAACTGCAGAAATACCGCTTTAGTCACTGCCTGCTGTACCTGCATGCTTACTTTCAGAGACTGATGACCGAGGACCCACATTACCGTTGTTCTTCCCCTTTTCCCATGTTGACACCATTTAGATAATAATCTGCCATTCTGTTTTTGCCACCAAAGTGGATAACCTCACATTGCAATTGAACCTCACAGTGAACACTCGATCACTGTTATACAGCAATCAAGAACACATATCGCTCTATTCCCCGAGCGGGTCTCAGTCGCTCTGATCATTGTCTACTTCACCTTATTCCGACCTACAGGTGGAAACTAAAAGCTGCTAAGCCTGTGGTCAGAACAACGAAAAGAGGGAAAAGCAAGGGCATTGAGAAACCAAAATTCTTCTTTGACTGCATGGATTGGAATGTGTTCAGGGAAGCAACCACAAGCCTCGATAAGTATACGGACACCGTATGATTCATATGGTAGACGTGAAGAAAGGTTTCAGCCCGAAACGTTGCCTATTTCAGCCCTATTTCGTTGCCTATTTGCATACAGAGGCCCAGGAGCCGTAGGTGAGGGAGGAGCGACGTCCGAGCTGTAAGTTTCAAACCCGATCGTGGGGCTTCGATTTACAGAGGCTGTTGGAGAGGGAGGACCCATATCTGTAACATTCCATTCGCAGTTCGCAGTTCAAAACAAGTGGGCTTGAGGAAGCCGCTGATTGGTGGAAGCGGACTAGAGGGAGCTGATTGGCAGTCAGATCCCTGCTGATTTCTTCCAGCACTTTGTACTGTATTGCATTGTATTGTACATTGTATCCAGGGTAAGGGGGGAGTATGAGAGCCAGGGCAGTTTACTGTTCTGGATGTCAAGTGTTTGAAGTCATGGAGTCGGTTAGCCCTCCAGAGGTCCACATCTGTGCCAGGTGCATCGAGATGGGGCTCCTAAGGGACCGTATTAGGAACCTGGAGCAGCAGCTCGATGAGCTCCGTCTGATCAGGGAGAGCGAGGAGGTCATAGAGAGGAGTTACAGAAAGGTAGTCACTCCAAAACCATGGGAGACAGACACGTGGGTCACGGTTAGGAGAGGCAAGGGGCAGAGGCAGGGACTAGAGAGTGCCCCGGTGGCTGTACCCCTTAGCAATAAGTACTCCTGTTTGAGTACTGTTGCGATAGACAGCCTACCTGGGGGTAGCAGCAGCGGCCGGGCCATGGGTATAGAGACCGGCCTGTTGCGCAGAAGGGTAAGGAAAGAAGAGGATGCAGTAGTAATAGGGGACTCTATAGTTATGGGGTCAGATAGGCGATTCTGTGGATGCAGTCAGGCGATCCGGATGGTAGTTTGCCATCCCTGGTGCCACGGTCTGGGATGTGACTGAACGTGTCCAAGAAATCTGAAATAGGAGGGAGAGGAGCCCGACGTCATGGTACATATAGGTACCAATGACATAGGTAGAAAAAGAGAAGAGGTCCTGAAAGGAGAATTTAGGGAGTTACGAGGAGAGTTAAGGAGAAGGATCGCAAAGGTAACAATCTCAGGATTACTGCCTCTGCCATGCGACAATGAGAGTAGGAATGGAGCGAGGAGGAGGATAAATGCGTGGCTGAAAGACTGGGGGTGAGGGCAGGGATTCAAATTTTTGGATAATTTTGGGGAAAGTGTGACCTGTACAAAAAGGACGGGTTGCGCTTGAACCCGAGGGGAACCAATATCCTGGCGGGTAGATTTGCAAAGGCTAATGGGGAGACTTTAAACTAGATCAGTCGGGGGGAGGGACTCAAATAGAGAAAGCAAGTAGACAGTGTGTGAGGCAGGAAGCAGAGAAGGGAAGCACTCAGGCGCAACACGAAGGGGGTAAGTAGAACAAAAATAATAAACAGGGAATAAGAGGTGGTGGCTTTCTTAAATGTGCGAGCAGAGAGACAGAGGGGTGTAAGAGGAGGATAGAAGCAATAGGTAGCAAGGTGAAAAGTAAAAGTGGTAGGCAGACAAATCCAGAGCAAAAATCAAAAAGGGCCACTTTTCAAAATAATTGTATAAGGAGTAAAAGTGTTGTAAAAACAAGTCTGAATGCTTTTTGTCTCAATGCAAGGAGCTTTCGTAATAAGGTGGAAGAGTTGAATGTGCAGATAGCTATTAATGACTATGTTATAGTTGGGATCACGGAGACATGGCTCCAGAGTGACCAGAGCTGAACATCCAGGGATATTCAATATTCAGGAGGGATAGACAGAAAGGAAAAGGAGGTAGGGTTGCTTTGCTGGTTAGAGAGGAGATTAACGCAATAGAAAGGAAGGACATTGATATGGGTAGGGTGAAACACTAAGGGGCAGAAAACGCTAGTGGGTGTTGTGTACAGCCACCTAACAGTAGTAGTGAAGTTGGGGATGGCATCAAACAGGAAATTAGAAATGCGTGCAACAAAGGTAAAACTGTTATAATGGGTGACTTCCATCTACATATAGATTGGGTGAATCAAATTGGCAGGGGTGCTGAGGAAGAGGATTTCATGGAATGTATGCGAGATACTTTTCTAAACCAACATGTAGAGGAACCAATGAGAGAGCAGGCTATTTTAGACTGGGTATTGAGTAATGAGGAAGGGTTAGTTAGCAGCCTCGCTGTGCTTGGCTGCTTGGGCAAGAATGACCATAATATGGTTGAGTTATTCATTAGGATGGAGGGTGACATTGTTAATTCAGAAACACGGGTCCTGAACGTAAAGATAGGTAAATTGAGGGTATGAGACGTGAATTGGCCAAGATAGACAGGCAATTGATTCTTAAAGGGTTGACGGTGTATATGCAATGGAAAGCATTTAAAGACTGCAAGGGTGAACTACAACAATTGTTCATCCCTGTGTGGCAAATGAATAAATCAGGGAAGGTAGTGCTTCCGTGGATAACAAGGGAAATCAGGGATAGTATCAAAACAAAAGATGAAGCGTACAAATTAGCCAGAGAAAGCAGTCTCCCAGAGGACAGGGAGAAATTCAGTCTAGCAGAGGAGGACAAAGGGCTTAATTAGGAAAGGGAAAATGGATTATGAAAGAAAACTGGCAGGGAACATAAAAACTGACTGCAAAGGTTTTTATCGATATGTGAAGAGAAAAAGATTAGTTAAAACAAATGTAGGTCCCTTGCAGTCAGCAACAGGTGAATTGATCATGGGGAACAAGGACATGAGAGACTACTTTTGGACATTGAATAACTACTTTAGTTCTGTCTTCACTAAGGAAGACATAAATAATTTGCCGGAAATAGCTGGGGATCGCGGGTCAAATGACATGGAGGAACTGAGTGAAATCCAGGTTAGCCGGGAAGTTGTAGGTAAATTGAATGGATTAAAAGCCGATAAATCCCCAGGGCCAGATAGGCTGCATCCCAGGATGCTTAGGGAAGTAGCCTCAGAAATAGTGGCTGCCTTAGTGATAATTTTTCAAAACTCTTTTGATTCTGGAGTAGTTCCTGAGGATTGGAGGGTAGATAATGTAAAATGGGAGGGAGAGAGAAAACGGGGAATTGCAGACCAGTTAGTCTAACATTGGTAGTGGGGAAACTGCTAGATTCAATTATTAAAGATGGGATAGCAGCACATTTGCAAAGTGGTGAAATCATTGGACAAAGTCAGCATGGATTTACGAAAGGTAAATCATGTCTGACAAATCTTATTGAGTTTTTTGATGATGTAACTAGTAGAGTGGATAAGGGAGAACCAGTGGATGTGTTATATCTGGACTTTCAGAAGGCTTTAGACAAGGTCCCACACAAGAGATTAGTATACAAACTTAAAGCACACGGTATTGGAGTTTCAGTATTGATGTGAATAGAGAACTGGCTGGCAGACAGGAAGCAAAGAGTAGGAGTGAACGGGTCCTTTTCAGGATGGCAGGCATTGACCAATGGGGTGCAGCAGCTATTTACAATATATATTGATGGTTTGGACGAGGGAATTGAATGCAACATCTCCATATTTGCGGATGACACGAAACTGGGGGGGCAGTGGGAACTGTGAGGAGGATGCTACGAGGCTGCAAGGTGACTTGTATATGCTGGGTTTCTGGGCAAATGCATGGCAGATGCAGTATAATGTGGATAAATGTGATGTTATCCACTTTGGGTACAAAAACAGGAAAGTAGACTATTATTTGAATGGTGGCTGATTAGGAAAAGGGGAGATGCAACGAGACCTGGGTGTCATGGTACACCAGTCATTGAAAGTAGCATGCAGGTGTAGCAGGCAGTGAAGAAAACTAATGTTATGTTAGCATTCATAGCAAAAGGATTTGAGTGTAGCAGCAGGGAGGTTCAACTGCAGTTGTACAGGGTCTTGTTGAGACCACACCTGGAGTATTGCTTACAGTTTTGGTCCCCAAATCTGAGGAAAGATATTCTTGCCACAGAGGGAGTACAGAGAAGGTTCACCAGACTGATTCTTGGGATGTCAGGACTTTCATATGAGGATAGACTGGATAGACTCGGCTTGTTCTCGCTAGAATTTAGAAGATTGAGGGGGGGGGGGGGGGGGGGGGGGTTATCGACACTTACAATTTTTTTAAGGGGTTGGATAGGCTAGATGCAGGAAGATTGTTCCAGATGTTGGGGAAATCCAGGACAAGGGGTCACAGTTTAAGGAAAAGGGGGAAATCTTTTAGGTCCGAGATGAGGAAAACATTTTTCATACAGTGAGTGGTGAATCTGTGGAATTATCTGCCACAGAAGGTAGTTGAGGCCAGTTCATTGGCTATATTTAAGAGGGAGTTAGATGTGGCCCTTGTGGCTAAAGCGTTCAGGGGGTATGGAGAGAAGGCAGGTACAGGACACTGAGTTGGATGATCAGCCATGATCATATTGAATGGCGGTGCAGGCTCGAAGGGCCGAATGGCCTACTCCTGCATCTATTTTCTATGTTTCTATGTTTCTATTTCCTTCTCTCCATTGATGATGCTGCACCCGCTGAGTTTCTCAGCACTTTTGTCTACCTTCGATTTTCCAGCATCTGCAGTTCCTTCTTAAAAACTGTATATTCATGTGTCAGCTATTGCGAGCACAGTTGCATTCCAACCAAGACCCGGACATGGTTCAACAACAACAAGCTAAAGACGGTCTAAAGAGGAAGCGGACAGGAGGAGCGATGCAGACATCTACGGGCAGGCCAAGTACAAGCTGAGAAGAAGAATCAGAGCTGCCAGGGATAGGTACTCTGAGACGTTGAGGTGCACCTTCTCAGCTAGTGACTCAACTTCAGTTTGGAAGGGCATGCAAGAAATTCACCAGCTATAAGAGGAAAGCTCCCCGCTCTTAGGACAATCGTCAGCTGCGCAACGATCGGAATGAGTTTTACTGCAGGTTTGAAAATCAGAAACATAACCCTGGTACCCCCTACCCCTCTCCCCCCCCTTTCCCCCCCTATCCCCCCCCCCCCAACCAACACAGCCAGAACCCAGTCTACAAAGAATGGACCCTGCACCCTCTCCTTCCCATTCACCACTTGGACCCTACTTAAGGCAGGACTCCCGTATGAAAAGACGGGACCATTTACCACCCGTACCACCACTTCACCCCGACCCACAGCCTCACCTCAGTCTGCAAAGACTGGGCCCTTCTACACCAGTGACGTGTGGTGAATTAAATGGCTGGGGAGGCACTGGCTGGTATCAGTGGCCCGGCCCTTCCTGTATTGATCACCGCGTCTCCCCGGGGAGAGAGAGGGGCTGTGTGCATGAAGCACAGCGACTGGAGGGGCGGGAGCGTTGCCCCGGGACCATGAGGGAAAGACCCACCTTCCCCTCTCCCCCTTCTCCACTCCCCCACACACCCCCTCCACGTCTACCCGATGCTGTCCCCTACACACATCTACTCTCTCTCCACCCCTTTCTCCCCCCACCCACCCCCCCACACACGGGGTAGATCTACCCGAGCCGGGAGTACATTACTCCTGCGCGGTGCCCAATTGGGAGCTCTCAGCGGCCCAGAGCATCCGAATCGGCCGCTACAAATCAACGAATCAACCCACCAGTCAGCGCCGCCAGGTGGCTGGGAATTCAGCGCCGCCAGCGGTGGAATCCAGTGCTGTGCTGCTGAAGCTAGTTAACGTGGAGGGAGAGTGAGGTAGCGTCAATTACGTGGGCTGAGCCGACGTAATTGACGATCGCTCTCCCTCCACTGGGCTCAAGACACGCCCCCTCTGTGAGGCAGATGTGATCGCTGCCTCCCCTGGTGCTTTTACATTGCAGTTTTACGACAAGACCAGCGAGCTAAAATGTAATACATTTATAGGTGAAATAAGCTACCTGGACTATGGAAGGCGAGGACATGTAATAAAGAGGTTTACAAACATTACATTGGTGACATACAGAGAGATAGTAACAGGCACACGCTTATTGCCTGCGCTCCATCCAGTTTCGGAGGGGTTACGCCATCAGAGGGGAGGCTCAGCTCATCGCTGCCTCACCTCTCATCTCTCCCTGTATTTGCAGTAGCTACGCATATTTGGCGATTTTGACTATAAAAAATGATTAGATTCATAGAAATGACATTTATAACAGAGATCAGTGGAAACATCTTTATATTTATTTTATTTTATTATTATTTTTCGTTACTTTTCATAACAGCTATTTTCATTGGGATGCTCTGCCTCACCTGCCTCCCCTGACCGCACGTCCCTGTTCTATACACACCACCCTCCAATCACCTCTTCACACCCAATCACCCAAACCCTCAGTGCCGCAAACAACACTTACCCAACATTTATATTACTAAAAGTAAGATATTGACCACTTCCTGTTTTTCTTTTTCATGAGTTTAGAAAAAACGCTGCCACTTACGGCTGTGATGTTTGGCCAGCTTACTCAGAGTCCCGCTCCGCTGCGCAGGTCGAGAGGATTATTTCCAACGATGAAATATAAAAGTGTTAGTAATGTTTAAACAATGTTGACATTCCCTCTGCTGCCCCTGCTTGTGGGAGGGGGGAGGGACTATAAAACCCGGAAGTGTTCTGCCTGTCAGTCTCTGCAAGATGGGGGAAGTGAGAGGGTCGCGTCTCTCAGTCTGAGCTGTAAAAAACACTGAACACTTGTCTACTAAACTGTGAGTGTGGTTTCACTGACCTTGAATGCCCTTATTGTGGTTTTGAAATGAAAATGTGGTTGGTTTAAAGTAAAAGCATTGCAAATAGTTGGTTGGAGTTTTGGGTTGAAGTTACAGCACTGCAAATGGTTGGTTGGGGTTTGGGGTTGAAGGTAAAGCACTGCAAATGGTTGATTGGGGGTTTGGGTTGAGGTTAAAGCACTGCAAATGGTTGGTTAGGGGTTTGGGTTGAAGTTAAAGCACTGCAAATGGTTGGCTAGGGGGTTGGGTTGAAGTTAAAGCACTGCAAATGGTTGGTGGTCTAAACTTGACAACTTCCGGTTTGCATTGCTCATTGAATTTTGATAAACATTACCACTTACGGCTGTGATGTTTGGCCATCTTACTCAGTCCCCCTCCGCTCATAAGGTGCAGAGGAATCTTCCCATCAATGAAAACTAAAGTGTTATTAGTGCTTAAAAAATGTTGAGAATCTCTCTCCTGTCAATCACGCAATGAATGCCACACCTTTTCCGGTGGGAGGGGGAAGGGATTATAAAACACAGAAGTATGAGTGTGGCTCAGTCACTGCATGATGGGGGAGGGAGAAGGCACGACTCTGTCTGTGCTGTGAATCAACTGAACATACTAAATGTCTACTGAACTGTGAGTGTGGTCTTTTATGGTGGTTTCACCCTGCTTGAAGTGGTATGAAACTGCATTTAAATTTGGTGGCCTTGCACCCTGTTGAAGTGGTATGAAACTGCACTTGAATTCGGTGGCCTTGCACCCTTCTTGAAGTGGTCGAAAACTGCATTTGAATTCGATGGCCTTGCACCATGCTTGAAGTGGTAGGAAACCGCACTTGTATTCGGTGGCCTTGCACCCTGCTTGAAATGGTAGGAAACTACACCTAAATTTGGTGGCCTTGCACCCTGCTTGAAGTGGTATGAAACTGCACTTGAATTTGGTGGCCTTGCACCCTGCTTGAAGTGGTAAGAAACTGCACTTGAATTTGGTGGCCTTGCACTCTGCTTGAAATGGTGGGGAAATGGATTTGAATTTGGTGTCCTTGCACCCTGCATGAAATGGAATTTCAAGGAATAGCCGTGAGTCAACTGCCAGCCCACCAGCCGTGAGTGAGCTGCCAGCATACCAGGCTTGAGGGACTAAGCTATCACCCCAAATAATCAATTTGGCCCACAATGTCCATACTAGCCCTCTGGAGACCTGTCCCTTCAGCCCACAACACCCATACCAGCGCTCCAGAAAGCTCCCCCCCCCCCCACTGGCCACCAATATTGGAATTGGTGGAGAGGTGGAAATTGCGTTGGGGGACCAGCCCTCCCGTGTGAACATGGGACACAACAGATCCCACTTAGTTTAGTCAACAATAAAAATAGAGGAGGTGGAGAGGCTTTTCAGAGGACAAAAACGCCGGAAATCTCCAGGACCTGGCAATGTTTCCCCTTCTACTCTTAAGCTCTGTGCCAAACAGCTGGCACTGGTATATACAGACACGTTTAACCAGTCCCTGAAGACATGTACTGTCCCTGCGTGCTTCAAAGTCTCCACTATTCCCCCTGTACCGCAAAAGGCAAGAATTACTTGTCATAACGACTACAGGCCTGTCACACTGACCTCCGTAGTCATGAAGACACTCGAAGGGCTTGTGCTGGCCAAGCTGAAAAATATCACGAATTCCTGCTGGACCCTCTGAATGGCATATCAGGCCAATAGATCTGTGGGTGACGCAGGCACTTCATCCTACTGCACCAGGACCACCAGGGGACCTATGCGAGGATCCTGTTTGTTGATTTTAGCTCTGCATTCAACACCATTGTGCCAGAGCCACTACACTCCAAACTTTCCGAGTTGACTCTGCTTGAACCCCTCTGTCTGTGGATCACCAGTTTCCTGACAGACAGGAAGCAGCATGTCAGGCTAGGAAACACGTCACGGACCCACAAATGCTCAGCATAGTACGCACCTTGCGGTGCTCCTATCTCCTCTCCTCTACTCTCTCTACACCATCGACTGCAGACTCCTCTGTTAAGCTTCTCAAGTTGCGGATGACACAGCCCTGATTGGAGTGATTCAGGATGGGGAGAAATCTGCCTACAGACAGGAAGTGTCTGGAAGCTGGCATCCCGGTATCATCGCAACAACCTAGAGCACAATGCTCTTCAGATAGTGGTAATGATTGTATACTTTAGGAGAGCTCACCCTTCCCTCACCTCCCTCACCATCGACAACACCACAGTCACATCTGTGGATTATTTTAAGTTCCTTGGAACCATCATCTCCAAGGACCTTATGTGGGGCTACCATCGACTCCACAGTCAAAAAGGCACAACAGAGGATGTACTTCCTGCGGCAGCTGAGGAAGCAGCTGAGGAAGAATCTGCCACGGGCAATGATGGTCCAATTCTACACGGCCATCACACTGGGAGTGGGAGGAGATCACATTGTTCGTTGTCATGCACACTTGTCATCGGCCCGCCATGGAATGCGTGTCCCCCCCATGTTTGAAAAGCGATTTACTATGCCCCGAGCCATCTGTCCCCGCAGCCGGGGTGGGGCTGAATCACCCAGTGTGGGTGTCAGCGTCCGGAGGTCGGGGGGATTCGCCCTGGTGTGAGGGTTGGGGTCCGATGGCGGTGCATCGTGGTCAGTGACTCTGGTTGAGTGGAGGGACCCGACCCACAGCCCGTCACAGTGCAGCCACACGGGGGAGATGAGGCGGAGGGCGACCCTGGCCATGGGAGAGTGGGGGCTGTCCAGAGGGTTGCGCTCCTTCGGCTGCTTACAACTTGGTGCTCAGGTTCAGATTTCCCAGTCACTTACGGCTTGTGTGGGAAACTGACCCCCACCTTCCCGTCTCCACCGGCAGGAGGGTGGGAGGTCATTTTCCCACATAAGCGATAGGTGACTGGGCAATCAGAACCCAAGCATCAAGTTGTAAGCGGACGAAGGTGTGCATCCCTCGGGACAGCCCCCATTCTCGCACGGCCACCCTCCGCGGGCTGTGGGTCGGATGGAGCGGAGGTGTGGGACAATGTTCATCCCTCCACAGTGATGTGATGGACGCGGGGTTCTGAACGATTCGCTGACAAGTCCCGCCCCCCCGGCTATGTCATGTCCGTTATTTGAATTTTCTGTTGAGCAGCATTTGGTTCGTTGGCTTGTAAGCGACACCGCCTTTTGGGTATGTGTTATTTCGGCAGAGCCGTCATTCGGTGAGTTTGCTTTTAGGCGACGCAGCCTTTCAGTTAAATTGCTTTTAGACCTCCCACCCTTTCGGTTAGTTGGCGTTTCGGCTTCGTTTCCGTTCGGTTATTGGGCTTCCGCTTCTTTGCCTCGGCTTCTCGCCTGTCGGCGCCACGCCCGGGTATCGCCGTGTTTACCATCGTACATGGAGCAGCAAGATGCAGTTAGTGCTCATTAACGATGAACTTAATTATGTACACACTGAACCTGCGTTAACCCTTTAGAATCGAACATTCACCTGCTGCTCTCCCACAACATCACTCCATTCACCATCTATCCCCATTCACACTACTCTCTCCCATCCTCTCCCTCTCCACACCAACTCCCCAACTCCCCATCTCCCCATTCATTGCGCCTCCTCCTCTCCCACAATTATTGTCACCCTCTCACTTCCTCCTCTCTCTCTCCCTCGTCCTCTATATTTTCATCACCTCCCTCTTTTCCGATCACGAACCACGCCACCCCCACCTCTCCCTCTTTTCCCTCCTCCTCACCCACTCTCTACTCTCCCTTTATCAACACCACTATACTCCATCTCTCCGTTTTCTCCTTTCCCCTCCTCCCTCCATCTCTCCCCTCCTCCTCCTTATATCTCCATCCAACTGCTCTCACTCTCCCCACAGCGTTTCCCTCCATCTCTCCACCTCCAACTCACGCTCATCCCAAGCACGTATCCCTCTCGCCTTGGAGAAACCATCGCAAAACCTGGGCTAATCTACTTTTACCAAAGAATGACAAGCTGACGATATATTGTACAGACCAGCAGAAACTCTGGTATCCCGCGACATGGGGGAGGAATGGGGTCCGGTGAGGGGGAAGAGAGGAGGAGGAGGGGAGGATTCACACTGTGGAAATGAAAAGGGAAGCATATCCCTCTGATCTACCGCCCTCCCTGTCTACCTGTGATGACACTTTCAGGATACTGTGTACCTTAACGTCTAGATCCATCTGCTCTATATCACTGCCTGTGTAATGTTGAACTGTGTGTGTTAGTTGGGTGTGTGAGGTCGATCTTAGGGTCAGGTATCAATGAGGCAGCCGTGGGGGGAGATTGCAGGATGTGGGATCTCGTGCAGGCAGAGGCATGTGAAGCTGGACGTTGTTATGGATGGGGGTGTGGGGAAGGTTAGTGGAGAGAATAGGCAGGTGAAAGGGTTGTGTTAAACTGCACGTATATTCGTGCAAGGGGCCTGACGATTATGGCATGTATAGGTACGAGCGATTGGAACGCAGTAGCCATGACTGAAACCTAGTTAAGGAAGGGGCAGGATTGGCAGCTCAATTCTCAGGGGCTTCAGAAGAGACAGGAGTAAAGGAAAACGAGGATTGGGTTTGCATTGTTGGTTAAGGAGGATGTCATGGCTGAGTTCAGAGATGACATTTCTTTGGTTTGTCTAGTGAGGCTAGATGGGTGGAGCTGAGGAACAAGAAAGGGATGATCACCTTGTTGGGGTGTACTACAGACCCCCGAATTGTCAACGGGGATTAGAAGAGCAAATGTGCCGGGAGATTGCAGACAGCTGCAGGTCAAATAATGTTGTTGTAGTAGGGGATTTTAACTTTCCGAATATAGCCTGGGAGAAATCATAGCGCGAAGTGTGTAGATGGCGTGCAATTCATCAAAACTGTTCATGAGAGTTTTCTTAAGCTGTATGTGGAGGCGCCCACACGTGAGAGGGCAACGCTGGATCTAGTTTTGGGAAATTGGGAAGGACAAGTTATTGAATTGTGTGTGGATGAACCTTTTGGCACCAGTCACCACAGTTCCATTAGGTTTAAGATAGTTATGTTCGGGACGGAGAGAGTCCATGTGTTAAAATGCTCAACTGGGGTAAGGCTAAGTTTGTGGGTATGAGAGAAGGTGTCGCTTAAGTTGACAGAAGCAGGTTATTTAAGGGGAAAGGAACATCGGCCATGTGGGATGTTTTTAAATGTGTACTGAAGAAAGCTCAGGGTTTGTACGTCCCCGTTAGAGTGAAGGGCAAAGCGGGCAAATGTAAGAACGCTTGGCTGATGAGGGAAATTGGGACATTAGTCAAAAACAAGAAGGATGCAGGGGACAGGAATAGGCGGTAGGATCAAATGCATCCCTGGTAGAGTTTCAGGAACTAAGGAATATATTGTAAAAATAAGTCAGATGGGCAAAATAGGCCAGGAGATGGCTCTGGTGGGTAGCATTAAGGACAATCCCAAAATATTTTATAAATAGACAAGGGGGTAAATAGTAACTAGAGAGAGTGGAACCTCTCAGGAATCAAAGCAGTCACTTCTGTCTGCAGCCACCGGAGATGGGAAATGTCTTAAATGAATGTCTTCTGTTTTTATCGAGGAGAAAGACAGTAGGACGGAGGAAATTTGGGCAGTCACTAGAAGTATCTTGAGAGCAGTCAGGGGTACCGTCGAAGAAGTGCTGAAGGTACTGTCGTGTTTGAATGTGGACAAATCTACAGGGCATGATCAGATATATCGGAGGACATTGCGGGAAACTAGAGAGGAAATTGTGGGAGTGTTAACGAAGAAACTGCAGATGCTGGAGAATCGAGGGTTACACAAAATGCTGGAGAAACTCAGCGGGTGCAGCAGCATCTAAGGGGCGAAGGAGATAGGCGACGTTTCGGGTCGAGACCCTTCTTCCAAATTGTGGGAGCCCAGGTTGAAATTTATGAATCGTCCTTAAAGACAGGAGAGGTGGCGGAAGACCAGAGGGTGGCAAATGTTGTGCCTCTTTTCAAGATAGTCTGCAGGGGAAATGCTGGGGCCTATAAGCCAGTGAGCTTAACATCTGTAGTTGGTAAGTTACTGGAGCGTATTCTGAGGGATATGTTATACAGGTATATGGATGGGAAAGGGCTGATTAGGGATAGTCAGCATGGATTTGTATGTGGGAGGTCGTGTATCACAAATCTGATTGTTTTTTTGAAGCCATGACCAAAATGGTTGATGAAGGCAGAGCTGTAGATGTTGTGTACATGGACTTCAGTAAGGCGTCCAACAAGGTTCTGCATGGTAGGCTGCTCTGGAAGGTTAGATTTCATTGTATCCAAGGAGAGATAGCTGAATGGATAGCAAATAGGCTCCATGGAAGGAAGCAGAGGGTGATGTTGGAAGGTTGCAACCTTCACGTGGTCCGCCCTGTTTCGACGAATGCAATCAACCCGGCGTGCACAATCAGATCAAATAGAACAAGTTGTCCTTCAAATTTTGGCTGTGCAAGCCATATGCAAGAAGAAGTGGAAGGTTGCTTCTCAGACTCCAGTCCTGTGACGAGTGTTGTGCCTCAGGTTTCGGTACCGGTCCCTTTACTGTTTGTCAGTAAACATCAATGATTTGGATAAGAACATGTAGGGCAAGATTAACAAGTTTGCTGATGATACAAAAGTTAGTGGTTTTGCAGATAGAGAAGATGGTTGTGAAAGATTGCAACAGGATCTGGGCGGATGAGTGATTGATGGAAGTTAATACACAGAAGTGTGAGCTTTTGCATTTTGGGTCGTCCAACAGGGGCAGGACCTACGCAGTAAATAGTCGGCCACGGGGTAGTGTTGTAGAGCAGAGGTGTCTATGAGTAGAAGTGCATGATTCCTTGAATGTCGAGTCACAGGTAGAGACGGTGGTCAAAAAGGCTTTTGTCACTTTGGCCTTCATCAGTCAGAGTATTGAGTATAGAAGTTGAGAGGTCATGTTGCGGTTGTATATGACGTTGGTGAGACAGCATTTAGAATATTGTGTTCAGTTCTGGGCACCATGTTATAGGAACGATATTGTCAAGCTTGAAAGGGTTCAGAAATGATTTATCAGGATGTTGCCAGGACTAGAGGGTGTGAGCTGTAGGGAGAGGTTGAGTAGGCTGTGTCCGTGCTTTATGGAGGGCAGAAGGATGCGGGGAGATCTTACAGAGGTATACAAAATCACGAGGGAAATATATCGGGAATTAGGTGCAGTCTTTTACCCAGAGTAGGGTGGTGGGTGTATGGAAAAAGCTGCTGGGGGAGGTAGTTGAGGCTGGGATGATCCTAACGTTTAAGAAAAAAATAGACAGGCACTTGGGCAGTGGGCGGGTGCTATAGACCCTGCACGGGAAGTTAGACGCTCGCGCCCCCACGAATCTCGGGCAGATGGGCCTCGTCAGCCTGGTAAGGCAGTCCATCTAGGAGAGGAAACACTCTGATTTTAAACCTCCACTGCCTTGTGGTCATATCCAGTCATGGGAAGGGCTCCAGGAGTAAACCTCAAGAAAATCCGGAGTCGGGGCCCATAAGGCAGTTTGTCATTGTCTACAAAATCGCTCTGGTCGTTCCTGCGACGGCGCTGGTGCCAAACTATGACGGCCCTGCTGTTCCTTTGTATCGATCAGCGACGTGGAGAGGGGGGATGTGCAGCATGGGCAACAGCCTGTCCTCCATATGACATCGCCCAGCCTTGCATCCGAACAGGATACATCACCCATGGTCAGTCATGACTGAGGGGGGGGGCTACAGATCAGACGGGCATATGGATGGGACGAGTTTGGAGGGATATGGACCTAGCGCAAACAAGTGGCATTAGTGTAGCTGGGGCATTGTTGGGCGGTGTGGGCGCGTTGGGCCGAAGGGTCCGTTTCCATAGAGTATCACTCTATGACTCGATGACTCCATAACACGACCATCCCCGGGAGGGAGATCGGACAGTGGTCCCTGGGAAAGAGCACACCAGACGGACCAGGCACGTGTGGGAGATTCGACAATCAGTCTGGGGATGGTTATACCAGACGTAACAGGTTCACGAGGCAGATCTGAACCAAGGAGAGAGAAGGGACGATTGGACCCAGGGCGTAGTGTACGCCAAACCGGTCCCCACTGCGGAGGGAAACCGGAGGATTGGCCCCAGGGCAGAGTTCACCACAGACCAGTCCCCACAGTGGAGGGAGACGGGACGATTGGTCTCAGGGTGGAGTTTACCCCCAGACCAGTCCGGACTACCGAGACGGGACGATTGGGTAAATGTGACAGACCTCAATGTGACGGGCTGGAGACCCCGGCGAGGGGCCGTCCATTGGATCATCCTCCCGTGACTGGCACGTGGAAGATCCGGCGGTGAATGTCAGGAGCCGGAGCGCGGAGCGGGGAGACTGCGGCCGCCTCTGGGATGCGCTCAGGGCCCGGATTTACTAATGAGCCGAAGCATTGAGGCGAGGGGATATTTAAACGCGCCCTCCACTTGCTCCCTGAACTTGGACTGGGTCACCGCGTAAATAAATGTGTTCGTGCAGCAGCTGAGATTCCTTAGTAAATACCCGACGTTGTTAAATATATATTCAGAATCATTCATATCAGTTCCAATTTCTGTGACCTGATGATAGACGAATTCAACAACCTGCGTCAGCCACAGAAGGATGAAGCTGCCGGAGATGGTGGCGAGTAAAACCATAGACCTCCTCCTGCTTTCCATCTCCGGGTCACTGCAGTTCTCCCCCTTGGTATCACCCCTCAGCCCCTTACGGACCCGACTGGCCACTAAAATGTGCCGGACTGTCAGAGCGTTGAGCAGTAGGATTACAGCGAAAGGGAGGAGCGGAGTTAAAACCGTGCCGTACCAGTCAAAAGCCACCCACCCGGGGTCAGTGTAATAACTGTCCACCGTACCACAGCCCCACGGGACGTTGTCGATGATTGTCCGGGGTTCCTTTGTGAAGTAGCGGGGAACGTTTTTCAGGCAGAGCAGAACACCGACTGTTGTGAGAACCGCAGCCGCAGTTTTCCCGGTGCAATATTTTGTTTTCAGCTTCTGGCAACAAATGGCGAGAAACCGATCAAATCTGAAAGTGACGGTGAACCAGACAGAACAGTCTGTAGCTGCATATGCCAGTACATCGATAACACGGCACACAGGGGTGATGGACAGGAAACTCCAATATAGGTAATGATGTCGGATCCAATACAAAATGACCTCGTTGATCAGGATCAGTAGATCGGCCGCTGCCATGGCCACCAGGTAGCGAGTGGTGCTGGTGGAGAGGGCGCACTTTCCCCGGGACAGGATCATAATCGCCACTAAATTCACTGCGGAAAGAGAAGGGCACGGACACTGGGCATTCCTGAACACCTTTCTCCAGGGCTGAACACATGCATTACTTTCAGCTAAAGATTAGGAGCGTAGAAGTCGGTGCGTGGCTGCAAGTTTAACCATGTCAGACCCGGCTCGGACTGTGCCCGACCTGCCTGCTTCAGGGGAGAGGAGATAAGGTGACTGATGGTGTAAAGGGCGGGGAAGGAACGAGCAGCCACCCGCTACATTAGGTGGAATATTCCTTTCAATACTTCACAGTCTCTGATGGGGCCGGGTTCACAGACTTAAACGTGACCGGCCGTATTGAACCAGGGCTGTGGAAACTTCATCTAATGGGGATGAGGAAGGTTCCGGAAGGAAGGCAGGGGCAATTTAGCATCCGGCAGCAGAGTTCTCCGTTAATTGATTTATTCCACAGTGAGTATCAACACACGCCGGTAGATCCGCGGCCATTGGACCAGGAGATCGATCCAATTATTCATCAACAATCGGGTTGGATCTGATTGTGAAAGACGCCATAGTGAGACGTGCCAACAGGACCGGGTGTTCACTGTTCAATAAAACAATGAAATTCACAATGCAAATCCCTCCCGCTCATACCGTCCTGGAGACAAGCACTGGGACAACTATGGGAAAGGTCCCACTGAAGGCAGGAAAATTCTAGTGAGTAGACAAAAGTGCTGGAGGAACTCAGAGGCTGCAGCAACATCTATAGAGCGAAGGAAATAGGCAACGTTTCAGGCCGAAACCCTTCTTCAGTCTGAAGAATGGTTGTGGGCCTTCTTAAACATTCCAGTGGGTCCCGACAGTGAGAGAAAAAATGCAAAGTTATTTATGAATATTTAACTGACAGGATTGAAATCGTAAACTGCTTCTTGTTCTACGATCATCAGTTGGGATTCTTGTAACATGGTGAGAATCAGATTAACACGGAGTTATAAAACTTGCATTGTCCTGCTCACTCACCAGCGACTCCAACGGCAGCAATGATCGCGTACAAGATTTTCTCCACACGCCAATATTCCAGCTTTGTCCCCATATTCTCAGCCCAGCGACGTGTCCCCGTTAGTTACCGGTAGTCCCTAGGAACGAAATGGTGGGGCAAACCATTCCCGGATATTTAATACCAGTCTCCGTCTCTATTTGGACCGTGAAGTTTCAACAGAGTTAAATAGAGATTTTGAAATTATTCGTAAACAGATGACATCAACCAAGTGAAATTCCCGCTGAGACAGGTTGTGAGTTATTCACGTAATTGATTGAGGAACTGCAAAGACAGGGAATTGTGGCGATACTGAGGGATGAAAATTGGGAGCAGGATTTTTCCAGTGAAGGGGATATATATATTTTAAACTCCATCAGATCCAACTCTCCACCTCATGTTTGTCTGATTTACTTCTATCCGCTTCATTCAGCAAGGCAATCCCAAATTCCAGGGACCCTCCATGGCCTCTAGTGCCCAGTTTAAAGGTGGACGAGGAGACCTTTGCCCACCGGGTGAGGAATTAGCTCGACAGACAGTCTAACACTAAAATAGCCCCTCCACTCTGCTTCAACAGTCAGTATGATCGCGGCCCGTCTTACTGTAACCACAGCCCCACACACCCGGCGACGCCGGTAACAATTCACACCTTGGTTGTCTGGAATGGATCTGACTTTACCCTGGGACAATACAATGCTCTGCCGACCTCTGAGGAAGAACCACACGAAAATTCACGACACTCTCTGAGTCAGAGAACTGAAATATTGCCGCCTCGAAAATTTGCTAAACGTTGATAAAACAGCAAATTATACAACACAGCCTCTTTCCTCTCCCTCTCCCTCCACCCTCACTGCTGCCACTCTCTGTCCTACATTCGTTATTCTCTTTCTCTGCGCCTCCCTCTGCCTGTCAATCTCTCTCCCCTTAACCTTCCCTCCCCTCTCACTCTCACTGCACCTCTCCCTCCGTTTCTATGTATTTCTCTGACACTTCCCTCTCTCCCTTTTGCCAACCCCCTTGCTTTGAACTACTTTCTCTCTTCAGCTTCCCAATCGCCCTTTCACAATTAATTCTCCCTCCATCTCTTCCCCTTTCATCTAATCTGCTACCCTTCCATCGTTGTACTCATCTGTTTCTCTTTTGTCTCCTCCTGCTCGCCCTCACTTCTCTCTCCAACGCCTATCTTGGGAGGTAGGGTTAAATCAGTTAGCCACCAAGGGAAGTAACTCTGTCCCTATAACCCTTCCTTCACACACCAGCAGCACTAGCAGGTAAGACAGATGCTCGCCTGCACCTCCTCTAATCTTATCTACTGCATGCGGTGTTCCAGATTTGGCCTCATTTACATCGGCGTGGTCAAGCGTAGGCTCGGCGACCGTCTCGCCGAACACTTACGGTCGTTCCGCCAAGGCCTCGCGCATCTTTCCATTGCTAACCATTGTAACTCCCTTTCCCACACTGCCCTTTCATTTCTGGTCCTCCTCCATTGCCAGAGTGAGACAACAGGCAAACAGGAAGACCGCCACTTCATATTCTGCTTTGTTAATTAACAACCTAATGGTGAGGACATGAAATTATCCAATGTTCGGTAGCTAGCATGCAAATTCCCGCTTTTCCCTCGCTCTTCCTCGTGCCTCACCCGGATTCCCACCTATTCAACCCCTCTACCTCCCCTTTCATCGATATCCTTCACTCTCTGTTAATAATTCTATCCTCTGCAATCCTTATCTCACATCTTTTATCTATTCATCTTTTAAGCCTTCCTGTTAGTATTCAAAATGTTTTTAAATTAAGAGAAGGCCATTATAATTTAAGAGGGTTGTGTATTTTTGAAACATGTAAAGTGAGAACCAATGTAAAATATAGATGTGTCTCAGTTTTGGGAGTCAAATTATGGAACGGGGTTAGTGATGAGTTGAAATTTTGTAGCTCTCTGTCGAGCTTCAAAAAAGCGTTAAAATGTAAAATAATTAAGGATTATAATGTAGAATGATTAAAATGTAAAATACGTAAGGATTACAATTTCGAATATCTTTTTTTCTTTGTAATTCTGGGTTATCTTATATTATGGATTGTATAGGATAGGCAAAAATAAACTTTGTGGCTTCAGCCTATTCCTTTTTCGGTCATTGGTTATGTGAATGTTGTGTGAAATGGATACAGTGTTCACATTCACACATATTGTAAAGTTTTGTTCTTTTTAATGTATGACTGAAATAAACTATTCAATCATTCATTTAAACGTTGGTCTCAACCACCTGACTATGAAAACGCTATTTACCTGCACCCGTTCATCATTCAACTCGCTGTGTCGTGCCTCCCGCTGTCCCAGCCTTCCGCTCCTTCCCACTACAATCATTCTGAAGAAGTGCCCCGAACTGAAACGTTCCCTATCCATGTTCTTAAAAGGATTAGGACGATCGGCGTTTTCTTTACAACCCTCCCCAACTTCTACAGATGCACATAAAAGGCATTTCACAAGCATTTTATCAGGATGCACCACAGCTTGGTTTGGGACCAGCTCCACCCAAGACCGTAAGACATTGTTCTGAACTGTGGACGCAACCCAGACCATCAGACTAAGCAACCTCCCTTCTATTGACTCAATTCATACCTCACGCTGCATCGGAAAGGCCTGCAGCATAATCAGGGACGAGTCGGAGCCTGGCCACTCCCTCTTCTCCCCTCTCCCTTCGGGCAATAGGTATCGAAGTATGAAAACGCACACATCCAGATTCAGGGACAGTTTCTTCCCAGTTGTTATCAGACAAACGAGTCATCCTACCACAATCAGAGAACAGTGCTAAACTACCACCTACCTCTTTGGTGAACCTCGGACTGTCTTTGATTAAACTTTGCAGGCTTTACCTTACACTAAACTTTATCCCTATTAGCATGTGTCTCTGCAGTAAAATGGCTCGATTGTCATCACACATAGTCTTCCTGCTAACTGGATAGCACACAACAAAACGTGTCCCCGTGCCTCTGTACACGATACAATATACTAAACTAAACAGATAAACTAAACTAGACTTCTCCAGAGATGCAGCCTGACTCACAATGGTTATTGGGTGTGTGTTACAATGTGCGTGCATGCATGAGTGTTTTAGCATGAGTAAAAGCGCGAAATTGTGCAAATGGGACGGAGTGTATGTGTATGTAAGTATATGCGTTTGCAATGATTTCAACGTTTCAATTATACTTTAATGTCACATGTACCTAGGTGCACTAAAATGCTTTGTTTTGCAGATCACCCGGTAAATCATGTGCATAAGTGTCGCCACGTTTTGACGTTGACAAAGTTACAAACATTAGCAGACGAAAAATGCTGGAGAAACTCAGCGGGAGAAAAATAATAGGCAACATTTCGGGTCGAGACCCTTCTTCAGACGGCAAAGACTGGGAATTTTGGCGATACTGAGGAATGGAAATTGGGAGCGCCATTGTTCCAGCCAAGGTGTTATTGTTTAATGGGGTAGAAGGGGCTCGACCCGAAACGTCGCCTATTCCTTCTCTCCATTGATACTGCCTCACCCGCTGATTTTCTCCAGCATTTTTTGTCTACCTTCCATTTTTCCAGCATCGGCAGTTATTTCTTAGTAGTATCTTAGTGCTAGTACGTGTGTATGTCTGTTAGTGCATGTGTGTGAGTGCATGTGTATGAGTGCATGTGAGAATATGTGTGACTATAGTGGCAGCTTTTTAAAGCATTCCAAAGTTCAACCTTCGTTAAGCACAAATATGTCGGAGACCATTAGTAAAGTCATCTCACGCACGTCACGCCACTCTTGAGATAGCAATGATGAATATTCCAGACGTAGTCCGTTGATTATTAGCTTCTTTATTGTAGAAATACAAAACAGTAAAATAACTCTTTTAGAAACCTTTATAAACATACATTTAGACACACTAAAAATAACAGAAAGGATGAATGGACGGACTGCGGCTGGCGGGGCTACCACACTCGATGGCGCCACACGATGTGGGCCAGCCGGGTCTAGCGGGCCGACTGAAGGCTTCTCCCCGCTCACCTGACTCAACACGATACGACATCGATGAAACAGTTAGTAAGTATGAAAAGTTGCAAATAGTATTGGAATAAGAAATACTTGATAAAAATCACATTTCTTCATACAATTTCAATAAAAGACAAATTAATCAAGAAACAACGACTGGAAGATTCGTCCTTACTATCGGCTAGTGCGTAAGCTATATCTCTTCTACATTCCCGAATAGTAATGGTAATCAAAAGTTCCACATTGGAAAGTTAAGAAATTATCACTGCAGTCTTGATTTGAAGATGATTCCGCCGCATCCGCAACAAAGTATATACTATTGTTATCCACGCCAAGTGAAAGATAGGAATGAATGTGTTTTCGTGTTGCTGATATTTGATCAACTTTACAGACGCATTACAACAGAGGAAATGAGGTGTCAAACATATTTGAAATATTCTGCTAAGATTTGATCAATATATTTTCATTGGTAACTTGAAAAGTATCCATCAGTCTAAATAATAGTAATCAAAACATAATCATGATTTTATTTTATATTGGCAGAACCATTATGTTATATAGCCTTCTCACTCTAAGATGTTTATCTCATGTTTAAGTGCGCAATTTGCAACCCAGTCAGAGGGATTAAAGACTGGCCACAGTGGTATGAATAACAGTCCCCCTCCTAGAATAAAACCATGTAATTTCCTTTCAAAATTCAATGTGATATGTTGATGTGCACATCACATTGTTTTGCTTTAAAAAATCGACTTTGTAGCCGGTTGTGAGAAAGGAAGAATACGGGTAAGAGTGATATCTGTGCTTTCAGATGCTAATGATTAACTTGTCATCTGGACTTTGTAAAAATATTCTTCTGCCAAAGAGTAAAACGTGCAGAACTCATTGCTCTTTGCACTTTGGTTGTCTACTGCAGCTGGAGGGTTCAATACATTTGGCATGTTTAATATTGTGATGATCATTAAAAAGTACTATGCTTATTAAATAGCACTTATTCCACCGCGTCCATGTTGATACAGATGCCCAACTAACCTAGTCCATCTGCTCACGTTTGACCCATATCCTTCCAACCCTTTCGTGTACCTGTCTAAATGACTTGAATGTCATTTTACCTGCCCCAAGCACTTCGACCAGCAGCTGGTTCCATATACATACTGCCATCTGTGTGAAAGCCCCACGGCTTCTTATTAAATATTTTCCCACCAAACATACATTTACGACCTGAATCTTGATTCCCCAACCCTGGGGGATAAATAAAACTGCATTCACAGTATATCCGCCCCACTCAATGTTATACACCTCAATGATATTGTCTCCTATGCTCCAAGCACTCAGTTCCTTGTGACCTGGCAACATTCTTGTAATTTTATACAGCAGTTTTTCCAGCTTAATGGCATCTTTCATATGGCAATTAACCAGATGCATCACTGGTTGGCTGAAAACCAACGGATGTGGACAGTTTGCATGTCTTGGCCGGTATTACTCCACCTGAAATCTGCAGATCAGTTGCCAGTGGAACTAAACGTTGTAAGCCTGTTGGGGACACCCACCATTCCTGTCACTCCTATCACCCAGCCCCAAAACGGTTAAAGTCGAGGAAGAGTCCACACAGTCCAGCCACTGCCACAGTCTCCTCGTGCAACCATTATAGCCTTATGGGAAAGACCAATATGAGCAAATGGGGCTATGCAGATGCAGTAGACACAGAATGTGAATGTGGAACACCTGTACAATCCATGCTACACCTACTAAGATGCCCACTTCTTGGTGAACAATGCTGCCTGGAAGATCCAGCGGTTATCAAACCAAAGGGTTATTTTCTGTGCAAGAACCTGGCCGAATATTTGAAACATAGATGATGAACACGAAAGGAGACTGCTTATCCAGACCCATCACTGCCCACACTGATAATGTCACTGCTTATCCAGACCGTTTACAACGTCTCCCATGGTAGTATGATCCATGTGGTTAAGGCACACGGGATTAACATTGAATTGGTCCCCTTGAATAAGCGAGTTCTGTATTCGGAAAAACGTAAGGAATCATTGGATTTGTCAAATGTAATTCAGAAAAAAATCAATGCAGCGCTCTATAAACTGTATATGAATTGTTAATTATTCTCCTAATGGATTAATCTAGAATTTTGACAACTCAATAGCTTCCTTTCTTGTCCTGCTGTCCACACACTACTTACACAGTACCAGTTCTAGTTCACTTGATTAATCTGCAATTAATAACTGGATATTCAAAGAGTTAAAACAATTATTATATTCATTTAATTCTCAATGTGTTACTACTGGAATAAGAAAATATTACTTGTGTTTGAAACAAGTTCTTATCTTTATTCATATTTTATGTGTAATAATATATTTAATCTGAGGAATGGGGGGTGCCAGGCAGCGGGATAGCGTGGTGTAAACGAAGAGAAAGGGGGCATTTGCTGTCGTGGTTTCCAATACTCAAAATGAACTCCGGCAACGCGGAGAATTCTTCAAGAAGTTTAAACTTTTATTTGCAAATAAAAGCTGGATCACCCCACGTCATCAGTCCACGTGGAGCTCTCTGAGCCACAAACAAATGATCATCTCTTTTTATACCACGTTCAACTCTGCATGCCCCACCCCTGTTACACTTCCATATCCAATCATTTGCCGACATTCCCGCATCATCAGCCAATCACTTGCTCCCATTTATCTCCTCCTTCCCAATACATTTCCATATTTGCAAATGATGTAGTCACATGAGTCCTCCTTGCGGCCCTCGCCAGCCATGTGTTTTGACTTTGTTCAGAGTCGTTTAATTTTAACAGACTGAAATCAAAGAAAAGTGGACTTAATTCCCAAAACCCACTTCTCAATATATAAGAGATACAGTGGTCACTCAATTTATATAAACAAAACTCATTGTTCCCATTAAAGTCTGTACGTCTCGGGGAAGAATGTTACCTCTTAACCTATAAACCTAGATACAGGGTCCTAATGGTTATAATCGTTTCATACACATCATACCTCATCCCAGAGCACAGATGGTTTTATTACACATTACATAGTTAGAATATAATTAACTATGTATTAAAAATACTAAAAGTATGAATTTGCTTTATCCTTTAAAGTCTACAAAGATTAAGTTGATTCCAATCAAACACCTCTTATCTCCAAATGCACAGGGGTCCTATAAATGTCACACTTGATAAATGATAATTGCTTCTGTGCCAGCTCACACACCCTCCCTCTCTCATAGAAACATAGAAACATAGAAATTAGGTGCAGGAGTAGGCCATTCAGCCCTTCGAGCCTGCACCGCCATTCAATATGATCATGGCTGATCATCCAACTCAGTATCCCGTACCTGCCTTCTCTCCATACCCTCTGATCCCCTTAGCCACAAGGGTCACATCCAACTCACTCTTAAATATAGCCAATGAACTGGCCTCAACTACCCTCTGTGGCAGAGAGTTCCAGAGACTCACCACTCTCTGTGTGAAAAAAGTCTTTCTCATCTCGGTCTTAAAGGATTTCCCACTTATCCTTAAGCTGTGACCCCTTGTCCTGGACTTCCCCAACATCGGGAACAATCTTCCTGCATCTAGCAGGGGAATCAGAGACGTGTAGACCTTCCTTGATTCAGTGTGGGCTGCATTTTAAACTTCAAGCGGCTTCCTTTCCATCAGAACGCTCTAGGGTAGCCTTTATCATCATGCACCTGTCGGGTAGAGTGGAGGCTTGGGACACGGTGGAATGGTCTCGGAATTCTCCTGGTTGCCAGACGTCGGTCCTGTTCATGGAAGCTCTGTCCCGCACATTTGATCACTCCAATCCTGGCCGAGAAGCTTCACAGAACCTGGTCTCCATGAAACAAGGTAATCGCTCAGTTATGGATTCTGCTGTTGAATTTCGAACTGTTGCTGCTAAGAGTGGGTGGAATTAGTCTGCTTTGATGGATGCTTTTCGCAATGGGCTGTCTGAAGCTATCAAGGATCAGTTGGCTCCACTAATCCTGCCTTCCGACTTTGAGTCCATGATTTCCCTGGCTGTCCAAATTGACGTTAGGCTCAGAGAAAGAGAGCGAGAGAGGAGATCGGCAGTTCGGTCCTCCTCCCAACAGTGGCGGCAGCGTCGCCCTTCGCCTTCCGGGCAGGACTTCGTCCTTCTCGGCCGGTCCAGTCAGCCTACAGCGCCACCTGTCTCTTCGGAGGAGCCCATGCAGGTGGGACAAGCCAAACTCAGCCCGGAGGAACGGCAGCACCGCCCAAGGGAGGGGAGGTGTTTGTACTGTGGTGAACTGGGACATTTGTTGAACAGCTGTTCAGTAAAAGACAAGGCTCACCAATGAAAGAGGACATTGGTGAGCTGTACCACTCCTATGAGCCGTACCTCTCGTCAACTCACTACTGTACAATTGTTGGTGCATTCCCAGTGGCACTCCCTGCAGGCTTTGGTTGATTCTGGGCAAATGAGAACTTCATGGACATTCGCTTTGCTGATGAATTGAAGCTGGAACGTGAACAGCTTCAAGATCCTCTGGAGGCTAGTGCACTGGACCTAATGTACAGGGCGATTCACCGAACTAAACCTGTTCAACTCATCGTGGCAGGTAATCACTTGGAGACCATCATTTTTAATCTCCTCGACTGTTCTCTTCATCCTCTGGTTTTGGGGCTCCCTTGGCTGTCTTACCATAATCCTCACATGAACTGGGGTACTGGGGAAGTAATTTATTGGGGTAATGACTGTAAACTCATCTATCTACATGGTTCTTCTCCTGAATCTATGAAGGATCCATCAAGGAGCAGTTTGCTGAGATCTTCCAGGACCACCCTCCGGCAGCCTCCCCGTTCAAGGGAGGGGGATTTTCCAGATCTCACCAAGGTTCCCTCGTGTTATCTAGACCTAAAGGTGTTCAACAAGGCTAAGGCCACCTCTCTTCTGCCGCATAGACCATACGACTGCTGCATTAACCTTCTAGCCAGGTGCAGAGCCTCCTAAGGGTCGTCTTTATTCCTTGTCTTCACCTGAGTGGCTCGCCATGGAAAAGTACATTGACGACGACCTTGCTGCTGGGGTCATCGGACCTTCCTCTTCACCTGCAGGAGCTGGATTCTTCTTTGTGGATAAGAAGGATGGATCACTTCGGCCCTGCATTGACTATAGAGGACTCAATGACATTACTGTTAAGAACAGACACCCTCTTCCTCTTATCTCCTCTGCATTTGAACTGTTAAAAGATGCTAAAATATTCACTAACTTAGTTCTTAGAAATGCTTATCATCTGGTATGGATAAGGGAGGGGGATGAATGGAAGACTGTGTTTAACACACCCAGTGGTCATTATGAATATCGGGTCATGCCGTTTGGTCTTACTAATGCTCCAGTCGTTTTTCAAGGCATGGTTAACGATGTATTACAGGACATACTGAACAAATTTGTGTTTGTGTACCTTGATGACATTTTGATTTTTTCTCCAGATGAAACTTCCCATGTGCAGCATGTACACCAGGTGCTGGAACGTTTGCTCTCGAATGGTCCGTTTGTGAAAGCTGAGAAATGTGAATTTCATGCTAACACTGTTCAATTCCTTGGTTATGTTGTGTCACCTGATGGTATACAGATGGACCTGGGCAAGGTCAGTGCTGTGGCCACCTGGCCTACACCCTCCAGTCGTAAGCGACTTCAGGGGTTCCTTGGGTTTGCTAATTTTTATAAGTTTATCCGAAACTTTAGTGTCACTGCTGCAGCACTCCATGCTCTCACCTCACCCCACGTGCCTTTCTCTTGGTCCCATCAAGCAGAAACTGCATTTATGAGACTCAAGAGGAGCTTCTCCTCAGCCCCCATCCTGGTTCACCCTGACCCGTCACTCCAGTTCGTGGTTGAGGTGGATGTCTCGGGTGTGGGGATCGGGTCCGTACTCTCCCAGAGATCCTCCACAGATGGTCGACTACATCCCTGTGCTTTCCTCTCAAGAAACTTTTCTCCTGCTGAGAGAAATTACGATGTGGGTAACCGTGAACTGTTAGCGGTTAAAGCATCCTTGGAGGAATGGAGACATTGGTTGGAGGGTACCAAACAGCCGTTTCTAGTTCGGACAGAGCACAAGAACCTGGAATATATCGTCAGCCAAACGCCTCAACTCACGCCAAGCTAGGAGGGCTCTATTGTTCAATCAATTTGATTTTGTACTGTCTTACCGCCCTGGTGCCAAGAATGGCAAACCTGATGCTCTCTCCAGACAGTTTGATCCTGACCCTGTCCCCTAAGGTTTCGACTCCCATTCTGCTGCTTCCTGTTTTGTTGGGACGGTTACTTGGGAGATTGAGAGGAGAGTTTCCGAGGCTACTGTTGGTGTTCAGCCTCAGTTAGGGTGTCCTTCTAATCGTCTAGTTTGTTCCCGAGTCTCTTCGTTCACAGATGATTGATTCACTGGGCTCATATGTCTCGGATCTCCTGTCATCCCGGTGTCCGTCGAACCCTGTGGCCGAACAGCAGTTTTGGTGGCCTTCCATGGAGAAGGGGATTAAGGAGTACGTCGCTGCCTGCAGTATTTGTGCACAGAACAAGACCTCGCGTCGGGCCACCTTTGGCCTTCTGAATCTGCTGCCTGTCCCCTCACGCCCCTGGTCAGAGATATCCATGGACTTTGTCTCGGGCCTGCCCTCTTCTGAAGGTAACACCACAGTCCATTTCATTCCGTTGCACAAGCTTCCCTCCGCCAGGAAGACGGCAGAGGTCATGTTGTCTCATGTTTTTCGAATTCATGGATTTCCCAGAGACAATGTGTCTGACCGGGGGCCTCAGTTCATGTCCAGGTTTTGGAAGGAGTTTTGTTCTCTTTTGGATGCCACGGTCAGCCTTACATCTGGTTATCACCCGGAATCCAATGGACAGACTGAACGTCTTAACAAGGAATTGGAGACAGGACTACGGTTCTTGGTGGCACAGAATCCTTCAACTTGGAGCAAACACCTTATTTGGGTGGAGTATGCACACAACACACTTCCTTGCTCATCCTCTGGTCTCTCTCCATTCCAGTGTGCCTATGGTTATCAACCACCATTGTTCCCTGCTGTGGAGAAGGAGTCCAGTGTGCCCTCCGCTCAGGCTCTCAACCGTCGCTGTCGCAAGGTTTGGAATGGGGCTCATCAGATGCTGTTGCGCAGTTCTGCGCGTTACAAGAGGATGGCTGATTGTGCCCGACCTGCCTGCTCCAGGGGAGAGGAGATAATGTGACAGATGGTGTAAAGGGCGGGGAAGGAACGTGCAGCGACAATAGGCGGAATATTACTTTCTATAGTTCACAGTCTCTGATGGGGCCGGTTTCACAGTCGTAACCATGACCGGCTGTATTTAACCAGGGCTCTGGAAACTTCATCTGATGGGGATGAGGAAGGTGCCGGAGGGAAGGCAGGGGCAATTTAGAATCCTGGCAGCAGAGTTCTCCCTTAATGGATTCATTCCACAGTGAGTAACAACACACGCCGGTAGATCCGCGACCATTGGACCAGGAGATCGATCCAATTATTGATCAACAAGCGGGTTGAATCTGATTGTGACAGACGCCATAGTGAGACGTGCCAACAGGACCGGGTGTTCACTCTGATCAATAAAACAATGAGATTCACAATGTAAATCCCATCCGCTCACACCGTCCTGGAGTGCAGTCTGTCCCAAGCACTGGGACAACTATGGGAAAGGTCCCACTGAAGGCAAGAACATTCTAGTGCATAGACAAAAGTGCTGGAGGAACGCAGAGGGTGCAGCAGCATCTATGGAGCGAAGGATATAGGCAACGTTTCGGGCCGAAACCCTTCTTCTGTCTGAAGAAGGGTTTCGGCCCGCAACGTTGCCTATTTATTTTGCTCCATAGATGCTGCTGCAACCGCTGAGTTTCTCCAGCACTTTTGTTTAACTTCGATGTTCCAGCATCTGCATTTCCTTCTTAAACATTCTAGTGGATCCCGACAGTGAGAGAAAATATGCAAAGTTAATTATGAATATTTAGCTGACAGGATTAAAATCATAAACTGCTTCTTGTTCTACGATCATCAGTTGGGAATCTTGTAACATGATGAGACTCAGATTAACACGGAGTTATAAAACTTGAATTGTCCTGCTCACTCACCAGGGACTCCAACGGCAGCAATGATCGTGTACACGATTTTCTCCACACGCCAATATTCCAGCTTTGCCCCCATATTCTCAGCCCAGCGACGTGTCCCCGTTAGTTACCGGTAGTCCCTGGGAACGAAATGGCGGGGCAAACCATTCCCGGATATTTAATACCTGTCTCCATCTCTATTGAGACCGTGAAGTTTCAACAGAGTTAAAAATAGAGATTTTGAAATTATTCGTAAACAGATGACATCAGCCAAGTGAAATTCCCGCTGAGACAGGTTGTGAGTTATTCACGTAATTGATTGAGAAACTGCAAAGACTGAGAATTGTGGAGATACTGAGGGATGAAAATTGGGAGCGGCATTTTGCCAGTGAAGGGGATATATATATTTTAAGCTCCATCAGATCCAACTCTCTACCTCATGTTTGTCTGATTTCCTTCTATCCGCTTCATTCAGCAAGGCAATCCCAAATTTCAGGGACCCTCCAGGGCCTCTAGTGTCCAGTTTAAAGATGGACGAGGAGACCTTTGCACACCGGTTTAGAAATTAACTCGACAGATAGTCTAGCACTAAAATAGCCCCTCCACTCTGCATCAACACTCAATATTATCGCGGCCCGTCTTACTGTAACCATAGCCCCACAAGCCCGGCGACCCCGGTAACAATTCTCTCCTTGCTTGTCTGGAATGGATCTGACTTTACCCTGGGACAATACAAAGCTCTGCCTACCTCTGAGGAAGAACGACACAATTTCACGACACTCTTCAGTCAGAGAACTGAAATATTGCCGCCTCAAAAATTTGCTAAACGTTGATAAAACAGCAAATTATACAACACAGCCTCCTTCCTCTCCCTCCACCCTCACTGCTGCCACTCTCTATCAAATGTTATTCTCTCTCCTACATTCTCTATTCTCTTGCTCTGCGCCTCCCTCTGTCTGTCAATCTCTCTCCCCTTAACCTTCCCTCCCCTCTCACTCTCACTGCACCTCTCCCTCCGTTTCTATGTATCTCTCTGACACTTCCCTCTCTCCCTTTTGCCAACCCCCTTGCTCTGAACTACCCTATCTCTTCAGCTTCCCAATCCCCCTTTGACATTTCATTCTCCCTCCATTTTTTCCCCTTTCATCTAATCTGCTACCCTTCCATCGTTGTACTCCTCATCTGTTTCTCTTTTCCCTCCAACACTCTTCCTGCTCGCCCTCATTTCTCTCTCCAACGCCTTTCTTGGGAGGTATGGTTAAATCGGTTAGCCACCATGGGAAGTAACTCAATCCCTATACCCCTTCCTTCACACACCAGCAGCACTAGCAGGTGAGACAGATGCTTGCCTGCACCTCCTCTAATCTTATCTACTGCATGCGGTGTTCCAGATATGGCCTCATTTACATCGGCGTGGTCAAGCGTAGGCTCGGCGACCGTCTCGCCGAACACTTTCCGTTGTTCCGCCTAGGCCTACCGCATCTTTCCATTGCTAACCATTGTAACTCCCTTTCCCACACTACCCTTTCATTTCTGGGCCTCCTCAATTGCCAGAGTGAGGCAACATGCAAACAGGAAGACCGCCTCTTCATATTCTGCTTTGTTACCTAACAACCTAATGGTGAGGACATGAAATTATTCAATGTTCGGTAGCTAGCATGCAATTTTCCGCTTTTCCCTCGCTCTTCCTCGTGTCTCACCCGGATTCCCACCTATTCAACCCCTCTACCTCCCCTTCCATCGATATCCTTCACTCTCTGTTAATAATTCTATCCTCTGCAATCCTTATCTCACACCTTTTATCTTTTAATCTTTTAAGCCTTCCTGTTAGTATTCAAAATGTTTTTAAATGAAGAGAAGGACATTATAATTTAAGGGTTGTATATTTTTGAAACATGTAAAGTGAGAACCAATGTAAAATATAAATGTGTCTCAGTTTTGGGAGTCAAATTATGGAACGGGCTTAGTGATGAGTTGAAATTTTGTAGCTCTCTGTCGAGTTTCAAAAAAGCGTTAAAATGTAAAATAATTAAAGATTATAATGCAGAATGATTAAAATGTAAAATAAGTAAGGATTACAATTTAGAGTAATTTATTTTCTTTCCTTTGTAATTCTGGGTTATCTTATTTTATGGACTATCTATACGGATAGGCAAAAATAAGCTTTGTGGCTTCAGCCTATTCCCTTTTCGGTCATTGATTATGTGAATGTTGTGTGAAATGGATGCAGATTGTAAAGTGTTGCTCTTTTTAATTCATGACCGAAATAAAGTATTCATTCATTCATTCATTCATTCATTCATTTAAACGTCAACCACCTGACTATGAAAACACTATTTACTTGCACCCGTTCATCATTCAACTCGCTGTGTCGTGCCTCCCGCTGTCCCAGCCTTCCGCTACTTCCCACTACAATCATTCTGAAGAAGTGCCCCGAACTAAAACGTTACCTATCCATGTTCTTAAAAGGATTAGGACTATCGGCGTTTTCTCTACAACTCTCTCCAACTTCTACAGATGCACATATCAGGCATTTCACAAGCATTTTATCAGGATGCACCACAGCTTGGTTTGGGACCAGCTCCACCCAAGACCGTAAGACATTGTTCTGAACTGTGGACGCAACCCAGACCATCAGACTAAGCAACCTCCCTTCTATTGACTCAATTCATACCTCACGCTGCATCGGAAAGGCCTGCAGCATAATCAGGGACGAGTGGAGCCTGGCCACTCCTTCTTCTCCCCTCTCCCTTCGGGCAATAGGTATCGAAGAATGAAAACGCACACATCCAGATTCAGGGACAGTTTCTTCCCAGTTGTTATCAGACAAACGAGTCATCCTACCACAATCAGAGAACAGTGCTAAACTACCACCTACCTCTTTGGTGACCCTCGGACTGTATTTGATTAAACTTTGCAGGCTTTACCTTACACTAAACTTTATCCCTATTAGCATGTGTCTCTGCAGTGTAAATGGCTCGATTGTAATCACACATAGTCTTCCTGCTAACTGGATAGCACGCAACAAAACTTTTCCCTGTGCCTCTGTACACGATACAATAAACTAAACTAAACAGATAAACTAACAACAAAATGGATTTCCAAAGTATATCACTCTTCATTTACACATAAGTCTAGAGGGGTAGCAATATTTATTCGTAAAGGTATACCTTTTAAACAAAGCTCAATAATAGAAGATATTGAGGGTAGATATATAATAATTACAGGTGAATTATATTCTTAAAAAGTAATCCTTATGAATATATATGGTCCTAATTTTGATAACCCATTATTCTTCAAGAAAATATTTAACAATATCCCTATATCCACTCAACATAATCTAATCATTGGAGGTGATTTTAATTGTACCTTAGATAATTATTTAGATAGATCATCAATGAAAAGGAAAACCACTTCTAAGTGAAGTACACTTATACATTATTTTATTAACACAGCAAATGTTAAGGATATCTGGAGAACAGATAACCCATCTGGTCGAGAATATTCATTTCCCCCCCCTGTATTTGGAACCTATTCAAGGATAGACTATTTTTTAATAGATTCAAAACTAATCCCATTTACATATGACTCAAAATATCATAATATCATTATCTCGGATCATGCTCCATTAACATTTAAGATAAAATTAAAAGGCATAACTATTAAAACCTCTAACTGGAGACTCAACTCCCAAATATTAAATGATACGGCTTGTTACGATTACTTGGTAAAACAGATTAAATTATTTTTTGAAACTAATGACAAACCTGGAATTTCACCATCACAGCTTTGGGATACATTTAAAGCATTTATGTGTGGTGCGATAATATCAGCACACGCATACTTTAATAAAGAAAATCGAAAGACTCAACAAAAGTTGGAAAATGAAATAAAACAATTAGATATTGAAAATGCAATATCCACTTCAAAGGGGCTCAGTAATAAAATTGCATCATTATAATATAAGCTAAATAAAATATATTCAAATCAGATTATTAAACTTTTTCAACAGACTAAACAATTACACTTTGAATTTGGGGATAAACCACAAAAATTACTGGCACACTAGCTTAGAAAATTAGATGAGGAGAAAATGATACATAAATTTACATATGAACAAGGAGAAATATTGACTTTACCAAAAGATATCAATGATACATTTTTTCAATATTATCAAAATCATTACTCATCTAAACTAGCAGGACAATCAAATGGAATGGAAACATTCCTACAAGAATGTCATATTAATAGTTTGGATCAGGAAGGTAGAGACTTGTTAAATGCTGATATATCAGTAAAAGATATTGAAGAATCAATTGGATCATTAAATAACGGAAAAGCCGCAGGCCCTGATGGCTTTAGTGTTGAATTTTATAAGAAGTTTTATGATCTGATCTCTCCACGTTTACATATAATATAAATATGCTTATGAACAAGGAAAGTTACCAGAATCATTAAATGAATCTACAATTACACTTATCTCTAAAGCTGATAAAGATTTGGAAGACCCTGGATCATACAGAGCAATAGCTCTTTTAAATACTGATCAAAAAATACTAACTAAAATTTTATCTCGGAGGCTACGTTTAGTGATTAATAAATTAATACATCATGAACAAACAGGTTTCATCCCAAAACGCTATTCATCTTATAATCTGAGACGTCTATTCAATGTCATGTACTCAAAAAGAGTGAATGATATTGAACTAGCTGTCATATCCCTAGATGCTGAAAAAGCATTTGACCAAGTTGAATGGCCACATTTATTTAAAATAATGCAGACATTTCAACTGGGGGATAGATTTTCCAAATGGGTAAAAATCATATACTCGAAACCAACTGCAAGAATATTAACAAATCAAATGCTATCAGCAAAATTTAATCTCTTTAGGGGTTGTAGACAACGATGCCTGTTATCACCATTACTATTTGCTATGGTAATAGAAAAATTAACCAAATGATTAGATCAGAACCAGAAATATATGGATATAATACCAAAACTACAACGAATAAAATATCTCTGTACGCAGATGACATCTTAATTTATATCACAAAACCGGAGATTAGTATTCCCAATCTACCTAGTGTTATAACTAAGTTTGGCACATTTTCTGGGTATAGAATTAACTGGAATAAAAGTGAAATTATGCCTATAACTGGAATAAAATTAAATATACTAGAACAATTCTCACTTAAAATAGTCACGGACAAATTTAAATATCTAGGAATTAATGTATCTAAATCCTGTAACTGTTTATTTAAATATAATTACCCTCAATTGTTAAATAAACTAAAAAAAAAATTATATTGGAAAACACTACCTATTTCAATGATCGGTAGAATAAATGCTATAAAAATTATTTTTTTGCCGCAATTGTTATATTTATTTCAAGCCATCCCTTTATATCTCACTAAAATGTTTTTAAAAAAAAATAGATAATTTGGTTAATAGTTTTATCTGGGACTATAAAAATCATCGAATAAGTAAAAAACATCTATGTAAATCTAAAATAAATGGTGGACTAGCACTACCAAATTTCCTATATTATTTCTGGGCAGTTCAGATTAAAAATATGAATTTTTAGTTGGTAAATTTAGATTATGAGCCAAGCTGGCTAAAGATGGAAAAGGAAGACTGTTTGCCTTTTGAAGTAGATTCGATTAGTTTTGCACCAACGGAAGTACAAAAAAAACACGTATGGTGATAACCCTATAATTCATAGAAATAGACGTATTTGGAAACAAATAGTTAAGACTCTACATATGGATAATTTGTAACTTTGTTTGCCAATTATGAATAATCCTTTGTTTAAGTCCTCTGTATTGGACAAGGGGTTTAGACACTGGAATGATTCAGGAATTAAAAGGATAGAACACCTTTACAAGAAAGGAAAATGTCTTTCATTTCAGGAGTTACAGGATATCTATGGATTGCAGTCAAATAACATATTTAGGTAGTTACAAATCAGAAACTATATTAAGTCAAATACGCAAGACTATAAAAATAGAAAACCAGGATTTGTTTTATAAACACCCAAATACAGAAAAATTAATAGCGTATATATACAATACTATCTTGCATAGGGAAATCCCAACTTCGGAAATATATCGACAAACATGGGAAAATGAAATAGGTTTATCTATAATGAAGGAAACTTGGGAAGAAAGCCTACAATGCATACATCATTGCTCATTAAATGCTAGACATATATTGATACAATTTAAGGTATTACACAGATTACATTATTCAAAAACGAAGTTAAATAGAATTTATCCTAACATTTCTTCTATTTGTGATAAATGTCAGAACTTGGAAGCTAACTTAACGCATAGTTTTGTAACATGTATAAAACTCAACTATTATTGGACAGAAATCTTTAGATTTATCTCTGAAGTTCTTAAAATTAAACTGGACCCAGATCCAAAATTAATAATATTAGGAGTTCCGGATTCAAATCTAATATTAACAGTAAACCAAATAAATTTCTTGGATTACTGTTTGATAATAGGGAAAAAATTAATATTGAACTTTTGGAAGGGAACATTATCCCCCACAATTAAAATGAGGACAGTGGAAATGTTGGAGATGTTGCATTTGGAAAGAATCAGATTTATCCTAATGGACAAATACGAACTCTTTGAACAGATATGGTCTCCATATACAGAATATTTGAAGCGATAGCTGTTCTTGGCATCACAACTCAATGGGTACCCAGCAGGATTAGATGAAAATATATATATTTTTTTGGATTTGTATGCATGTCTCTATTGATATCGTTATTTGAAATTGTGTTATTCACTATTAAGATGTATACTATAATCTTTTTTTTCTTGTTTTCTTTTTTTTCTCTTCTCTTTCTCTCTCTATATAATCAAAATTATTATTTAATCACTATTCTTATTGATTAAAATCTATTCTTTTATTTTTCTACTTTCTAAAAAATAGAAGTTTATAAGAATTATTTGTAACATCCGTATACTTATTGGAATAAGTTGGTTGTGTATTTGAAAAGTTGTTATACCGCTGTTATGATGGATTACTTCTAATAAAAATATTATTTAAAAAAAAAGTTTTCAGAAGGATAGCTTTGGATAATGAATTTAAGCCAGGGATGTATGATTCGACATTTAAAGAGTGGATAAAGAAAGGAATGACTGAATTTTGTACTGTTATTGAAAATGGAGACCTAAGAATTTTTCAAGATTTGAAGGATAGATTTGAACCAAGACTTGTTTAAATACCTCCAACTGAGAGATCATTACAATAAAAAGGTAAAAAGGGAGGCATTAGAAGTAAATAATCCACTGATAGAAGTGATAGTTAATGCGTAGTATCAAAAAACATTAAGGATTATTTCTAAACTTTATCATAATTTAATGGAATGTCAAGCTGAAACTACATTTTATGTTAAATTTAAGTAGGAAAAGGAATTAAACATTACAATCTCAGACGAAGATTGGCATCATAACACTACAGACATCCACTAATTCACAAAATTGGAGAGAATTTAATTGGAAACATTTGATTCATTTCTTTATTACGCCTAAGATAAAAAAGGAAGCAAATTCTAAGGCAACAAACATGATGGAGGCGATGTGGTCAAACAGACGCAAATCGTGCAAATATCTTTTGGAGTAGCCCAAAAATAGAACAATTTTGGGACAGATTGAATTAAGAATTTACAGAGGTATTAGGATATATAGTCTCCAAGAAGTGTTCCAATATATACCTGGGCAATATAAATACAGTGGTGCTGAAGGAAGATCATTACTCGGCTAAAATTCTACTCACAGCTGGCAGAAAGGCCATTACAAGAAATTGGCTTGCAGCGGAAACAGCCAGACTTAGAAAATGGTTAGACATAGTACAGGAAATATTTGTCATGGAGAAAATGACATATTCTCTAAGAGTGAAGGAAGACGAGTTTAACAGAAAATGGGAAAATGGATTAGATATAGAAATAAAGACATCAACACTGTATAATTTTAATGACAATAATGTAAGTTATTGGAAAATGTTTTAATAAGAAAATAGTTCTGTATACCGCATCATTAATTGTAAACTGAACCCCCCACTAAGGAGTTTACAGTTTTACAGTTTTCTGGGAGTGGCGGCGCTGCCCTGGCAGCAGCGGCTCGCCTGCAGTCCGTCTGTTTTTCTTTTTATTTGTTGTTTTCTTGTCTTGTTTTAGCGTTAGTTTGAGTTATTATGTAGTGTATGCGTGCGGAAGGGGTGGGAGAAACGTTCTTAGTCTCTTCCTTTTGGGGGAACGCGACTTTTCTTGTCGTATCCTCCGTCTCCGTCTGCGCTGAGGCCTATCGCGGAGCTGGCGGCCTCCAACTTTAACTGCGACCGACCCGAGGCTCCGGAGGCAGAGCCAGCCAGGACTTACCAGCGTGGGGCTGGCCGACTTCGGGGCTGCAGCGGGTTCAGGCATTCCGGCGGCCCGACTCGGAGCTGTGGCGGCTTTCCGGTGGCGGTGGCGGCGGCAGCGACTTCGGAGATTTGGCCGTGGGCCCAGTGGACGATATCGTCGGGAACTCGCAGGTCACAGGTTGGTGACCTGTTTTTCCGGAGCTCCTGCGGCAACAGCTGCGTCCGCTGCACTGGAGGGTGGCAGCTTCGGCAGCTTCGACCGCCCCGGGCCGCGGAGTTGAACCGGCCCGCTCGTGGAGTGCGGTTCACCCACGGGACTTATTTACATCACCCGGTGCGGTCACAACATCGGAGGCCTGGGTCGCCTCAGCGCAGAGGAAGAGGAAGAGGAAGAGGAAGAAGGGAAGAGACAAAGACAATATTTTTGCCTTCCATCACAGTGAGGAGGTGTCTGGTGAACTCACTGTGGTGGATGTTAAATATGTGTTTATTGTGTGTTTTGTTATTTACTATATGTATGACTACAGGCAACGAAATTTCGTTCAGACCGCAAGGTCTGAATGACTATAAAGTTTTCCAAGTTCCACTACACTGTTGTACGTTTCACTGTATTGTTGCATATTTCGTTGTTATATTTGTGTTTCATGTGTGTATACATAAAAGCAATAAAAACTAAAGAGAATAAAAAAAGAAATAGAAAGACAGAAATTCTTGATGAATGTTTGAACATGCACCCTAACACAGAAAAATTAATATCATATCTATAATATCCTATTAGACAGTGATGCACCCACGGCGGAAATATATAGGCAATCATGGGAAAATGAACTAGGCCAACCAATAATGCAAGATATTTGGGACGAAAGCTTACAACATATTACTCACTGTTCGTTAAATGCTAGACATTCCTTAATACAATTTAAAGTATTACATATATTGCATTATTCAAAAACTAAATTAAATGGAATTTTCCCAAGTATATCTCCTATCTGTGAAAAATGTCAGCACTTAGAGGCTAACCTAACGCATACATTTGTAAATTGTATAAAAATTAATAATTTTTGGATGGACATTTTTAAGGTAATTTCGGAAGTTGTCAACATCCATTTGGACCCCGACTCAAAACTAATAATATTAGGAATATTAGAACAAAATAAAATACTTACAACAAACCAAATAAACTTTATCGACTACAGTATAATAATCGGGGGAAAATTAATATTAAAATTTTGGAAAGGTCCTATAACCCCCACAATTAAAATGTGGACTATGGAAATGTCGGAGACCTTATACTTGGAAAGAATAAGATTTGTCTTAATGGACAAACAGGAACTTTTTTATCAGAATATGGTCTCCATTTATTGACTACTTGAAGGGACAAACCGGTTCAGCACGAGAATCTAACTGAAACCCGAATTAAGGATTAGATGAAGAGTTACATTTTATAATTCACGGACATATCTCCAATGATGTATAATTAGCTAATTATTCCATACTCTTTTATTTTTTCCTTTTTTTTTGGGGGGGGGGGGGGGGGTTCTCTCTCTGTTATTATTTTCTATCTATATGAAAAATAAAAAAAATATAGAAGTACAACTATTAAATAATTGATAATGTTGACAATATTAATAATGTTTTTTATTATGTACTTCTAATAAAAAAATAAAAAAAATTAAAACATTACAAAAATAATTTGATGGAGGGCTTCTACTGTTGCACACAATGGTTTAGTATGTTACACATTGTTACAATACAAAACCAAGGGGAATTTGAAAGGAAGTATATAGGTGACGTCATCAAATAACAGAACACATTGCAGTCAGATGAGCACGGTCACCATCGCCAGCACCAGTGCCGATGTTCTCTCGGAGCAATATTTAATTTTTATCTTCCGGGGGCAAATAGCCACAAATCGCTCGAAGTTGAAAGGTACCGTGAACCGCACCGAACAGTCCGTTACTGCTAGTATTGATGTGGATAGAGAACTGGCTGGCAAGCAGGAAGCAAAGAGTAGGAGTAAACGGGTCCTTTTCACGATGGTAGGCAGTGACTAGTGGGGTACCGCAAGGGTCCGTGCTGGGACCCCAGTTATTTACAATATACATGAATGATCTGGATGAGGGAATTGAAGGCAATATCTCCAACTTTGCGGATGATATTAAGCTGGGGGGCAACGTTAGCTGTGAGGAGGATGCTAGGAGACTGCAGGGTGACTTGGATAGGCTGGGTGAGTGGGCAAATGTTTGGCAGATGCAGTATAAGGTGGATAAATGTGAGGTTATCCACTTTGGTGGCAAAAACAGGAAAGCAGACTATTATCTAAATGGTGGCCGATTAGGAAAAGGGGAGATGCAGCGCAACCTGGGTGTCATGGTACACCAGTCATTGAAAGTAGGCAGGGTACACAAAAAGCTGTAGAAACTCAGCGGGTGCAGCAGCATCTAAGGAGCGAAGGAGATAGGCGACGTTTCGGGTCGAGACCCTTCTTCAGACCTTTCCTCATTGAAAGTAGGCATGCAGGTGCAGCAGGTAGTGAAGAAAGTGAATGGTATGTTGGCTTTCATATCAAAAGGATTTGAGTATAGGAGCAGGGAGGTTCTACTTCAGTTGTATAGGGTCTTGGTGAGACCACATCTGGAGTATTGTGTACAGTTCTGGTCTCCAAATCTGAGGAAGGACGTTATTGCCATAGAGGGAGTGCAGAGTTCACCAGACTGATTGCTGGGATGTCAGGACTGTCTTATGAAGAAAGACTGGATAGACTCGGTTTATACTCTCTAGAATTTAGGAGATTAAGAGGGGATCTTATAGAAACTTAAAAAATTCTTAAGGGGTTGGACAGGCTAGATGCAGGAAGATTGTTCCCGATGTTGGGGAGGTCCAGGACAAGGAGTCACAGCTTGAGGATAAGGGGGAAATCCTTTAGGACCGAGATGAGAAGGCCTTTTTTTTCACAGAGAGTGGTGGGTCTCTGGAACTCTCTGCCACAGAGGGTAGTGGAGGCCAGTTCATTGGCTATATTTAAGAGGGAGTTAGATGTGGCCCTTGTGGCTAGTGGAAGCAGAGGGTATGGAGAGAAGGCAGGTAGGGATACTGAGTTGGATGATCAGCCATGATCATATTGAATGGCGGTGCAGGCTCGAAGGGCCGAATGGCCTACTCCTGCATCTAATTTCTATGTTTCTATGTTTCTATTACAGGTAGGGATAGATCGCAGAAAATATCCATCACAGATGGATCGCTTGTTTCCCAAAATAACAACGACTTTACAATCAGTATGTCGGCCACTGCCATGGCCACAAGGTAGTGAGTGACACATCGGGAAGGAGCACACTTTCCCCGGATCACAATCTTCGCCAGAATCACTGCAAATTAATAAATAATGAAGCAAATAAATAGACCGATAGATATTCTCAGTTTTGATGCAAATGAGGGTTGGGTTATTGTTAAACATAACAAATGTATTTCAATATGCATAGTCGTCGTATGAATGCACAATGTGCAAAAATGTTACCAATATATTTTAAAAATTACGCCTTCTGCACTCATATTCTACAGCGGAGATCTTCATAAAATACAGCTTGACAACAGATCCACCTTTCTGCAGTAAAACCTGACACTACTCCATGTGTTCTTTTATTTTCTGATTAAATACCCACCCTTTTCTATTATTACACTACTTTCTTTTAGTTTGACTCCCTAATATCTAATTTAATTTAATTGACTCCCTAAAAATTTATCCACGCATTATCCCGCCTTGATTATTGCATCAGCCAATAATGCCTGTTCCGCCTGCAATTGGTCGAAAACACCGCAGCGAGACTTCTGACGGGTACTCGTAAAAGGGACCACATCACCCCCATTCTGGCCCCTCTCCACTGGCTCCCATTACGGTACAGAATCAATTTCAAGCTCCTCCTATATGTGTACAAAGCCCTTAACGGGTTTGCCCCCACCTATATCAAAAATCTGTTAACCCACCATTCTACCTCCAGGTCCCTCAGGTCGGCCGACTTGGGGCTACTGATTATCCCGCAGTCCAGGTTTAAGCTCGGGGGCGACCGCGCATTTCCGGTTGCAACACCTAGACTGTGGAACTGCATCCCTCATCTAATCAGAACTGCCCCTCCATGGACTCCTTTAGGTCTAGACTTAAAATCTATTTCTACACACAGGCGTTTCTTGAGGTCCTCTGAGGGAGCGCTGTATATATATATTTATGTATGTATTGTTAGATCTATGTACCATTGTATGTAGCACGTTAGTACCTGCACTGATTTAAAGCACGTTGGTCAACGAGAGATGTTTTTAAATGTACTATAGAAATAACATTGACTTGACTTGACTTGACTTAATAAATAACCTGCTAACGAGCTTTCGTTATCATGGATCCCAAATGTTGGAAATCAGAATTGGCCATATCCAGAATTTCCCACCACTGCATCTGCGGAAACTCCTCTCTTTCTCTCTCTCTCTCTCTTTCTCTCTCTCTCTCTCTCTCTCTCTCTCTCTCTCTCTCTCTCTCTCTCTCTCTCTCTCTCTCTCTCTCTCTCCCTCCCTCCCCCACTCTCTCTCTCTCTCTCTCTCTCTCTCTCTCTCGCTCCTCACATCGTCACCCTGCCTCATGAAGTCCGTCTGAACGTTTTTTTTTACCTTTCCATGTTGAAATACTTACGACCTAGATAGTATCTGAAAAGCAGGTTCTACCACCAATCGCTAGAACTGTATTCCAGATATATATGTTATGTCGTTTTGCTACTGATGGTTTGTTGTTTTGCCTCACCAGAAGCATACACGATGACGAGCGGTGGATAATACACCTTCCGAAATTCAAAACCCAAAAATGTTTATTGTATCAATTTCCAAATTCTATCCATTATTTCTCTCTCTGCAATTTCACAAATTTCAGTTCACTGGATAAGCTGTTGCCACAGACAACTGCAACGAATACCCAAATAATCAGGTCTTCTTAAAGGGTGCAAGTAGTATGCGAAGCTGGAATGTTAAATCCACGTGGGACCGAGATGATTGACGTCAGTGAACAATCAAGCGTAGATAACCCTTTACACATCGGTACATTTTCATCTTATAAATATGAAGAGACAGAATGGCACCTATGGTCGCCATAACTCGCTGTTCATGAACTCCCAGTCTTTCCTCTCTTCACACGATATGGCTGTTCTTTAAAAATCCATCTGGCATGCACGATCGATGTATCTTTCTTGGTTTATGTTAATATACTTCACTCACACCCTCTCTGACTCACATCCATATGCGATAAATCACATATGTCATCTCTATATCACAAAGATATATGAATTATCTCGGTTCCAAACGGCGATATGTCGCCTGACCCGATGATCTATGTTTCGAATATTCGAAGAAAGTACGGACCAATAAATATTGTCCAGTGATATCCGACAGCTGCCACGTGCATTTGTTTTACACAAATTATACGTATTGGAGATTTAAGAACAGTATCTGCAGTCGCAAAATAATTGGGATAAAATTGTTCGCGCAAATCACAGTGGACAATATTATTTAAAATGTTGAGGATTATATCTTCTGGAGTTTGAGGGGACAAGTGCATTTGATCTCTTTCAAATGACATAAAGAAACTTATTGGTAAGTTCCTTTTCTCCAGAGATGATACCTGATCAGCGGAGTTACTCCAGCAGTTTGTTTCAATCTTCAGTGTAAACCCACATCTGCAGTTCCTTCCTACACATGGTAAGATATCCATGAGCATTAATTCTACTGGTGCATAGACAGGTTGGCAGAGACCGGAGCGGCCGCTGTATTTGGCTTTTAGTGACCGGTAAACTAAGTTCGATATACAACATCGTCCTCTGCATAGCATGTATATAGCTTTTCTGAGTCTGGGAAGGATTCACATCAATGCTGTACGTGATCTTGGTTCAATGTTGTGTAATGTACTGTTCTGCCAGTCATTTTCAACCACCGTACCGTGTCCCTGTGCAGAGTATACCTCTCACTGTTTGCAACCGACCAGAAAAAAATGCACAATTGGTTGACTGGTTTATATCGACAGGATTTGCAAACGTCACTGTAAGTAATTTCTCTCCAGACACAGATTCGCTGGCAGTTTTCTTTTATTAAAGGAAGGCCCAGTGGAATACAGTGCTCTGATTCGCTCGTGCCGCTTCCGTGGTTCATTATGACGCCCAATCCATCTGAACATCGGGATATTCGTCATCTCTTTTATTGAAAGATGGGTCAAGCGTGATTTCCCCTTGGTAAATCCATACTGATTCGGACCGATCCTGTTACTGTTATACAAATGTGCCGCTCTTTTATCATTAATGATTGATCACCATCTTCCCCGCCACTGATGTCAGGCTAAATGGTCTCTAATTTCCTGTTTTCCTTCTCTCGCCTTTCTCAAAAGTGGGATAACATTAGCTACCCTGCAATCCAGGTAATGCCACTGTGGTGATGCAGGTAGACTGGGAAAATCAGGTTGGTTCAGGACCCCATGCAAGAGAGTTTGTAGAGTGCCTCTGAGATGGATTCTTGGAGCAGCTTGCAATGGAGCCGAGCAGTGAAAAGGGTAGTTGATCATGGGGAACAAGGGTATATGGCGGACCAATTGAATAACTTACTTTTGGTTCACTCTTCACTAAGGAAGACATAAATAAACTGCCTGAAATAGCAGGGGACTGTGGGTCAAAGGGGAATTGAGTGAAATCCAGGTCTATCGTGGAAGTGGTGTTGGGTAAATTGAATAGATTAAGGCCTGATAAATCCCCCAGGGCCTGATAGGCTGCATTCCCAGAGTACTTAAGGAAGTAGCTCAGGAAATAGTGTATGCATTAGTGATAATCTTTCAAAACTCTTTAGATTCTGGAGTAGTTCTGAGGATTGGCGGGTAGCAAATGTAACCCCTCTTTTTAAGAAGGGAGGGAGAGAGAAAACGGGGATTAGGAAAAAAACAGACCAGTTTTAGTCTAAAACATCGTAGTGGGGAAACAGCTAGAGTCAGTATATTAAATATGGGAGATAGCAGCTCATTTGGAAAGTGGTGAAATCATTGGACAAAGACAGCATGGTTTTACAAAAGTAAAATCATGTCTGACGAATCTTGTGTAATTTTTTCGAGGATGTAACTATTTACGAGTATAAGGAGAACCAGAGGATGTGGAAAATCTGGACTTCCAGAAGGCTTTCGACAAGGTCCCACATAAGATATTAGTATACAAACTTAACATACGGTATTAGGGTTTCAGTATTGGATGTGGATAGAGAACTGGCTGGCAAACAGACGCAAAGAGTAGGAGTAAACGGGACCCTTTATCACATGGCAGGCAGTAACTAGTGGGGTACCTGCCAAAAAAAAAAAAAAAGTGCTCATGCGGACCTCCAGCTATTTACAATATATATTAATGATTCTGGATGAGGGAATTGAAGGGCAATATCTCCAAGTTTGCGGATGACACTAAGCTGGGGGGCACGGCCCCAGGCAGTGTTCGCTGTGAGGAGGATGCTAGGAGACTGCCAAGGTGACTTGGATAGGCTGGGGGAGTGGGCAAATGTTTGCAGATGCAGTATAATGTGGATAAATGTGAGGTTATCCCACTTTGGTGGCAAAAACAGGAAAGCAGAATATTATTTAAATGGTGGCCGATTAGGAAAAGGGGAGAGATGCAGCGAGACCTGGGAATGTCATTAGTACACCAGTCATTGAAAGTAGGCATGCAGGTGCAGCAGGCAGTGAAAAAAGCGAATGGTATGTTAGCTTTCATAGCAAAAGGATTTGAGTACAGAGCAGGGAGGTTTATCTACTTCAGTTGTACAGGGTCTTGGTGAGACCACACCTGGAGTATTGCGTGCAGTAGTTTGGTCTCCAAATCTGAGGAAGGACATTATTGCCATAGAGGGAGTGCAGAGAAGGTTTCACCAGACTGATTCCTGGGCGATGTCAGGACTGTCTTATGAAGAAAGACTGGATAGACTTGGTTTCCATGCTCTCTGGAATTTAGGAGATTAAGGGGGGGGAGGGGGGGGATCTTATAGAAGAAACTTACAAAATTCTTAAGGGGTGTTGGACAGGCTAGATGCAGGAAGATTGTTCCCCGATGTTGGGGAAGTCCAGGACAAGGGGTCACAGCTTAAGGAATAAGGGGGAAATCCTTTAAGGACCGAGATGAGAAAGACTCTTCTTTCAACAGAGAGTGGTGAGTCTCTGGAACTCTCTGCCACAGATGGAGGGGTAGTTGAGGCCAGTTCATTGGCTATTTTTAAGAGTGAGTTGGATGTGGCCCTTGTGGCGCTAAGGGCGATCAGTGGGTATGGAGAGAAGGCAGGTACGGGATACTGAGATTGGATGCATCAGGCCATGATCATTATTGAATGGCGTGCAGGCTCGAAGGGCTGAATGGGCCTACTCCTGCACCCTAATTTCTATGTTTCTATGTTTCTATGTATTCTGGATTTAGTGTTGTCCAATGAACCAGATTTTGATAAGAGAACTCTAGGTAAAGGAACCGCTTGGAGGTTAGTGATCAATAATATGATTAGATTTAATCTGCAATTGAGGGAAGGATGAAGGTTTACATCGGAAGTGTCAGTGATGCAGTTGAACAAAGGGGGTTATGAAGGCATGGGAGAGGAGCTGGCCAAGGTCGACTGGAAAGGGATCCTAGCAGGAATGACGGTGGTACAGCAATGGCAGGAGAGGGGAGCTGGCCAATGTAGACTGGAAAGGGATCCTAGCAGGATTGACGGTGGAACAGCACTGGCAGGAATTTCTGGGCATAATCTGGAAGACGCAGGATAATTTCATTCTAAAAAGGAAGAAAGATTCTAAGTTGAGTAGTAGGCAACCGTGGCTGACAAGATAAGTTAGGGATAGAATACAACTAATAGAAAAGATTTATAACACAGCAAAGAGTAACCGGAAGCCAGAGGATTGGGAAACTTTCATAGGACAACAGAAGGAAACAAAACGGGCAATACGGGCTGAAAAGATGAAGCAGGAGGGGAACCTGGCCAGTAATGTAAAGAAGGACAGAAAAAGCTTCTTTACGTATGTTAAGGGAAAAATAATAGCAAAGTCAAATGAAGGCAGACACGGTTGAAATTATTATGGGGAACAAGGAAATGGCAGCAGAGCTGAACAGGTACTTCGGATCTGTCTTCAGTAAGGAGGACACCAACTATCTCCCAGAAGTACTGGAGGATCTAAGGGGATAGAGGAACTGAAATAAATTTTCATTGGGCGAGAAATAGTGTTGGGTAGGCTAATGGGATTGAAAGGATGATGAACCCCCTGGGCCTGATTGTCTCCATCCCAGGGTCCTCAGGGGGGTGGCTCTATAAATGGTGGACGCATTGGTGATAATTTTCCAATATTCAATAGATTCAGGGTCAGTTCCTGTTGACTGGAGTATAGCTAATGTTACCCCACTTTTCAAGAACGGAGCGAGAGGTAAAACGGAATTACAGACCAGACAGCCTGACCGGTGGTGCGAAAGATGCTGGAGTCAATTATTAAAGAGGTAATAATGCTGCTTGCTGCTGCTGGCGGCGACGATGGCGGCCACGGTGTACTACTCCTTGCTTTTTTATATGTGTTTGGTCGTTTGTGATGTCTGTGAAAACCCTACAAAGATTACTTTCACGAGAGAGGTACTCATAAACATCGGCATATGGTATCTCGAAACATCGTTCCGGATTTCTCTCACTCGCTGGATTATTTGGACATATTCGTCGGTGGGGCTGTGGCTGCGTTCAAAGTCTTGAGAGGAAGGAGCACTTGGGAAGCGCTCTGGAGTACTCACCCGACTCCGGCGACGAGGATCGCGCACACCACTCCCGAGCGTATTCCTGGTAAACGAACGTTCTCTCAAGAACAATGCGGATGAACTGCAACTCCTGCATTGGACATACAAGGACTTCTCTCGAGCTGCTGCCCTGTGTTTCACCGATACCTCGCTTTATGAGTCGACCCCGGACAGCGCGCTGCAACTGGCTGGCTTGCAACTTCACCGAGCGGATCGCGAAGTGGAGACAGCGGGGAAATCAAGAGGCGGTGGAATATGCTTCTATACCAACCAGGACTGGTGCAGCGACATCACGGTACTATCAAATTTCTGCTCTCCCAACCTGGGACCCCTCTTTACAAACTGCAAACCCTACTCTCCTTTATACTCACTGGAGTTTACATTCCCCCCAAGCCTGCATACGTGAGGGGCAAATGCAACTCGCTGACCAGGTCATGAGGGCAGAGAGTGACTTCCCCGACTCCATGGTCATTGTTTTGGAGGGCTTCAAGAAAGCTAACCTCAGCCGTGACCTTCAAAAATACTGACTTCATGTTCCCTGCCCCACCAGAGGGGAGAGAACACTCGATCACTGTTATATGGCAATCAAGAATGCATATCACTCTGTTCCTCAGGCGGGACTGGGTCTCTCTGATCTGCATAGTTCACCTTATTCCGACCTACAGGCAGAAAGTAAAAGCTGCTAAGCCTGCGGTCAGAATAATGAAAAGGTGGACAAGTGAGCGCATTGAGAACCTATAATCCTGCTTTGACTGCACGGATTGGAATGTGTTCAGGGAAGCAACCACAAGCCTCGATGAGTACACAGACACTGCATCATCATATGTCAGCTTTTGCGAGGACAGTTGCATTCCAAGTAAGAACCGGACATGGTTCAACAACAACAAGCTCTGGTTCACTATAGCTCACAGTTACGACGGTTCTTTTCCTAAAGGAGCCTACAGTGAGTGTGAGGATGTAGGCCTCTCTACTGGCTGAGCTGAGAAGAGGGGAATCAGAGCTGCCAAGGAAGCTACTCTGAGAAGAAGTTGAGGTACAAGGTTCACAACTAGTGACCCCTCTTCATCAGTTTTCAAGGGCTTGCAAGAAAATTACCAGCCTAAAAGATGAGCGGAAAGCCCCCTCGCTCTTTGTGGACAATCGCCAGATGACCAACCGCTGACCAACGACCTGCATGAGTTTTTACTGCAGTTTGGAAAATCAGAAACGTAACCTTGGTACCCCTCCCCCCCCCCCCCCCCCCCCCCCCCCCCCCCCCCCCCCCCCCCCCCCCCCCCCCCCCCCCCCCCACCCCCCCCCCCCCGCCCCCACCCCCCCCCCCCCCCCCCCCCCCCCCCCCCCCCACCCCCCCCCCCCCCCCCCCCCCCCCCCCCCCATCCCACCCCCCCCCCCCCCCCCCCCCCCCCCCCCCCCACCCTCACCAGCACAGCCAGGGGGGATCCCCCAGGGGGGTCTACAAATAATGGATCATGCGCCCTCTCCTTCCCATTAACCACGTCATACCTACTTAAGCACGACTCCAGTATGAAAAGACTGGACCATTACCCACCCCAACCAACACTTCACACCCACTCGCAGCCTGACCTCAGTCCGCAATGACTGGGCCTTTCTACACCCAACCCCTCCAATCACCGCTTCACACCCAAACACCCACTCCCTCAGTGCTGCACAACATAATTTATCCAATATCCATATACTTTTAAAACTCTGTGTGTGTGTGTGTGTGTGTGTTTATTTGTGGGTGTATGTCAGATTTGATTTTCATATTAGATTTTTGGCCTTTGATTCCTTGGTCCGCCAAAACCACACGCAAAAACACGGAGATGTTTATAATTTCGGTAGGGATTTAACATGAGTTCAGAAATCCTCTCGAGATTTCGTCAATTATTTCCCCAGATTTTGAATAAGATTGTTCACAAAAAATCAACAAAATTTTAAAATCAAACTGCTGCATGAGCCAAATTGCAACATCACAGATGTCCAATCACAATGGATCTTATTTAGGACCCGCAAACGCAAAGACTCTTTGAATCACTTCCATGTGGAAGGCGACACCGGATTGCCAAAGCTTCCACGGCCAGTCATAAAAACAGTTTTTATCCACGAGTAGTTGCTCTACTCAACAGCCACAAATCTGTAGCCTCGCTTTGATCTGGTATGTTGTTGGTTCACATGCTTGATCAATGGTGTTTTGTCTATAATGTTTTATTATTATTAATGTTTAGTGTTTTCTAAGTCATTCGTAACTGTCACTATGTGTCAAGTTGTTGCTTGTGGGCGGAGCACCATGGCAAATTCCTTGTATGTGAATATTTGGCCAATAAACTTACTTACTTACTTATAATGGGACATTTGGATAGCAGTAAAAGGATCAGTGCAAGTCAGCATGGATTTATGAAAGGGAAATCATGATTGACTAATCTTCTGGAATTGTTTGAGGATGTGACAAGTAAAATGGATGAAGGGGTGCCAGTGGATGTAGTGTATCTAGTATTTCAGAAAGCCTTTGATAAGGTCCCACACAGGAGCCTGGTGACTAAAATTAAAGCACATGGTATTGGGGGTAGGATGTTGACATGGATAGAACATTGGTTGGCAGACAGGAAGCGAAGAGTAGGAGTGAACGTGGCCCTTTCAGAATGACATGTAGTGGCGAGTGGTGCTGTTTGCGGATGACACCATGCTGGGTGGCACTGTGAAATGTGAAGAAGATGTGAGGAGTTTGTAGGGTGTCCTGGACAGGTTGAGTAAGTGGGCAGATGTGTGGCAGATGCAGTAATATATAAATAACATAGAAACATAGAAACATAGAAATTAGGTGCAGGAGCAGGCCATTCGGCCCTTCGAGCCTTCACCGCTATTCAATATGATCATGGCTGATCATCCAACTCAGTATCCTGTACCTGCCTTCTCTCCATACCCCCTGATCCCTTCCGCCACAAGGGCCATACCCAACTCCCTCTTAAATATGGCCAACGAACTGGCCACAACTACCTTCTGTGGCGGAGAATTCCACAGATTCACCACTCTCTGTGTGAAAAACGATGTTCTCATCTACGTCCTAAAAGACTTAACCCTTATCCTTAAACTGTGACCCCTTGTCCTGGACTTCCCCAACATCGGGAACAATCTTCCTGCATCTAGCCTGTCCAACCCATATTAAGAATTTTGCAAGTCTCTCTCATGAGATCACCCCTCAACTTCTAAAATCCCAGCGAGTACAAGCCAAGTCTATATCAGTCTTTCTTCATATGGAAGTCGTGCCATCCCAGGAATTTTTCAGCCCCATGGTGAACCTTCTCTGTACTCCCTCTATGTCAAGAATGGTCTTTCCTCAGATTAGGAGACCAAAACTGTACGCAATACTCCAAGGTTTGGCCTCACCAAGACCCTGTACGACTGCAGTAGAACCTCCCTGCTCTTGTACTCAAATCCTTTAGCTATGAATGCCAACATCCATTCGCTTTCTTCACAGCCTGCTGCTCCTGCATGCCTACTTTCAATGACTGTTGTACCATGACACCCAGGTCTCGCTGCATCTCCCTTTTCCTAATCGGTCACCATTCAAATAATTGTCTACGTTCCTGTTTTTGCCACCAAAGTGGATAACCTCACATTTATCCATATTTACTGCATCTGTTTTGCATGCCCACTCACCAGTCTATCCAAGTCACCTTGCAGTCTCCTAGCATCTCCTCACAGCTAACACTGCCCCCCAGCTCGTGTCATCCACAAACTTCGAGATGTTGCATTTAATACCCTCGTCCAAATCATTAATGTAAATTGTAAATAGCTGTGTCGGGTCCAGCACTGAGCTTGCGGCACCCCATAGTCACTGTCTGCCATCCAGAAAAGGGACCCGTTCTCTCCTACTCTTTGCTTCCTGTCTGCCAGCCAGTTCTCTATCCACATCAATACTGAACCACCAATACCGTTGTGCTCATTAAGTTTTTATATCAATCTCTTGTGTGGGACTTTGTCGAAAGCCTTCTGAAAGTCCAGATACAACACATCCCACTGCTTCTCCCTTATCCACTCTACAAGTTACATCCTCAAAAAAATTCAACAAGATCGTCAGACATGATTTACTCTTCGTAAATCCATGCTGACTTTGTCCAATGATTTCCCACATTCCAAATGCAGCTGCTATCCCATCTTTAATATTAGTTGACTAGCAGTTTCCCCACTACCGATGTTAGACTAAACTGGTCTGTAATTCCCATTTTCTCTCTCCCTCCCTTTTTAAAAGAGTGGGGTTACATTAGCTTTACCCTCCAATCCTCAGGAACTACTCCGGATCTAAAGAGTTTTGAAAAATTATCACTAAGGCATCTGCTCTTTCTGGGGCTATACTTCCTTGGAGTACCCTGGGATGCAGCCTAACTGGCCCTGGAGATTTATCAGCCTTTAATCCAGTCAATTTACCCAACACCATTTCCGGGCTAAGCTGGATTTCACTCATTTCCTCCATCTCATTTGACCCGCGATCCCTGCTATTTCCGGCAAGTTATTTATGTCTTCCCTTAGTGAAGACAGAACCAAAGTATGTAGTATTCATTGGTCTGCCATGTCCTTGTTCCCCATGATCAATTTACCCGTTTGTCAGATTGCAAGGCACCTACATTTGTTTTAACTAATGTTTTGGCGCTTCACATATCGATAAAAACTTTTGCGTCAGTTTTTATGTTTCCTGCCAGTTTTCTTCCATACTCCATTTTCCTTCCCAATTAAAGCCTTTGTCCTCCTCTGTTGGTCTCTGAATTTCACCCAGTCCCTGGTAGGCTGCTTTTACTGGCTAATTTGTACGCTTCATCTTTTGCTTTTTTTTTTTCTTTGATAGTACTTTCCCTGATTTCCCTCGTTATCCACGGATGCGCCACCTTCCCTGATTTATTATTTTTTGCCATACTGGGATATGAACAATTGTTGTAGTTCATCCATGCAGTCTTTAAATGCCTTCCATTGCATATCCACGTCAACCCTTCAAGAATCAATTGCCAGTCATCTTGGCCAATTCACGTCTCAAGTGCTACCTTTCTTTAAGTTCAGGACCCGTTGTTTCTGATTAACAATGTCACTCTCCATCCTAATGAAGAACTCAACCATATTACGGTCACTCTTGCCCAAGGGGCCACGTACAACAAGGCTGCTAACTAATCCTTCCTCAACTACAATATCCAGTCTAGAATAGCCTGCTCTCTCGTTGGTTCCTCCACATGTTGGTTAGAATAAAAACTAGATCCCGCATACATTCCAGGAAATCCTCTTCCTCAGCACCCCTATTTCAATTGATTCACCCAATTATATGTAGATTGAAGTCACCCATTATAACGGTTTTACCTTCGTTGCAACACATTTCTAATTTCCTGTTTGATGCCATCCCCAACTCCACTACTACGTTAGGGGTGGCCTGTACACAACACCCACTAGCGTTTTCTTGCCCCTTAGTGTTTCGCAGCTCCACCCATATCGATTCCACATCCTCCAAGCTAATGTCATTCATTTCTATTGCGTTAATCTCCTCTCTAACCCAGCAACGCTACCCGCCTCCTTTTCCTCTCTGTCTATATATCTCCTGAATATTGAATATCCCTGGATGTTCAGCTCCCAGCCTTGGTCACCACTGGAGCCATGTCTCCGTGATCCCAACTATATCATAATTATTAATGGCTATCTGCACATTCAACATCCACCCTTTTACGAATGCTCCTCACATTGAGACACAACGACTTCAGGCTTGTTTTTACAACACTCTTGGCCCTTTTACTATTATGTTGAAAAGTGGCCCTTTTAGATTTTTGCCCTGGATTTGTTTTCCTGCCACTTTTCACCTCGCTACCTATTGCTCCTATCCTCATTTTTTTTTTACACCCCTCCGTCTCTCTGCTCACACATTTAAGAAACCCTCCACTTCTTATTCTCCGTTTGTTATTTTTTTTCTTCTTTCCTCCCTACGTGTTGCGTCTAACTGCTTCTCTTCTCTGCGTCCTGCCTCACAAATGGACTACTTGCCTTCTCTATTTGAGTCCCTCCCCCCAACCGATCTAGTTTAAAGTCTCCCCAGTAGCCTTTGCAAATCTCTCCGCCAGGATATTGGTTCCTCTCGGGTTCAAGTGCAACCCGTCCTGTTTGTACAGGTCACACCTTCCCCAAAAGAGGTCCCAATGATGCAGAATGACTCTTCCTAACTCCCTAAATTCTTCTTTCAGGACCTCCTCTCTTTTCCTACCTATGTCATTGGTACCTATATGTACCACGACCTCTGGCTCCTCTCCCTCCCATTTCAAGATATCTTGGACACGCTCAGTCACATCCTGGACCCTGGCACCAGGGAGGCAAACTACCATCCGGGTCTCCTGACTGCATCCACAGAATCGCCTATCTGACCCCCTAACTATAGAGTCCCCTATAAATATGCTGCCTTCCTCTTCTTTTCCTTACCCTTTCTGAGCAACAGGGCCGGTCTTTGTACCGGAGGCCCGGTTGCTGTTAGCTACCCCAGGTAGGCTGTGCCCCCAACAGTACTCAAAACAGAGTACTTATTGCCAAGGTGCACAGCCACTGGGGTACTCTCTAGTCCCTGCCTCTGCCCCTTGCCACTCCCTAACCGTGACCCACTTTTCTGCCTCCTGTGGGTTTTGGAGTGACCACCTGTCTGTAGCTCCTCTCTATGGCTTCCTCACTCGTCCTGACCAGACGGAGGTGATCGAGCTGCTGCTCCAGGTACGAATACGGTCCATTTGGAGCGCCATCTTGACGCACCTGGCGCAGATGTGGAAGTCTGGAGAGCTATCTGACTGCATGACCTCCCACATTTGACATCCAGAACAGTTAACTGCCCTGGCACTCATCCTTCCCCTTACCCTAGATACAATACAATACAATGTACAATACAATGCAAGGATTTTAGCTGAAAGAAATCAGCAGGGATCTGACTGCCAATCAGCTTCTCCCTCGAGTCGTCTTCCACCAATCAGCGGCTTCCTCAACTGCGAGCTGCGAATGGAACATTACGGATTTGGGCTCCTCCCACTGCAACCGCCCCTGGGCCTCTGTCTATATATAAATCTGTATTATATATATATATATATATTTTAATTTTTATTTTTATTAAACACAAAACGTTATCCTTTAAACTTTACTAATAAATACTGAACCCTTAACTCCCAGAATCCTTAACTCCCAGTTAATGTATTAATGAAATGTAAAAATGTAAACCCCGGGTTGCACCCAATCAGCTGCTTCCTCTGGTCCTCTTCAACCAATCAGAGGCTTCACCAGATTCCCTCTCTGGAAGATGGAACCAAAGATGGAACGTTGCAGATTTCAGTCTCACAGCGCCGGGAACTCCCCCCTCTCGCACCAACGGCTCCCCGGGCCTCTGTGAAAAGCAAGCCCCGCGCTAGATTTATACTCACAGCGCAGGTAACTCCACCCTCTCGCACCAACGGCTCCCCGGGCCTCTCTTGTGAGGTTATCCACTTTGGCAGTAAGGGGGCAGATTATTATCTCAATGGGGTTAGATTAAGCAAGGGGGAGCTGCAGCGAGACCTGGGCGTCCTTGTACACCAGTCGCTGAAAGTTGGCGTGCAGGTACAGCAGACAGTGAAGAAAGCTATTGGAATGGTGGCCTTCATAACAAGAGGATTTCAGTATTGTAGTAAAGTGGTTCTTCTGTAGTTGTATAGGGCTCTGGTGAGACCACAGCTGGAGTATTGAGTCCAGTTTTGGTCTCCGAATTTGAGGAAGGACATCCTTGTGATTGAGGCAGTACAGCGTAGGTTCATGAGATTGATCCCTCGGATGGCGGGACTGGCATATAAGGAAAGATTGAAAAGACTAGGCTTGTATTCACTGAGTTTAGAAGGATGAGAGATGATCTTATAGAAACATATAACATTATAAAAGGACTGGACAAGCTAGATGCTGGAAAAATGTTCCCAATGTTGGGCGAGACCAGAACCAGGGGCCACAGCCTTAGAATAAAAGGGAAGCCATTTAAGACTGAGGCTAGAAAATAACTTTTTCACCCAGAGAGTTGTGAATTTGTGGAATTCTCTGCCACAGAGGGCAGTGGAGGCCAAGTCACTGAATGGGTTTAAGAGATAACTCTAGGGCTAGTGGAATCAAGTGATATGGGGAGAAGGCAGGCACGTGTTATTGATTGGGGACAATCAACCATGATCAAATGAATGGCGGTGTTTGCTCGAATAGCCCAATGGCCTCCTCATGCACTTATTTTCTATGTTTCTTTGTCGTTTTATCACGTCATGAATGCGACTGTATTTTATTGGAAACTTGAATAATTGCACAAGGAATGGTCATGAGCTCACGTACAAACCGTTAACGAGCAACACATGTAAACCATTTTAAACCCTCCTTATCTTAATGCATGAGGAGATAAACAGTTTATTCGAAACAATAAATAGGAAGAGTAAGGAGAAGGGGAGAGTGCGTCAAATTATGTTCTCAATTCAACTCGACGCTTGCAGATGTCCAGAATGCAGCCGGCGGGATCTTCAACAATGACGAGACATAGTGCAGGAAAGAGAAAAATATATTGTTAACTTTGTGTCACGAAATCACGAAAGAGTTAGTTATGGACATTATGTATTGTATTGGAGTGAATACACTATTCAGAATCAATGATGCCAACATTTATATTGATGATAGATTCATGATCCTAGACGTAAGGAATACAATCTGTCTGTCCTTGACAAAGATCATTGCGGAAGGACGGCCGCTAACGCACAAAAACGCCAGCCCGTCGCCAACAGATCAAATAATTTGGCATTCACCGGCATGACAGTTTCTACTACTGCCATGCAGCTTGGTTTGTGCGATCGGCAGAAATTGAGTTGAGTTTTGGATGTCGCACACGCGTCTGAAGCCGATGCTTATGTGATAATATTAGACAGGAAGGAAATGGTTAAAATAAAGTCAGTTTAGGGAATTCACGACAAATGACTGTAGTCGGTAGAACCTACAGTGTATATTACCATGTTGTTAAGAACCTGCGCAAAACATCAGGCTGGGGTTTTGCGGATACCTTTCGCCTCTTATCACTCACTGATCATCGCCTGCGATGATCAGTGAGTGATAAGATACCGATACCAATAATGCACGTGTCCAGGAAAGTGAAATGTGCTGTGTATATACATATGCATTTACCCGGAAGATGAAGATACCGATTACGTGCCCAGGGATGATAAATGTTGCCAGCCAAGACCCACTACTCGTTATCTTTTAAAACCCACCCTGCAGAGTTAATGCTTCAAGCGCTGTACTAATGAATAAATGAGGTTGCAGTGATCACCGCCCCATTGTCTTTGCAGGTTTTTTTTTATTGCTGACTTTACTCGAATAAATATTGATCAAAGGAGAAATGACAATTGCGATAATAGGCGAACCACGGCATATGTAAATTAATGGTCGTGTTTAGGGTAAAATGCAAGGGGTTGGTAAGCTGGAAATGTGATGGAAACCAGAAACTGCAAGAAACACTTTGTAAATTATGCAGCACATGACAGAGGGCCTTCAACGTGAAATGTTAACTCCTTTTGTTTTTCCACTGATGCAATTCCAATGTTTACGGTTTTAATTTTGTTCACAATTTGAGATCGCTGGCATTGCCTTTACGCCGTTACAATGGTGACGGAAAGCGGGGAGCATTGAGTTCTAGTCACATGTGAGCTGGACCAATTTCATCTATTTGGTGGAACCTGACTACAGGCCAAATACTGAACAAAAACCTTCTACAAAGACAATCGTCATGCGCAAATTTCCACTCCCCCATCTCCAGTAATGTTTCCCCAGCGATGTTGAGAACCTTAGCTTCGGCAGAGAACATGAATATGAACATTCCGTCTCTGATTGCAATAACTACATTCTCAGAAAACACGTGAGTTAAAAACAGAATGTGTAGGAAGGAACTGCAGATGCTGCTTTAAACCGAAGATAGGCACAAACAGGTGGAGTAACTCAGCAGGATAAGCAGCATCTTTGGGGAGAATGAATGGGGAACGTTTCTGGTCGGTACCCTTCTTCAGACAGGTTAGGGATAAGGGAAACGAGATATATAGACGATGATGTGGAGAGATAAAGAACAATAAATAAAAGATAAGCAAGAATTATTTGGTTTAAATATTGTAACAAAGGCGCAGTGACGGTTTGGGGCATTTAACAACGAACGTGTCGAACGTGTCGAACTGATCAGGTCTTCGCAATTAATCAGCACTTGGACAGTTGTGATTTCAATACAATCTGATCAAATTCAGCACATGGAAAAATAGAAATACGATTTGGTTCCATGATCTCACGGTTCCTTACATAATTGGGCGATATTTCAATGCCCATTCCGCTTGTTTTCATTGTACGCTCGCATTGCATTTGCTTCTCAAAATCTATGATACCATCATGGGTATATTCAGCAATTTGGCTTTCTGTCCCTCTTGTAGCCACGAATCCTAGCAGCTCAGAGCCCACTGAGTAAAACTATTTCACATCATCTCAGTCTATACACGCATACTGTTACTTTGACCTCTGTTTCGAAGTGCTGATATACTGGTTCTCAAACTGTGTGGCCTGGAAATATAGCTGAAAACCCCTGGTACAAAGCAGCAGCGCAGGCTAATACTGGGGAAGCACATGTGTAGATGGTAGGGAGTACAGGTCAGAACATGGTGATGGGCCAGGAATCACAGAGTATGAACGTTTCGAGAGCTTCTCGCAGAACTCCCGTTGGAGAGAGGAGGAGAGCGTCGTCAAATTAGGTATACTTTCATCTTTAGACTTTCGTCTAACCATCAGCTTACTGCAAAAACGCGGCCATTTGTATCCGCCATTCACTCGGCAGGCGTTATCCTTTCTTACAGCTCTCTCTCTCTCTCGCTCTCTCTTCCGTCCCCCCACCCCCACACGTCCACCACAATCAGTTGAATGATCTAAACATGAAACGTCACCTATCCAAGTTCTCCGAAGATGTTGCCTGTCCGGCTGAGTTATCCCAGCACTTTCTATCTACTTTTCAGTGGGTGCTGAGTAACACGTATATAATCTGCAATCTGTCATCTGTTTCAGCTTCTGTCTCAACCCATAAACGTCACTTACCCTGATGTTTCAAAACTCGTCCCGTACGTCAGGTAATGTGGTAATTAGCCTCCTTCACAGGTGGTGGCGTAATCGGTAGACATCGACCACAGGAAATGTACGGCTTCAACTTCCATGAGCACGAATTATACCGCAACACGGTGATTGTGGGAGCCGTGATGTTGCCTTGGTACGCAACGCATGAACGCCACACAGTGTGCGTAAAGGGTTCCCGACAGGCCGCGCGGCCAGAAGGCATCAGCACGGGACGGGGCGATGGACTGGGAACGCAGGCGGAGGCCTTTATCGAGGCGCCGCGATCTCGATGCTTTTCGGATCGCCGCATAGAAACCGGTGTCGGAGCCTCGTGGGTAGAATCATTGAATCATAGGAAATAGTTGCAGGAGTAGCCCATTCGGCCCTTCGAGCCTGCACCGCCATTCAATATGATCATGGCTGATCAAGGCTAAAGACTGAGTCGGGCGAAGCTGCCTGAGGAGCCCGCGGCTGGAGCCCAGGACGGCACCACCGAAGCGTGAAGTGGGGCGTCGATGGCGGTGAGGCCTCGGCAGTGGCAGCGGTGAAGAATCGCGATTATGGGGCCTCGGCGGTGGTGAAGCCTCATGGCTGCGGCGATATCTCGTAGGTCGACCCGCGGTCGGTGGTCGATGAGAACGTGGAGAATCACCACGAGAGGGGAGGGGAAGAACAATGGAGGACCTGGCGTGGGGGGACCTCCGTGAGGGGAGAGGGGAAGAGCAATGGACAATGGGGAGCGGCGGGATTGGATAAAAGGGGGCGCCGGCGTGCTTTGTAGCTTTGTCAGCGCCGCAGATGGCTGCTATTTGTATATATTGTCTATGCAAGCTAAGAATATCACTGTACTTAGTCACATGTGACAATAAAGTATTCCTATTCCTCCTCCTAGTGTGCAGAGCATTGCGGATGCATCGATACGCCGAATGCCATTCGGGGTAAAGTGTTATTGGCCTTCATTGCGATTATTCTCACTTTCTGCCGATATCGCAAACAGAGTGCGCTAATGCTGGGGCATTGATTGCGAAGGGCAAGTTCACCGTGACTGTGTACTAACCCGCCCATCTTCCTCCAGTGTTTTAAGCACCACGTCGCTGACGCCGGGCAGCGTAAGTTTTGTTTCACTGTCCCTGAATGATATTGTTACGAACACAGACTTGCAGAATATTAGTTACATTGAGACTCAGGCCGACTATCCCGTGCAGAGGTCCAAACACCCCGCGCAGTATACGTACAATATGACTGAGCCTGAGCACTAAAGGAGGGTTTCCCTGCCGCAGGAACGTATGGCCTCAGTTTGAATGTTCGACACAGTGCAACATATATAGGTATAATGGGGAAAGTTTGATTGAACCCGGGGAGTGCACGGAGGAACAGGAACCCGCATTACTTTGTTACATTGGCACAGAGCCAATAGATTATGGTACAAAATACATTCTACTGGGCATATTGTGTGAAAACTTACGTTGAACCAGACGTCAGTTTTCGCTACTTGTCGTAATGCCACGCGCCATCGTTGTGTGGAAGGTTCGGCAGCGAAACGTCAGTAGCCGGAGAATAAAAAACACCACTACCTTTACGAAATTCGATTTTTAATCATTTGAATCACTGATGTGGCTGGATATTTCACGGCACTCTTTAGTTGCTCCCTGAATTTGGATTGAGTTACTCCATAAATAAACGTGTTCGTGCAGCAACTGAAATTTTGCAGTAAATACCCAACTTGTTGAAAGATGTATTCAGAATCATTCCGAGTTGTTCCTGCAATGTTATAATATATGAACTCTAGAACATATGTCAACCAAAGAAGGATAAAGCTGCCGGATATTGTGAAGAGTAAAATCACCGACCGCCGCCTACTTTCCATCTCTGGGTCACGACGTTTCTTTCCCTTTATCTCCCCCTTCAGCCCCTTACGAACACGACTGGCAATTAATATGTGTCTGACTGTCAGTGAGTTAAGGAACAAAGTTATAACGAAAGGGAGCAAAGGAGTTAGAATGGTGTCGAACCAGTCAAATGCCACCCAGCCGGGTTCAACGAAATACCCATCAATCATGTTACAGAACCAAGGTACATTGTCCACAAACTCCCCAGGTACTCGGGAAAAATAGATTGGTATATCTTTCAGACAAATCAGAATGCCAGTGGTAGCTAAAACCGCAGCTGCAGTTTTCGCGGTACAATATTTGTTTTTCAGCTTCTGGCAACAAATGGCTACGAATCTATCTAAGGTGAAAATGTCGGTGAACCAAACCGAACACTCTACTGTTACACGAGTAAGCACGATGACAACGCGGCACACTGAAGTGATGTCCAGGAAGCACCTTGGGAAATAATAATAATTGATCTGATACAAAACGACCTCAGTGATGATGACCAATAAATCCGCTGTAGCCATAGCCACCAGGTAGTAAGTGGTGCAAGTGGAGAGACCGCACTTTCCTTGGGAAAGGATCACAATCGCCACGAAATTCACTGCAGAAGGACAAAGGGACATTAATCAGGATTGCAAATTACAGTATTTTGAGTGTCAGCATCGGGTTCAGAGGATTGATTTTCTTGCGCCACAAAATACACGACAGCTGCAAAAAACCCCAAAAAGCAGATGTCTGAGCGTGTTTCCACTTACGTTTCCCATTGTCCATTTCAAGCTAAAGCGGAAACAGGAAATCATAGGATTAAGGCATGAGGGAACTATTTGATTCCGTTAGCCCTAATAACTATGTCCAACTCTCATGAACACATCAAGTGAAGTGACATCCATTGCCTTCTGTGGCGGATAATTCCACCGATTCAAACTCTCTGCGTGTTTCCTCATCTCAGTCCTAAATGACTTACCGCTTATTCTAAAACAATGACCGCTGATTCTGAACTCTCACAACATCGCGAACATTTTTCCTGCGTCTAGCCTATATAATCCCTCAATAATTGTATATGTTTCTATAAGATCTCCGCTATCAGTTCCATCATCCATTCTGTAAGTTCCATTATCTCGAGGAGAGGGCCTGAACATCGGGCCACCGTTGCTGCGACTGCGGGGGACTCGGGATCCCCGACCACGGGTTAACATCAAAGAACTTCAAAGAGAAGGATGACTGAACTTTGGTGCCTTCTTCTCACAGTGGTAAACTTTGATTCCTCTGTGTGGGGATGTTTATGTTAGAGACGATCATGTTCTGTGTTCTTTTTCATTCGATTGGCTGTATGGTGACCCCAAATTTCATTGTACCAATTGGTGCATGTCTCTTGAATTTTCAATCTCTTGAATCTCTCATCCTTCGAAATTCCAGTGAATATTAGCCTAGTTGATCCATTCTTTCATCACATGTCAGTCCCCCCATCTCGGGAATTAACCTCGTGAATCTACCATGCACTTCCTCAATACCAAGAATGTCCTTCCTCAAAATTGGGGACCAAAACTGCACACAATACTCCTGGTGCGGTTTCACCAGCAGTAAGACATCCTTGCCTCCGTGCTCAAATCCTCTCGCTGTGAAGTCCAACTTGCCATTTGCTTTCTACACTGCCTGGTGTACCTGCCTGCTAACGTTCAATAACTGGTGTAGAAGGATACCCGGGTCTCGCGTTGCACCCCCCTCCCCGTTTTCCTTATCTGACACCATCCAGATAATAATCTGTTTGCATGTTGTTGCCACCAAAGTGGATAACCTCACATTTATTCACATAATACTGCATGTGGCATCCCAGCAACTGAGGGAATGGAAAAAAGTATCTGACAGCAGTGGGAATTCATTACCGGACCAAGACGACCAGATCCATTTCTGAAATTAAACACCGTCACAGTAGGCAAACACGTTGACTTCCAATCGCTGAGTAAAGCTCTAGTTGTGCTGTGGGAACAACTATCCGGATTTTGTGAATAAACGATGGTGGGACTGGGTTTTTATACACTGGAATTTAGAAGGAAGAGAGGGGATCTTATTAATGGACGCGCTAGAGGCAGGGAACATGTTCCCGATGTTGGGGAGTGCAGAACCAGGGGCCGCAGTTTAAGAATAAGGAATAGGCCATTTAGAACGGAGATGAGGAAAACGTGTTCACCCAACGGGTTGTGAATCTGTGGAATTCCTCACCTCAGAAGACAGTGGAGGCCAAATCTCTGGATGCTTTCAAGACGATTGGATAGAGCTTTTAAAGATAGCGCAGTCAAGGGATATGGGAAGAAGGCAGGAAAGGGGTACTGATCGTGGATGATCAGCCATGATCACAGTGAATTGTCTATAAGACGCAAACATGCATTTCATTATCACACTGCAGCGACTGAATGTTGGCACCTTGCCTATTTAGTTCCAGTGCTACTGGTGGAAGATTTTCCGTGACCAGAGCTCTGTACGGTCGCGGATGGTCTGGGTTGTTTCGCTGTAAACAGTTATCACATACTGCATAGGAATAAGAAATAAGCGTGGCACAGAGGATCGCCAGACACTGATACATTCGAACCACCACGTACAGTATCTTAGCCACAGTGAGTCACAGAGACCCGTATCATGGGATTCAATCCAGTGCGTGGATGGATCAATTTGCAAAGACTGCAGATGATCCAACTGAACGCTTTTGCGTGAAATCTCTGCGCAAGATGAACGGTGATATGTATGTGGCATGGCGAGCGAATATTATCTGATTAGGCAGCGAATTATTTGAAGTCATTGGCATCGGGTTCCATGCACCGCTTACTAACCCCTACCACACACACGATTTAACACTGATATACAGTGCCAATAACATACTGCGACAAGTGTAAGAAGTTCAAGGCATATTCACGATAGTCACTGAATGCAATTCTGCAGTGAGCACTCCCATTGCTACTTGAATGTCCCATCCTGCACGGTTACTGACACAGACTCTCTGGAATTGGCAGCGAACATCATGTACCTGTTCCTCCTGATCCACTACTATTCGAAAACCGAATTTATTACACTAATTCTCTACGCCGCTTACCAGGGACCCCAATGGCAGCGATGATCACGTACAATATTTTCTCCACGCTGATGAACCTCTTCACTTGGCCGGCAATCTTGTCCAATGATAAGGTGGTGATGGATTCGCCGAGTGTTTAAACCCTTTAGTATCTCCGCGGGGACATTAAGGTTTCAACGCGGTTAAAAATAGGCACATTGAAACGAGTGAAGAAACACTGCCGTGGCCGATTATCTTCACCTCACTGAATAATTTGGGAATAAAGAGTTGTGATGTGATATATTTATAGACGAAAATTTGGAGCGACATTTCTCCTCCAAGAGGAATATTGTTTGAGGTGCCTGAGTTCTCTCCCTGAGTCATATTCACCGATGCGTTTCAATCTGTTTTATTTAATCAATGCAGTGCTAAAAGCGGGGGGCGACATTTTAGGATAAATGCCGCTGTGTCTGAACATGGGCGTTGTGCAATTTTGTCTATAACATGAATAATTAAATTCCCTATCACCACCAGCCAAATCAGTGCATCAGCCATAAAACAGATGGAACGGATGCAGCATTGGAACAACACAAAACAAAACACACCAAATGTTTCCTCGCGTTGTATTTCCTTTAAATCCTAGGCTGTAATTGATTGCTGCCGCATTCTTCAATACCTCTACCAAATTTACAACAACATGCTGGACAATTTGTTCATCAGAGACAGCGAGCAAGTCGAACTGACATATAGAAAGATAGTAAAATGGTGCAGGAGGAGGCCATTCGGCCCTTCGAGACAGTACCGCCATTCATTGTGATCATGGCTGATCGTCCCCTATCAATAACCAGTGCCTGCCTTCTCCCCATATCCCTTGGTTCCACTAGCCCCCAGAGCTATATCTAACTCTCTCTTAAATCTATCCATTGATATGGCCTCCACTGCCCTCTGTGGCAAGGAATTCAACAAAATCACAACTCTCTAGTTGAAACAGTGTTTTCTCCCAGTCTTAAACGGTCTCCACTTTATTCTAAGTGTGTCCCCTGGTTCTGGACTCGTCCAACATTGGGAACATTTTTCCTGCATTTAGCTTGTCCAGTCATTTTATAATTGTATATGTTTGTATAAGATCTCCCCTCACGCTTCTAAACTCCTGTGAGTACATGCCTAGTCTTTTCAATCTTCCCTCATCTGACAGTCCCGCGATCCCAGGGATCAATCTCGTGAACCTACGCTGCACTGCCTCAATCACAAGGATGTCCTTCCTCAAATTATGAGACCAAACTGTGCGCTATACTCCAGATATGGTCTTACCAGAGCACTATACAACTGCCGAAGAACCTCTCTACTCCTGTACTGAAATCCTCTTGTTATGAAGGCCAACATTCCATTACCTTTCTTCACTACCTGCTGGACCTGCACGCCAACTTTCAGTGACCGGTGTACAAGGGCACCCAGGTCTCGCTGTACCCCCCCCCCCCCCCTTACCTAACCTAACCCCACTGAGATAATAATCTGCCCCCTTATTGTTGCCGCCAAATTGGATAACCTCACATTTATCTATATTATACTGCATTTTGCCACGCATCTGCCCACTCACTCAACCTATCCAGGTCACCCTGCAACCTCCTAACATCCTCTCCACAGTTCACACTGCCACCCAGCGTTGTGGCATCCGCAAACTTGCTCGTGTCGCTCCTAATTCCCTCTTCCAAAACATTAATATATTTGGTAAACAGTTGCAGCCCCAACACGAGCATTGGGGCACTCCATTCGCCACGGCCTGCCATTCTGAAAAGGACACATTCACTCCTACCCTTTGCTTCCTGTCTGTCAACCCAATTTCTATCCACGTCAACACCCTACCCCCAATACCATGTGCTCTAACTTTACTCACCATTCTCCCTTGCGGAACCTTAGCAAAGTATGTCTGAAAGTTTAGATACACTACATCCACTTCATCCATTTTACCTATCACATTCTGAAAAAAACCCAGATGATTAGTCAAGCGTGATTTTCCTTTCATAAATCCATGTTGACTTGGACTAATACTTTTACTGCTATCCAACTGCCCAATTATTACCTATTGAATAATAGACTCCAGCATCTTTCCCACCACCGAAGTCAGCCTAACTGGTCTGTAATTCCCCGTTTTCTCTCACGCTGCTTTCTTGAAATGGGGGATAACATTAGCTCTCCTCCAAGCCGCGGGAACTGAGCCTGAATATATTGAACATTGGAAAATGATCACCACTGCGTCTACTGTTTCTAGAACCACCCACATGAGGACCCTGGGATGCAGTCCATCAGGCCCTGTGGATTTATCATCCTTCAGTCCCATTAGTCTACCCAATAATATTTCTCGCCTAATTAAAATGTCTTTCAGTTCCTCGACCCCCTTAGATCCTCTGCGACCCCAGTACTTCTGGGAGATTGTTGGTGTCTTCCTTAGTGAAGACAGATCCGAAGTACATGTTCAACACTTCTGCCATTTCCTTGTCCCCCATAATAATTTCACCCGTGTGGGCATTCAAGGAACAAACGTTTGACTTATGCTAAGGGAAAAAGAATATCAAATTTATGCTAACTAAATAAGCTTTTATTGACCTTCTTTACATTCCTGGCCAGCTTCCCCTCGTACTTTGGGGGTTACACAAAATGCTGGAGAAACTCAGCGGGTGCAGCAGCATCTAAGGAGCGAAGGAGATAGGCGACGTTTCGGGTCGAGACCCTTCTTCAGACTGAAGAAGGGTCTCGACCCGAAACGGCGCCTATCTCCTTCGCTCCTTAGATGCTGCTGCACCCGCTGAGTTTCTCCAGCATTTTGTGTAACCCTCGATTCTCCAGCATCTGCAGTTTATTCGTTAACACTTCCCCTCGTACTTCATCGTTTCAGCCCGCATTGCCCATTTTATTTCCTTCTGTTGTCCTATGAAAGTTTCCCAATCCTCTGGCTTCCGGCTACTCTTTGCTGTGTTATACATCTTTTCTTTTAGTTTTATTCTATCCCTATTTTTTCTTGTTAGCCACGGTTGCCCCCTACTCCGCTTAGAATATTTATTTATTTTTGGAATGAAATGATCCTGCGTCTTCCGGATTATGCCCAGAAATTCCACAATTGCTGTTCCATCGTCATTCCTGCTAGTATCGTTTTCCAGTCTACGTTGGCCAGCTGCTCTCTCATGCCTTCATAATCCCCTTTGTTCAACTGCATCATTGCCACTTCAAATTTAACATTCTCTTTCTCAAATGGCAGATTAAAACTAATCATATTATGATCACTACCTCCAAGCGTTTCCTTTATGTCGAGTTCTCTTTTCAAATTTGGTTCATTGGACAACACTAAATCCAGAATTGCCTTTTCGCTGGTCGGTTCCAGAGCACAATCGTGATAATCTCAGTTTAAAACTGAAACTATAATCTAATCTGTACTGTTGTTTCATGTTACTTTAGAGTTGTCACATGTACCGAATTACCGTGAATAGCTTTATAGGCTTCGTTCCATCTAGTCAAATAAAGTACGATGCATTATTACAGCCAATCCGTCTATAAATTAAAGTTAAAGATAGTTGAAAGGTCTCCAATGCGGCCGATGGTACGCCAGGCAGAACTCTAACCGGAGAAGATGCGAAATAGCAGGGAAAATACTGTCCCTGAGCCTGCAGTTATGCGTTTTCAAACTTCTGTTCCTCTTGCCTGATGTGAAATTGGAGAAGAGGGTTTGACCGGGATGAGACTAGTACTTGATTATGCTGATGGGGTTGCAGAGGCAACGTAAAGTATAGATGTCATCAATGGAAGGGAGGTTGGTTTGTGTAGCGGTCTGGCCTATGACTCCATCTCTGCAACTGCTTGTTGTTTTGAAGGAACTGTTCCCTTACCATATTATGATGCATCCCGATAAGATGCATTTTGCGGCATATCTGTTGAGCTTGGAGAGCGTCACGGGGGGCACGCCATCCAAGGAAGTAGAAGTGTTATTGTGTATTCTTGGATCTTCATATAGCTGGTACAGTACAAATTATTGGTGATATTTATTTCTAAGAATTTAAGGCTTTTGACCATCACTGCTGCGGCGCCATCTGTGAACACGAAGCGGTAAAGTAAACTAAAGTAAAGTATCCTTTATTGTCATTCAGACCTTTCGGTCTGAACGAAATGTCGTTACCTTGCAGTAATTACATATAATTAAAAAACACACACAATAAACACATATTTAACATCCACCACAGTGAGTTCACCAAGCACCTCCTCACTGTGGTGGTAGTCAAGAGTCTTAAAGTCTTTGTCTTCTTCCCTCCTTTATATCCCTCTGCGCTGAGGCGATCCAGGCCTCCAATGTTATTGTCCACTAGCCCCACGGCCGATCCTCCGAAGACGGGCTTCCGCCACCGCCATCACCTGAACGCTGGAACACCGCCACAGCTCTGAAGCAGGGTCCGCCGGTGGAACGCAGCTCTGAAGCTGGGTCGCCGCTGGAACGCCACCGATGGAATGCCGCTGGAGAAACACAGCTCTGAAGCTGGGTCGCGGCTGGAGCGCCACCGCTGGAGCACCACCGCTCTGAAGCAGTGTCGCCGCTGGAACACTGCAGCTCTGAAGCCGGATCGCCGCTGGAGCACTGCAGCTCTGAAGCCGGGTCGCCGCTGGAGCACCGCAAATCTGAAGTCGTACCGCCGCAGGAACGGCGCTGGAGCACCGCAGCACTGAAGCCGGGCCGCCGCTGGAGCTTCACAGCTCTGAAGCCGGGCCGCCGCCACCGGAAGCTGGAACGCCGCGTTCCATAGCTCCGAGGCCGCAAGCTCCGCCATTAGGCCTCACCACAGACGGAGACGGTGATGGGTGACACGAGAAGAAAAGTCGCAGACCCCCGAAGGGAGAGACTAAAACCCTGTTTCTCCCACCCGCCCCACTCCCACACATACACAACCTAATAAACCAAAATACTAACTAAAACAAACACAAGAAAACAAAAATAAAAGAAAAACAGACGGACTACAGGTGAGCTGCAGCTGCCAGGTAGCGCCGCCACTTCGGGATCATGTTTACACTGAATTAAATTAATTTTACCGAAGTCCTTGACGTCAACCCTTACAAAATACATTTTCCAAATGTTGCTCCATTTCCATAAAATATCTGTAATGATTTGAGGCTACAATGCTTCCACAACATCTTGGCCTCTCGCCATAATATGTGCCAACAACACTGCGGGAAGTCAATGCAAGAAAGTTAGTTGGCACCGCCTGATCACGTGTTTATATGGCCAATCAATTTTAAAAAAGGTAATGAGTACACTATTATTCAGAAGGCATGGATACCAAAATAATTAACGATGTGGCAGCAGCAGATCAATATTTTGCTTCCCCTGTGTGTGCTTTCTCGGTTAGTGAAATGACAAAATATCCGTGTCTATTAGGAGACATTTGTAAGACATTTACAATTTCCGACCATATTGGACCACCAATCTAATACACATATTTTGTCCTGTCGCACATTGCGGGAAATATACATTACATATGAGCTCAATGCAACGGCTGGAAAAAACATTGGGAGAAACGAACATCATGAGATGGGGCACTGTCCTGTACGGCTGCCAGCCCTGCAGCTGTCCGTTTTTTCGCTTATTTTATATTATTTTAGTACGTTAAAAGTGTGGAGTTGGGGGTCTAACCTTCTTATGTGCGCGGGGTGGGAGGGAAGGGGGAAACCGCTTTTTCAAGTCCCTCCATGGTCGCAGATGCTGCATTTCTCCAAGCAGCAACTTCGAACCGTCCTCGCGGCCTACCAGCAGTGCCTGGAGCGGCGTTTCCAGAGGCGTCCTGGCCAGAACTTCGGCTTCAGCGGCAGCACAGCGCTGGAATGCTATCGCGGAGCCGAGCAGGCGATGCCTTGCCTGGGTTGCCGCGCTGGAGCACCAGAATGCCGAGTCCGCCGATTGAACATCGTGGAGCTGCGGGACTGGAGCGGCCGGCTGCGCTCAACTTTTACATCAGGAGCCTGGGATCTCTCGCAGAGATCGCCAGTCGTGGAAGCCGCGGTCTCCGATAAGGAAGCGGCTGTTCCAGGCATCCCAAACCGCTGAGAGGGTCTACAGACACCGGAGCACCATCACCCGGCGAGAAGGGCCTGAAATATCGGGCCTCGGTGAAGGCGACGGCGGAGGCCTCATTGGGCCCGACTATGGGTGGACATCGGGATGGGGACTGGACTTTGTGCCTTCCCCCACAGTGGGAACGGTCAGAACTGAACGAGGAGGAGGACACTAATGCAGGGTCAGACATAGGGCAGATCCGTATTCAAAATTTAATCGGTCCAAGTCGGTACACAGGTAAGCAAACACAGAAGCAACAGTATATTCTAGGAGCAGGCAAAAACAGTGGTCAAAAAACAGGCAATGGTCGAGTACACAAATCACAATATTGCTAGAGCTGGAACATGGTGACACCAGGTAGCATACACAACGAACTGGCAAAGAAACCTAAAACACAAAGGGCTTAAATACAGACTTAACAGGGGATAACAAGACACCGGTGAAACACATCAGGGCGGGGTCAATCACATGAGGTTAACGACCTGACAGGAAATGGCACCTGAAACAAGAGGAGATGTGAGGCACCAAAATTAAACAAGAATGCAAACTCAAATACTGAAACCAATAAAGAACAGAAACTAGATTTTACTTCGGAGTCACGTGAGTGACTACGTGAAGACCCCGCCAGCACGCTTGCGCGACATATCGTCGAACGCATTGCGGAAGCGACAGTCGGGAGGAGCGCTGCTCCTCCAGCGGAAGTTTTCAAAACTTACTGAAGGTAAGTCTTACCTTTTCTGGTGAGCGTGGCGGTGTAATTTCTTTTTCAGGAGGAAGCACCATGGAGTCACGTAAGGGAGAGCAGCAGCTGATACCGCTGCTGTGGAAGCAGCCAGCAGCGTGCCGTCTCTCCAGAGCTGCAGGTGCTGCCAGCAGTTCCCGGCTTCTCGCCGCTACAGACCGCAGGTGCGCCGCGGTCGGCGGCAAAACCACCCGGAAGTCGGACAGGACCGTTGACTCAGCTGGGTCCGGACCTGAAGACATCCCATTCCCGGATAGGGACGGCGGGCGTCTTTCCCGCGGGAGCGGATGGGGAGCAGTGCTCCAGCGTGACCTGCTTATGCAGGGGCAGAGTCACAGTGGGTCCCCTCGCAGACCCACGGCAGGATCCTTTCAAGGACTGCCAAATGTCTCACCCGCTTCGCAGGGGAGCATTAGGGGTCAGAGCTGGGCTGACCCTGAAGAAGGGGCAATGGCTGAACAGTCAACTGTGAGGGGTGCCAGAAGAGAGAGCAGCAGAAGAATTGTGGGAACACATGCTGTACCAACTCAGGAAGGACTGCCTATACAAAGCTGCAAGCCAGTACAAAATACATGGCTACAAACCAGCTACAGGAGCAAGCCATTAACTTTATGGCTGGGAAGTACATTGCTCCAGAGAACTCCATTCTCCTAAAGTACCAGTAGTCTATGACCCCATCTGGGGCAACAGGAGCCCATCTATAAGGAGCCAGGAGGGGAAGCTCCAGACGAAACTGCTGGCTGCTAAAATCACAGCAGTACCAGGACAACTGATGGGGTTGATTTGCCTGAAGAGTTACTAGATGCTCTAGCAGACTGTGTAATACTCAGTGGAGATTAACAGTTACAAGAAGAGCATCATCAAGAAGTGCGGAATTATGCAAGACAAGTAGCACACAGGCACCAAAATTGCTGTTGGGGGACCTCCCGAAGCAGGGGAAAGACCTGCATGAGGAAGCCAAGGCTATAGGCCTGATCAAGGAGCCAAGCACTTCTAAAACCCACTATCAACAGCGGGAGCACCCCTACACACCCACCAGACATCGGTGCTATGGAAGACCATCTGGTGGTGAAAGCTCGAAGGCCGGCCCACCTGCACAGCGGTCTTTCAGACCATGGCCCAGCCCGGCCTTCATGGAAAATGCGCCAACCCCACAACGCAGCAACACAATACCAGAAGAAACAAGTGCGGAGCCAACCCACACAACACCGGTAACCATGGAGGTAGGTGGGTCTGGTTGTCTTAAAAAACATTGCATGTCCGATTCATCAAAAGTTGGGGGACGGTTGCACTTGTTTCATCATGTGTGCTGCACATTTACCTCTGAACTTTTACATACTCGGGAGTATTCAGAATTACAAAATTGAATTTGTATACGATCTACCGTCCCAGTTCAGCATACGCCTAGCAGGAAGTTCATACTTCACAAAAAGAGAGAACAGCAGGCCATGCTGAACTGTTAAGACTAAACACAAAAGGGAATTGAGAAAACAATCAGAGAATTTCAAGAGTTCGTATCAAATATATATATTTTTTTTTAAAAAACTAAAAAGATGGTGGTTGCCGTATCATTACAGATTTGACCGAACTAAATACTTCCGTTCAGTATGCCCATTTCAAAATAGACACGTTTGTCACACACAGGATCATCGTAAATACCTGAAATTTATCTGGATGGGACAGCTATGGCAGTATGCCTTATGCAATGGGTTGTCATCAGCACCCAGGCTATTACAAATTTATTAAAACCAGCTTTAGCATACTTAAAGAAACATAACCATATCGTCAAGGCTTACCTGGATGATATTCTCATTGTAGGTGAAAATTGGAGCTGGCTACATTGGTGGTATCAGCCACAACACAGGGATTTAACGTACATCCAGATAAATCAAAATTGGAACCCTCCACTACCATGGATTATTTGGGGTTCACTATTGACTCTGTTCATATGTCTATCACCTTGCCACCACACAAAGTGACAGACTTGATGGGAGTATGCAAAAGCCTCACTGGCATCGGGGAACCATCCATTCGGCAAGGAGCAAGAGTGATTGGGAAATTGGTGGCTGCGTTCCCAGCAGCACAATTGGACCACTCCATTATTAAAACCTGGAAGAGGGAAATTTTAGCTCTCAAAAATCATGCAGGCCATTTCAATAGGCCTATGCAACTACCAGGGAAAGTAAATCAGAATTAAACTGGTGGATAGAAATGCTCAACATTATTCTAACCCCATCACCCCATTCTATATCCCTAGGGTACATTACAGACTGATGCCAGTGCTAAAGGTTGGGAAGCAACTAATACCACCGCAAGTTGTGGTGGCAGATGAGTGCACAAAAATTATTCTGTTTAAAGCACTAGGAATTAATTATATAGAAATGCAGGTAGCGTTTCATGGACTCAGGGCCTACTGCTCAGATGAGCACCAGTTGCATGTACGGTACAAATTGATACCACAGTGGGGGCCTATATATAATCATATGGGTGAAATAAAGTCGATATCATGTGATGAATTGGCTAATAATATCTGGCACTGGTGGCTGGGAGAGAGATTTGGATCACAACCACTTACCTTCCAGGTAAGCTAAATACAGTGGCAGACACCAGGTCACGTAAATTCAATGACAACATTAAATGGATGTTGGATCGGAAAGTGTTTACAGATATTATAGACCGGTATGGGACACCAGATATCGACCTTTTTTCCATCCAGACTAATTCACCAACTACCGACATATGTTGCTTGGGAACCAGACCCAGGGGCAGCAGCGATGGACGATTTCTCGCTGCACTGGGGGGGGGGGGGGGATTTGTTTTGCTATGCATTTTCCCCTTCTGCCTCATCAGGCGAGTCTTACAATAATAAACAAGACGCCGCAACGGGTACCATGGTTCCCAACAGTACAAAGATGGTCTCAGAACCCTGCATCTGGATCAACAACGGCCAAGGAGGTTGGCACACCTCGTGCGGGAAAGTATCCGTGCCATGACTGTATGAACTTGTTGATTTGCAGTTTCTGAACAGGCCTTTTCTGGGATACGGACTCTCCGACAGGACGATCAATGCCATCTCAGCGTCGTGCAGGGGGTCCACGAGAAGACAGTAACTGACATATGTCAGGAAATGGGAAGTGTTCTGCACCAGGACGAACACTACATATGACTCAGCCACCAACAGTGAAGTGCTGGAGTTCTGACCACCCTTCATTTCGATGAAGTATTGAGTTACAGTGCCATTATTGTGCAAGGAGTGCCCTATCTAATATCTGGGCAGAGGGAGTGATCACCTGGCTATAGGATCACACCCACTAGTGCCTAAACGAATGAGGGGTATTTGTACTCTATCCCCCCCAGGCCCAGATACACCCATATATGGGACATAGGTAGTACACCATGTTACGAGGATGGACACCAATATCGGGGCTCACTCTAGACAAACCAATATCCTCGATGGGAATGATTATGGCACTTGGATCAGCACAACGGGTCCAGTCCTTAACACAAAACTATATAGACGTCATGTCTGTCACAAATGGCAGATAATGCTACATACAGGGGTACGTTAAACAAGACTGACCCGGTTCCTCTGGCCAATATAGAAGTTCTGGCCTATCCTGCAGATAGTCGGCCTGCATAGTGACACATATTTTTCCAATATATAGTCACCAAGACACTTATGGGCACGGAGAGAGCTTCCTCATTAGCCATAAATGCCCTACACCTAAGTCACAGTGCAAACCATATCCAGATGGTTAGGTGGTATTACGTGCAGTGATGGATACTATTGTTTTCAAATCTCACTCCACCAGGGTGCATCTACATCGGACGCTAGGATGATGAGTTCCTATGGACCACATCCTGCCACAGCGGGGTGGAGCAATGAACGCATTCAATGCTTTATAATAAATCCGTGGCCGATCCTGAGACGTTTGCAGGAAAAATTAAGTTCTGTAAAATAAAATTACCCAATGTGGGGCATATTATTTAAGGTATGAATAATACCTTTAATTATTTTTCAGCACAGTGTCGTGTGTGAAATACGTTCATCCTCCTTCCCAAATGGCAGAGTTGTGAGCATGGTCTCGTTTTCCAGGCATGAAATCACAGAGCTTTGAAATCTTCACGTAGTCACTCACGTGACTCCGAAGTAAAATAGTAAGATTAAATGAGAACTTACCATTGAAGTTTTGGATCTTTATTTTTAATGAGAGTTACGATGAGGATTACAAAGCCCTCCGCTCCCAAAACCCTCTATTATAAAGTTCAACTGGTATGGAAGTTCTCTCTTATCTTACTATATTAGTCTACTCTGGTATCTGTGATTTCACACCACTGCTTTGAAGAATGTCGCGCATGCGTGCTGGCGGGGTCTTCACGTATTCCCTCATCGTAACTCCTCATAAAATAAAGATCAAACTTCAAACTGGTCAGTTCTCATTTAATCTTACTATTAAACGCGAGACCTGACAGTACCCCAACCCCCCCCCCCCCCCCCTCCACGGCCGGTTCCTGATGGCACAGGATCGTCAGGATGTTGGTGCTGGTATTCCCGGATAAGTTCCGGGTCGCATATGTTGCGAGCCGGCACCCAAGACCGCTCCTCAGGTCCATAGCTCTCCCAATCCACAAGATACTGACAACCACGGAACACCAGCGCATCCCCAGCAACCGGCAGACCATAAAAACCGGACCCCCATCAAGGAACCGGGGGGGGGGGGTGGGGGGGGGGGGGGGTGGGGGGTGGGGGGGGGGGGTAGTGTGGAGGCAGGACCAGAAAACTTTCCTTAACTGGCTTCAGTCGGGAGACATGGAAAGTAGGGTGGACCCCCGGGGGAATCTGAGACGAACCTCCACAGGATTGATGACTTTCGAGATCGGGAAAGGACCAACAAAACGAGGAGCCAGCTTCTGGGATTCCATCCTCAGAGGTAATCCTCAAGTGGAGAGCCATACCTTTTGGCCCAGCGAGTATACTGGAGCCGGCGTTCTTCTACGTTCAGCCATCCTCTTATAACGCGCGGAACTGCGCAACAGCATCTGACGAGCCCCATTCCAAACCCTGCGACAGCGACGGTTGAGAGCCTGAGCGGAGGGCACACTAGACTCCTTCTCCACATCAGTGGCGGTTGGTAACCAAAGGCACACTGAAATGGAGAGAGGCCAGAGGATGAGCAAGGAAGTGTGTTGTGTGCATACTCCACCCAAATAAGGTGTTTGCTCCAAGTTGAAGGATTCTGTGCCACAAAGAACCGTAGTCATGTCTCCAATTCCTGGTTAAGACGTTCAGTCTGTCCATTGGATTCCGGTTGATAACCAGATGTAAGGCCGACCGTGGCGTCCAAAAGAGAACAAAACTCCTTCATCCTAAACAACTGGGCACTAACTGAGGCCACCGGTCAGACACATTGTCTTTGGGAAATCCATGAATTCGAAAAACATGAGACAACATGACCTCTACCGTCTTCCTGGCGGAGGGAAGCTTGTGCAACGGAATGAAATGGACCATCTTAGAAAATCTGTCCACCACAGTCATGACTGTGGTGTTACCTTCAGAAGAGGGCAGGCCCGTGGCAAAGTCCATGGAGATGTCTGAGCAGGGGCGTGAGGGGACAGGCAGCAGATTCAGAAGGCCAAAGGTGACCCGACACGCGGTCTTGTTCTGTGCACAAATTCTGCAGGCAGCGACGTACTCCTTAATCCCCTTCTCCATGGAAGGCCACCAAAACTGCTGTTTGGCCACAGGGTTTGACGGACACTGGGATGACAGGAGATCCGAGACGTATTAGCCCAGTGAATCATCTGTGAACGAAGAGACTCGGGAACAAACTAGACGATTAGAAGGACACTCTAACTGAGACTGAACACCAGCAGTAGCCTCGGAAACTCTCCTCTCAATCTCCCAAGTAACTGCCCCAACAAAACAGGAAGCAGCAGAATGGGAGTCGAAACCTTAGGGGACAGGTCAGGATCAAACTGTCTGGAGAGAGCATCAGGTTTGCCATTCTTGGCACCAGGGCGGTAAGACAGTACAAAATCAAATTGATTGAACAAGAGAGCCCACCTAGCTTGGCGTGAGTTGAGCGTTTGGCTGACGTGATGTATTCCAGGTTCTTGTGGTCTGTCCGAACTAGAAACGGCTGTTTGGTACCCACCAACCAATGTCTCCATTCCTCCAAGGATGCTTTAACCGCTAACAGTTCACGGTTACCCACATCGTAATTTCTCTCAGCAGGAGAAAAGTTTCTTGAGAGGAAAGCACAGGGATGTAGTCGACCAACTGTGGAGGATCTCTGGGAGAGTACGGACCCGATCCCCACACGCGAGACATCCACTCCTCAAACACGCCTACTCTCCCGGCCCCCCTGCGCCCCGACGGGTCAGGGTGAAACCAGGATGGGGGCGGTAGGCGAAGCTCCTCTTGAGTCTCATAAATGCAGTTTTCTGCTTGACGGGTCACCAATGAGCAAAGCACGTGGGGTGAGGTGAGAGCATGGAGTGCTGCAGCAGTGACACTAAAGTTCTGGATAAACTTATAAAAATTAGAAAAAACCCAAGGAACCCCTGAAGTCGCTTACGACTGGAGGGTGTAGGCCAGGTGGCCACAGCACTGACCTTGCCCAGGTCCATCTGTATACCATCAGGTGACACAACATAATCAAGGATTTGAACAGTGTTAGCATGAAATTCACATTTCTCAGATTTCACAAAGAGACCATTCGAGAGCAAACGTTCCAGCACCTGGTGTACATGCTGCACATGGGAAGTTTCATCTGGAGAAAAAAAATCAAAATGTCATCAAGGTACACAAACACAAATTTGTTCAGTATGTCCCGTAATTCATCGTTAACCATGCCTTGAAAAAACGACTGGAGCATTAGTAAGACCAAACAGCATGACCCGATATTCATAATGACCACTGGGTGTGTTCAACACAGTCTTCCATTCATCCCCCTCCCTTATCCTTACCAGATGATAAGCATTTCTAAGAACTAAATTAGTGAATATTTTAGCATCTTTTACCGGTTCAAATGCAGAGGAGATAGGAGGAAGAGGGTATCTGTTCTAATGTCATTGAGTCCTCTATAGTCAATGCAGGGCCGAAGTGATCCATCCTTCTTATCCACAAAGAAGAATCCAGCTCCTGCAGGTGAAGAGGAAGGTCCGATGACCCCAGCAGCAAGGGAGTCGTCAATGTACTTTTCCATGGCGAGCCACTCAGGTGAAGACAAGGAATAAAGACGATCCTTAGGAGGCTCTGCACCTGGCTTGAAGGTTAATGCAGCAGTCGTAAGTGGTCTATGCGGCTGAAGAGAGGTGGGGCTTGGCCAGTGTTGAACACCTTTTAGGTCTAGATAACACGAGGAACCCTGGTGAGATCAGGAAAATCCCCCTCCCTTGAACGGGGAGGCTGCCGGAGGGTGGTCCTGGAGAAGATCCCAGCAAACTACTCCTTGATGGATCCTTCATAGATTCGGGAGAAGAACCATGTAGATAGAGAGTTTACAGTCATTACCTCATGTGTGTAATTACTTCCCCAGTACCCCTGTTCATGTGAGGATTTTATGTAAGACAAGCCAAGGGAGCCCCCAAAAACCAGAGGATGAAGAGAAACAGTCGAGAGATTAAAAATGATGGTCTCCAAGTGCTTACCTGCCACGATGAGTTGAACAGGTTTATGTTCGGGGGGGGGTGAATCGCCCTGTACATTAGGTCCAGAGCACTAAGCCTCCAGAGGATCTTAAAGCTGTTCACGTTTCCAGCTTTCAATTCATCGCAGCAAGCGAATGTCCAAGAAGTACTCATTTGCCCAGAATCAACCAAAGACTTCAGGGAGTGACCACTGGGGGAATGCACCAAAACAACTGTACAGTAGTGAGTTGACGAGAGGAACGGCTCATAGGAATGGTACAGCTCACCAATGTCCTCTTTCATTGGTGAGCCTTGCCTTTTACTGAACAGCTGTTCAACAAATGTCCCAGTTCACCACAGTACAAACACCTCCCCTCCCTTGGGCGGCGCTGCCGTTCCTCCGGGCTGAGTTTGGCGTGTCCCACCTGCATGGGCTCCTCCGAAGAGACAGGTGGCGCTGTAGGCTGACTGGACCGGCCGAGAAGGACGAAGTCGCGCCCGGAAGGCGAAGGGCGTCACCGCTGCCGCCACTGTCCTGGGCCACGGAGGACCGAACTGCCCCCCACGATCTCCTCTCTCGCTCTCTTTCTCTGAGCCACGGCGAGCACGCGCCCCCCCCCCCCCCCCCCCTCCGCTCCAATCCCTCCCTGGCCCGACCCAGGGAATATCATGACTCGCGCATACGTCGTCGCGCCGAAGGCACCCCCTCCCCCGCCGCTTCACTCGCGCGGGGCCAACTGATCCTTCCCAATAGCCGTTCAGACTGCCAGCCCGCATTGCGAAAAGCGGCCCGATTTCCGCCTTCCATCAAAGCAGACTAATTCCCCCCACTCTTACGCCTCGCAACAGTTCGAAATTCAACAGCAGAATCCATAACCCCCCCCTTGAGCGACGTTACCTTGTTTCATGCCCCCACCGCCCCGGCCCCGCGCGAGGTTTCTTTGAACGACTCTCTCGCTATCACCGCAGGCGCTATATCTCGGCGAGAGAGTCCCCCCCAGATCAAATGTGCGGGACAGAGCTTCCATGAAAACAGGACCGACGTCTGGGCAACAACCCAGGAGAAAATTCCGAGACCATTCCACCGTGTCCCAAGCCTCCGCTCTACCCGACAGGTGCATGATGATAAAGGCTACCCTAGAGCGTTCTGATGGAAAGGAAGCCGCTTGAAGTTCAAAATGCAGCCCACACTGAATCAAGGAAGGTCTACACGTCTCTGATTCCCCTGAAAAGCGTTCCGGTCTTGCCAGGTGGACGACTGGAGACGCTGCAGCAGCTGTGGCCATCGGAGCCCCTGTAGACACAGACAAGGAAACAGACTTGGCAGGCACGGGAGCCACAGCAGGAAACAAAGAATTCAGCTGAGTAGCCAGGTGTTCAAACCGAGAACTTAAAGTGTTCACCTGTGAACCGATGTCCGCCTGGAACCCATGCTGATGCTCGCTGCGATCCCGGAACCCGGCGACGATCGAGGCGAGTTGAGGAGAAGTGCTCCTCTTGCTTCTGGAGCACTGCACAAAAAGGATCAGAGCCTGCTGAGTCCATTGTTGGCCAATTCGTACTGTCAGAACTGAACGAGGAGGAGGACACAAATGCAGGCACAGGCATAGGGCAGATCCGTATTCAGAGTTTATCGGTCCAAGTCGGTACACAGTTAAGCAAACACAGAAGCAACAGTATAATCTAGGAGCAGGCAAAAACAGTGGTCGAAAACAGGCAATGGTCGAGTACACTAAGTCGCAATAGTTCTAGAGCTGGAACGAGGTGATACCAGGTAGCTTACACAACGAACTGGCAAAGAAACCTAAAACACAAATGACTTAAATACAGACTTAACATGGGATAACGAGACACCGGTGAAACACATCAGGGCGGGGCCAACAATCACATTAGTGTAAACGACCTGACAGGAAATGGCACCTGAAACAAGAGAGGTGAGGCACCAAAATAAAACAAGAATGCAAACTCAAATACTGAAAAGCAATAAGGAACAGAAACTTGATTAAACGTGAGACCTGACAGGAATCATTGTGGGGGGATGTTTTTTTTTTAATATGTTTTATGTTAAACTTCTTCTTTAATGCTATGTTGTATCATTATCAGTGTGCCGCAAAGACATCTGAATTTCCCATGAAAAGGAGATTAACAAAGTATCTGTCTGTCTGTCTGTCTGTCTGTCTGTCTGTCTGTCTGTCTGTCTGTCTGTCTGTCTGTCTGTCTCCTGATAGGAATGTACATCCCCAGAACCGCACTACATACGTATGGTAGAAGATATATATTGCAATGTACAGAGTATTTAGGTCCCGAAATCGTTAATTCCTCTACACAAATTCGTGATAAGCCAATTGAATTAATATTCTTAGATAATTTTTTTTTTTTTTTTTTTTTTTTTTTTTAATATTTTTTATTGTAGAAACAGTAATAACCAAGTACACTCTTATACGACATTGAGATTTATACAATGTGTAAAATTATAACGTATTGTTATTAATTAGTACTATTTATGATAATTGTAGTATTATCCATTATACATTCCGTTATTATTTATTTTATATAATTGGGGGTATATGTTGATATTTTCCTAATATAAGTAAACACTTAGATTTCTCAAAACATAGATATTCTTTAATTACCAAATAGAAATCCCCGCTAATTTAACTACGTAGTACCCAATCTTAAACAACATTTTTTTTAATATTCATAATGTTATCAAAAATATTAATAATGTTTGTATTATTGTTAAATTTTATATTTCATAGTTATTGTATAATTGAAAGTACATAGTTTTATATAATTACAAGTTTAAGACATCTATAATCTTTTTTCATACAAACAGAGATAAGTGTGTACATATTAAAAATTTATATAGTATGTTTCTATAATTTTTTCCTTAATTAAAGATAGATAGATAGAAAAAAAGGAATAGAAAATAGAAAAGAAGGTGATGAAAAGTTTGATGGAGATTAAAGTATTACTAAGTAATCCAATTCTTGGAGATACATTCATGATTTGTTATGTGTATTTCTTCATCCACTCAGATATTCAGGCCTCAGTCAAGTCCCTGCGCCGAACCATTGTGACCCTGTAGATATTTAATATAGGGAGACCATATCTCCTTGAAGAGATTCTAACCTGTCCATAAGGACAAGTCTCATCTCTCAAGTGAAGTGTCTCCGTCATTTCTGTATTCCACATTTTAATTGTTGGGTTACAGGGCCTTTCCAAAATTTTTTAATATTACTTTTTTCCCAATTAATTAAAGAATAGTCGATAAAAGTTCTATGTTCCTTGTAATTATTTGTTCCATTTCCGGTATTCCAAGTATTGATTAACTTTGGGTCATAAATCATAGTTATATTATAACTTTCGAGATTGTTTTGAATATTTTCATTCCAATATTGTAAAATCTTCGTACATATTAGTAAATGAGTGTGACAGAGTTGCTTCCATGATTTTGACATTTATCACATATAGGTGATAGTTTTGGAAATATATTATGTAGTTTAGATTTAGAATAATGTAATCTATTGTAAGATTTTAAACTGTATAAGTGCATGTTTAGCGTTTAAAGAGCAATAAATGTATATGTTGTAGGCTTTCTTCCCATATTTCTGGACTTATTATTTGACTTAGTTCATTTTCCCAGCGCTGTCTATGTATTTCCGATGATGGGATATCAACTTTCCAAACAAAATGTTATAAATGTATGATATCATTTTTTCTGTATTTGGGTGTTTATTCAAGCATTCATCTAAAATTTCACTCTTTCTATTTCTAAGTTCTTGTGTATTTGCGGAAATATAGTTTCTGATTTGTAATATCTGAAATATTCATTATTATGAAGCCCGTAAGTTTGTTGTAATTCTTGAAATGAAAGAAATGAATTATCCTTATAGAGATCCCCTATGTTTAGAATTCCTTTATTTTTCCATTGTGTAAAAGCTTTATCCATCATTGACGGTTTTTTAAACGTAAATTTATTGGCAATTGTAAGAGAGCTAGCGGTTATAAATTTTAGTTTTAGTGTTTTCTTTATTTGTTTCAAATTACGTTTTCCACTTTCCTAATTATCAGATTTTCTCGCTATAAGTTTTCTTAGGTACATTAATATTAGCAAATATTATAGAGCTAATTTCAAATGGGAAAAACAGTCTTCTCTTTCCATTTTTAACCAATTTGGTTTATTATTATTTCTCCTAACCAAAAATTCATATTTCTAATATTAACTGCCCAATAATAGAACATAAAATTTGGTAAAGCTAAACCCCCGTTTTATTTTAGCTTTACATAAATGTTTTTTATTTATTCTTATGATTTTTGTAGTCCCAAATAAAGTTCAGTGACTATTGAGTCTACTTTTTTAAAGAAATTTTTAGAAAGGTATATCGGGATTTGATTGAAATAAATATAATAATTGTGGGAGGAAAATCATTTTTATTGCGTTTATTTTACCTAAACATTGAGATAGGTAAGCTTTTCCAATATAAGATATTTTTATTTAATTTATTCAATAATAACGGGAAATTAGATTTAAATAAAGAGTCAAATCTTTTTGTAACAAAAATACCAAGATATTTTAATATTTTCATTTGTTATCTTGAAAGGAAATTGTTGTAATATCTGTAAATTATTCATGGTTATTGGCATAAGTTCACTTTTATTCCAATTGATGCTATATCCTGAAATTAAACCAAATTCCGTTATTAGTTTTAACAAATTACAGATACTTATTTCCGGTTTTGTAATATAAAGTAGTATATCGTCCGCATATAACGAGATTTTATTCTTAGTATCTTTAGTATCGTATCCATATATTTCTGGATTGTAGTCTTACCCTTTGAGCAAGGGGTTCGATTGCTAACGCAAACAGTAATGGTGATAAAGGACAGCCTTGTCTACAACCTCGAGATAAACTAAACTTAGTTGATAACATATAATTTGTTATTATTCTAGCTGTTGGATTTGCGTATAATAATTTAATCCAAGTAGTAAACTTATCACCAAGCTTAAATGCTTCCATCACCGAAAATAGATAAGGCCATTCCACCTGGTCAAAAGCTTTTTCTGCATCCAACGAGATGACTACTAAATCTTTTTTATCACTTCTTTTCGAGTATATAATATTAAATAACCGTCTTAAATTATTATGAAGAATATCTTTTAGTATAAATCCTGTTTGATTCAGGATGATTTAATTCATTAACAATTTTGCTTAGTCTTTGTGCAAGAATTTTTGTTAAAATTTTTTGATCGGTATTTAATAAAGCAATTGCTCTATACGATCCTGGATCATCCAAATCTTTATTTATTTTGGGTATAAGTGTTATAATAGATTTCGTTCAATGTGTCTGGTAATTTCTCTTGTATATATATCTGTTCATATAATGATTTTAAGGGACCATTTGGGCATGAAAAATTTTATAAAATTCCGAGCCTATACCATCTGGTCCTGGTGTTTTACCATTTTTTAAGGATTTAATAGATTCTTGGATTTCTTTTATTGAAATATCGCATTTAAAAATTCTCTATTTTGTAAATCTAATTCTTTTAAGTTACATACATTTAAAAAGGCATCTATTTCTGTTTTATTTACTGTTGTGTTACCAGTATACAAATTTTTATAATATTGCATAAATCTTTCATTAATATCCTTGGGTTGTATTAATAATTCACCGTTTTGTGATTTAATCCTATGTATAATTTTTTCCGCTTCAATTTTCCTTAATTGTCGAGCCAATAGTTTTTGTGGTTTGTCTCCAAATTCAAACAACAATTGTTTAGTATGTTGGTAGTATTTTAAAACTTGATCAGTATATATTTTATTTAATTTATACTTCAATGCTACAATTTTATTATGTATTATTATATCTGATTTTGTTGCATTCTGTATATCTAATTGTTTGATCTCCCTTTCTAAGTCATGTTGTTCCTTCCGAATCTTCTTATTATGGAATGCTTGTGAAGAAATCATAATTCCTCGAAGATATGCTTTAAATGTTTCCCATAATAAAGAGCGAGATATTTCTGGTTGATCATTTATTTCAAAAAACATCTTAATCTGGGTTATGATGTATTCCTGAGTTGTTTTATTTTTTTTAAAATTTGTGGATTAAGTTTCCATTGTCCTAGATTTCCTGTTTTACCATTTATTTTAATTTTAAATGTTAATGGTTGCGTGATCTGAAATTATAATATTATGATATTTGGATTCGTAAGTAAGTGAAATAAGCTTTGCATTCTACTAGGAAGTAATCTATTCTTGAATAGGTTTTATGTACTGGCGAGTAGAAGGAATATTCTCGACCAGTAGGATTTTCTGTTCTCCAAACATCTTTAATGTTAGACGTTTGAATGTATGCGTTTAATTAAATCACTAGAGTGCGATTTAGTTTTCCTTTGTTTTGAAGATCTATCTAAATAAGGGTCTAATGTACAATTAAAATCTCCTCCAATTATCAAATTGTAGTGTGTTAATTCTGGAATATTATTAAGTACTTTCTTAAAGAATAAAGGACTATCAAAATTTGGACCATAAATGTTAACAAAAATCATTTTTTCCCTATTTATTTCTCCTATTACAATAATGTATCTGCCATCTTTATCAGATTATAGTAGATATATGCTTAAATAAAGTACCTTTACGAAATAATATTGCTACGCCTCTTGATTTGTGTGTAAAGGAAGAGTGGTATATTTTATCTATCCATTTAGCTTTCAGCCTATTTTCAGCGTCTTTCTTTAGGTGAGTTTCTTGGATGTAAATTACATCAGCTTTCATTGCCTTTAAATGTGTCAATATTTTTCCTCTTTTTATTGGTTCATTGATACCTTTAACATTCCAACTGCAAAAGGTTAATCCCTCGTTCCCCATATTTCTTTTTAAATCCTGCATTTTAGATTTGTGGGAAATCTAGAATAGGGGTCCAAGGGTCCGCGCAGTAGACTTAACCTTACACCCGAACACCGAGTAGATGAATTTTAGATCTCTCTTATGTGCTTCACGAGTGAATCTCCATTGTTCCAGTATATAACTCCATTCAAACTGAAAGATATAGTAAACATAAAAACATAGTGAGAATGAATAATTATCTTAGATAATTTTTCAAAAGTTTAATAAACGTGGAATACACCGAGTGCATCTGTACTTCAAAATCCTCGCGATTAAATCCTTAACCTTTTCGATCCAATTAAAGAAATGTGATTTTTTTCTGAATAATTCCATCTCAATTATTTATCGACTGCAAATACTGTGCACTTTGCCCCGCAACTAGCGTCATACTTCCTTTACAATACGGCACGTGGCAGGTATCATTTGACGATATTTCTCAATGATCCTTCGTGAGTTTTCCTCGTGCTTCCATGAAATAATTAAAATATGCATCATGTCGGACAGGCGATGTATCGACTTCTGGACCGGGTAATTGTGTGTTTTTCAAACAATATTTATGTTTCGGTGTTTTAAATCACCATCAAGAAGTGAGCATTGACATCTGCCGAATCATCGTTCAATGGCGGCCGTGTTGTAATCTGCATCCTGTGGTCTGAGGGTTTTGCGTTTCTGCTGACGTCCATTATGTATATAGATACACAACCCTAGAGTAATACAGCGGCACATGCAGCGTCGCAGGTTAGAAAGAATGGGTGACTGTTCCGCTCGAGATTGAAGACGTCACCCATTCCTTCTATCCAGAGAAGCTGCCTGTCCCGCTGTTACTCTACATTTTTGTGTCTATCGGTGTAAACCAGCATCTGCGGTTCCTTCCGACACATCATATCCATACTGTATATAATTCCGCAGCTGCATCCTGGTTATGCATGAATACCTTTTGGTGCGGCGCCAGATCCAGCTGAGCCCCAGACTGCTGTGCGATGTTCAGTGGCGCATTCCACCGTCCAGGTCCAGTGCGGTACCTACGCAGCCGTTCTTTCTTCCTTGCCATCACCGCAGCCATCATATATCTGCTCACCCTTTTCTCCAGACCTCGAGCACGGCCAGGGATGGGTTTGGCGACGTCGTTTGGGTACCCCGGGCATATAAAGGGCAGTTGCCGGATGATACGCGCCGCACCACGGCAGAGAACATAAACGCGCAGAAAATATCCAGGAACAAGTAGGTTTCTATGACATAACTGAAGCATAACCGAGCGTGGAGCCACAAGGTGTAAGCGAGCTATAAGTAAACACATTTCACCGATATTGCCAATGCAAAAGGGACTTTGCAGTGGGAGAATTCAGCGATGGGAAGTTCAAATTCTGGTGCGTGTCCATTTTTTTAAATGATGCTTTTTAGTGATCGTTGAGTTGAACAAATGCCATAGCCAGTTAAAATGTCATCCAATCTGCAACGCAGGGCTCTATATGAAAGTGTTTTAATAGACACTGACCACCAAATGAATTGACACTGACCACCAAACTTGGACCACCGTCGGCAACTGTGGTCCAAGTTTCACCAACCGCAGTAAGTAAATGCTTGTTAATTACTGGCCAACGAGCCTTACAATCATAGTAGCGATATAATTGCAAAACATATGAGAGGCAGTATAAATCATTGTTTGCCAAGGCAGGGACAAATCAGGCATTGCTAGCAGGGCCCTTGTTGCCGAAATTTCGCATTTCCGATCCTTCTGACTAAATCTCTTGGATGCATCAAGATTCGTTGATGCCGATGGTGCAATGCTTAGAATAGTTAATTCCTTGGACACAGTATATTGTCAATGTGTTGACGTAAGGGGTTGAGAAATGGCAGATGGGGTGTCATACTGATAATTGAGGGATGATACATTTTGCTAACACGACTAAGGTTAGAAAACATACCATGAATGGGAGAGTCGTAGGAGTAGTGAGGAACACATGGATCTAGGTTTTCAAGGCTTTTCAAGGTTTTGAACACACCACAAGAATGATGTGCAGGTGTCCAATCCCATAAGAACTATTGCTTTGGTTACAGGCTCGAATTTAGTTTGAGGACAGTTCGACACTGGTTGGACACTTGCAAGAGAGATGCACGATGCGCCTTCGTTGTTAATGATTATCTACTCATCTTGCTGTAGTTGACATTATTTTACAAGGACCATAAAGGACCATTGAACTATTGAACTAACGCTATTCATTCCTGAAAACATCCTGGTGAATCTGTTCCGCACTGCTTCTGTCAATAGGACATCATTTCTATAGTATGGTGACCAGAACAACACAAAAGGGGATCGCAGATATTTGAAGTACAATTGAGGAGAGCGCTGCACTTGGAGGAGCAGTTACTGCTCCTTCTTCACTTGTATTTATTCGGATGTTCAGCTGCAGTGTGTTCAGAATCAGACGCAGTTGGGAAGTGAAACCATCAGTGAGTTCAGATGTGTCAGAACCGATGAGCTGGAATCTAGGCAAAAAGGTGAATTAACAAGAGAGCAGAGGAATCTAGGACGACAGGTGCACAGTGCGTTAAAAGTACCATCACACGTAGATAGGGTGGTTAAAAAGGCTTTTGGCACATTGGCCATCAGTCAGAGCATTGAGTATAAATGTTTGGAGGTCATGTTGCACATGTGCAAGACGTTGGTGAGACCATATAGAAAGTATTGTCTTCAGCTTTTGGCACATTGATATTGGAAAAATGTTGTCAAGGTGGAAAGGGCGTAGATACGATTTACGAGAATGTTGCCAAGAATTGAGGGCCTGATTTAGAGGGACAGATTCAGCCGATTAGTACTTTATTCGATGGTGCACAGGAGGATGCTGGATGATCATTTAAAAGTGACTAAAATAATTAGAGATACATATAGGGTCGACGCACATAGTTGGGGAATCAAGATTCTGAGGACAGGTTTAAGATGATGGGGGAAGGTTGAATAAGAACCTGAGGGGTAACTTATTCCCTCAAAGGGTAGTGGCTGTGTGGAACGCTCTGCAGGAGGAGATAGTTCAGCCCGATACTCATAGAGGCATAGAGTGATATGGTATGGAAACAGGCCCTTCGACCCAACTTGCCCACATCTACACTAGTCCCACCTGCCCGCATTTGGTCCATATCCCTCCATACCTGTCCTATCTAACTGTTTCATAAATGTTGGGAAAGTCCCAGCCTCAACTATCTCCTCTGCTATCTTGTTCCACACATCTAGCACCCTTTGTGTGAAAAAGGTATCCCTCAGATTCCTATTAAATCTTTCCACTTCACGTTAAACATATGACCTCGGCACCTCCATTCTCCTACTCAGGGCAAGAGAATCCGTGCTTCTACCCGATATATCACTCTTGTGATCAATAAGATTACTCTCTTGTCTCCTGCGTTTCAAGGAATACGGTCCCTGACTACTCAACCACTCCCCATATGCAAGGCCCTGGCTGTATCCTTGTAAAATTTCTCTGCAAAGTTTCCAGGTTGGAAAAATCTTCCCAAAATACAGTACTCAGAACTGAACACAATACTCCAAATGCGGCCTCGCTAATGTCTTATACAGCTGCAACATGACCTCCCAACCTCTATACTCAATACTCTGCCAGATAAAGGCCAATGTACCAAAATAAATGTTTGACCGCCTGAACTAAAGTAACTGCAAGGAACTGTGCACCTGCACTCCGATATCCACCTGCCCTCCATCACTACCTAGAGCCCTACCATTCACTGTTTAGGTCCTACCCAGGTTAGACTTCCCAAAATGCAATGCCTCATGATTCGCTGGATTAAATTCCATCAACCATTCCTCAGCATACTTGACCAATCAATCCAGATCACACTGCAATTAATCACAATGATTTTCAGTATCTGCAAAACCACCCACTCTTGTATCATCTGCAAACTTGCTAATCTCGCTCTGTATGTTCTCATCCAAATCAATGAAGTAGATGATAAACACTAACGGGCCCAGCACTGAACACTGAGTCATACCACTAGTCACAGGCCTCTAGTCTGAGAAGTAATCTTCCACCATCACCCATTGCTTCCTTCCATGAAGCCATTTTTTTAATATCCATTCAGCTATCTATCCTTGTAAATATATAAAGCTAGAAGAAAAAAGTACTATCGCAAACTTTAAATAACATTTAGACAGGTGCATGGTCATGCCATTTATCGCAATATGGAGATTATATATGTTGGCCGATATGGACAGGTTGGGCCGAAGACACTGTTTCCCTTTACAGCTCTACGGTTCTATGGAGGATGTGTGCACAACAGTGCATAATATAAACCTTACTTGGCCATCGATCTATGTCATGGGATCGTAGAACAGATTCATTGTAAGGCAAACCCGGTTATGCACACTTTTGAACATTATTATTACGGCACTTCTGTCCAATGCGATAGTCCAATGGTAACCTGCAAACATGTCCAATCATCTACATTGGCTCAGCACGAGGCAAATGTTGTCAATTATGTCACTGGTGGACGTATATCTGTGCAGTGTGCGACGGAACGGAGAACTGGTTGTTATGTGAGTTGTCCTGAGATTGGATGATACAAAGAAATTAACTGTGTGATGGGGCGTGATATGCAATTACATTATCAGTGTGTTCAGCGATGGGTCTGGATAAGCAGTGCCATGATCTCATTAAATCTGACTGCTATGTTTTACATTTGATATGATGCGAAATAAATAATCCTTTCTTTTATTTCAAATGTTCGACTATAAAGGGTTAACTGAAGTTCAGGATCCATAATTAACCTCATCTGCAATGAGCACTAACTCCATCTTGCTGCTCTATCCACGCAGGTAAACATGGCCGATGAAGATGGTTTCCTGTGTATTTTTTTCTTAATTAACAATGGTTGGAAATATTAAGTGTCTCTCTCGAGCATACAATTGAAAGAATAACGTAATGCTGAAAATTAAAATGCAGTTTCAGATCTGAGAAGTGGGAAGTTGAGTAACTGTGCTGTGCCCTTCGTCCAGTGGGGAATATTAGTTCCAACCGGTGAACACTAGCTGTGGCTCTGTTCAATCTGCAGTTTATTTTGTGGTGAACTACTTCAGACCAGTTGACAGGTAGATGTGAAATCATAGACCAGAATATCCAAATATTTGACTGGCCGTTTAAGTTAGTGCCTGGCGCAAATTTCAGATACTGGTTGCCGTGTTTCATGGGGAGGGATAGTGCACTTAGTTGATCTGAACTATTCCCATTTGCCGGAATTTGAATCTTCTATCTTTAAACCACCCCCCTCATGTACAAGTCAAATCAAGTTAAATCGTCACGTGCACATAAAGTGCAAGTGAAATGAATTTGCCAGCAGCGGTACAATTAAAAAAAAACACACAATACACAATAGAAAATTAGCACAAACAACCACCATAGCATTCATCACTGTGGTGGAAGGCACAAAAAGTGACCACTCCTCCATGTACCTGTCCAAATGCCTCGTGTTATTATTATTGCGCTACCTATTATACTATGGACCTCTATGAGATCATTGCACTGCTCTCCATGTAATAAAGTCAAGGCATACCCAACCTTTCCCTGTAGTTCCGACCATTGTTTCCGGGCAACATGTTCGAAAATATTGTCTGTATTCTTTGCAAATTATTGGCATATATCCTAAACATTAGACACATTACTCCAAGTGCGTCCACACCAACGTCTTGTCCAACTGAACATAACCATCCATCTTGTAAATTGTATTCACAGACCGATGAAGACAGTGCACCAAAACAAAACCTTCCACACCATCCTATCGCGCTGTTATGTCCCTTTTCTTGCAACTATGTACGTTTACTCCTAGATCCCTCCACTCTACAATGCTCCCCAGATACCTACCATTCACGGTGAAGATCATGCCCTGGTTTGTCTTCCTAAATTTAAAATCTCACGCATATCTGGAAGAAACACCATTTGCTATTTCTCAGCCCAATTTCAAGTTGAAAAAGTCCCTGCTATAATTCTGGATTAAAATAAAATCACTCTCTGTGATACCAACTACTTCAGTGTCAACTGCAAACTTAAAATTAGTCTCATGCAACTGTGCCGAACACCAATTCCTCAGACATACCACTACTCCTTGAACTGTGAACGGAAATGTACTATATGCCTCTTCACCGCGATCTCCTGATATTATCACATTCAAGGAACTATGGACTTGGATCCCAATATCCCTTTATACATCAGTGATGTTAAGGGTCATGCTATTAATTGTATATTTTCCACAGACATTTGACCCCCTAAAGTGCAACGTCTCATACTTGCTCAGAATAATCTCCTTCCGTGATTCTCCCCCACTCCTCCCATCTTTTCCAGAACTGCCGTCGGGACATCAACCGCCTCGATCCAGAATTGCCGTCGGGACATCAACCGCCTCGACTTCTCCACCCCCCTGTCTCACTACAATCTCTCCAGCCCTGAACGTACTGCCATCGACTCACTCCGTAACAACCCAGACTGGGTTATCAAACCCGCCGACAAGGGAGGTGCCGTGGTAGTCTGGCGCGTCGATCTCTACAAAGCGGAGGCCGCGCGCCAACTCTCGGACACCTCCTCCTACCTACCCCTGGACCATGACCCCACTGACGAACACCAGGCCACCATCTCGAGCACCATAACCGACTTCATCAGCTCGGGCTCCCTACCCCACCGAGCCTCCGACCTCATCGTTTCCCAGCCCCGCACGGCCCGATTTTACCTTCTCCCCAAAATCCACAAACCCGACTGCCCTGGCAGACCCATTGTCTCTGCCTGTTCGTGCCCCACCGAACACATTTCCACATACCTTGACGCCATCCTATCCCCCTTTGTTAAATCCCTCCCCACCTATGTTCAAGACAAAAAAGCTGAAGAAGGGTCTCGACCCGAAACGTCGCCTATCTCCTTCGCTCCTTAGATGCTGCTGCACCCGCTGAGTTTCTCCAGCTTTTTGTGTACCCTCCCAGCACTCTACTTGATCTATACGCCACTGTATACTGAGACAGCCTCCCACACATTCCACAACCCCAGCAATCTTGGTGTCATTTGCAAGATTACAAGGGATCCCGTGTATATTCATGTACTAGATATTCATATGTATCACAAACAGCAGGGGTCCCAGCACAGATCCACTATTGGTCACAGACCTGCAGCCTGACAATTGCGCTTCCACCAAAACTCTCTGCTTCTATTAGTCAGACAGTTTAGAAAAAGCGAGTGCGGTATTTCAACTGCGCATGCCTAGGTCATAGGTCACTTGAGTTAAACCTTCTCGCCAGCTGCGATGATGCGCGTAAACAGACCCGCGCCCCATCGGCAACCATGATCGATCACGGACCACCGGCGCCGCTAGCGCCGCCGAAACGCCACTGGACAGTCCACGTCCCCCCCCCCCCCCCCCGCGCCCCACCCTGTCCGGGGGTAGCCGGAAACGCCAGGGGCGACCCCGGACCGAAGGGACACAGGCCCGGAGCAGCGGCGGCCTCAGGCCCAAAGCCAACGCGGAGAAACACCAACTCCAGCCCAACTACGATCCAACTCCCGAGCAACCCGCTGCCTGTGGGACGAAGACCGTCAGCCGTAACTGCTGCCCCTCTGGGCCCGTCGGTCCACCCCCCATCGCCGGAGAAACCAAACATCAGCCACCAACGGGGGCAAACGCAGAGTGCTGCAGCGACTCTGCGGGTCAGGCAACATCTCCGGAGAAATGTCTCGACCCGAAACGTCACCAATTATTTTTCTCCGAAGATGCTGTCCGGCCCGCCGAGCCACCCCAGTACCACGCGTGCATCCCTGCGGATCACATTTTTAACAGGAAGGTGAATGAGCTGTAAAGGACTCTAGAATATCTGAGAAATTGGAAATTGAGATTAGAATGAGAAAGGAGCCACACCAAAAAAACCCGATTAAAGTGGGAAGACATAGCGATGGTAGAAGAGGAACAGGAACAGAGGAACAAATTGTTGACACTGTTTTAAAAAGAAAAGAGCAGGACAGACACAGCGTATCCTTTGGGGCAGCCAGAACCTGAGAGGCTAAACAATACCTTACCCGATATTCCAGATGGGACAGGAAATAGCTTAGGGCTTTGGAGGAGGAGAACGCGGGACGCCTATTAGCTATGGGAGATTTGAAGGCACTGTTGGTGAAAGCGATAGGAACCACTAAACGGACAGAACTCCTAAAGATGACTGGCATAAAAATGCTGTGAATAATGCAATACTCAATGGCATGCTGTTTGACATAGTCGGGCAGAGGGTATGACAGGCCCACAAACAATATTACCCACTTAAGTTGGACCACAATGCATAAAGGGTAGATCCACTGGGAGAACCAACTGAAAAGGTGGGGACTCGAAACTAAACAAGAAATAGAAGGCAATCAGTTAATGAACACCATCTTCTAAACCACTGTGGTGGATACCATGCCTCCTCAAGTCAAGTCTAGACTGGAGGAGGTGGTGGGATTGTCATCTAAGTCCCACCCCCAGTTCAGTAATCATTTGGTCCATGTGGTCGATAAATATCGCAAAGATAGGAAAAAGACTTGCAGACCAACAGGAATAGCTTTTTGAGCAACTTGAAGAGCTGAAAAAGAAAGAGCATGAGAAAGGAATGTTGTTGTGTATTTGGGTGCTTGGGACAGACTTAAAATAACACTCGAACAGGGGAGTACACTAACGCGCTTCTTTATTCCAGGACGCCACCTTGAGTCTCCCTTGCGCATGTGTACTTGCACAAGACATCAGATATGCTAATTATATCACATATCTAACACCCCCCCCCCCTTCAACTTGGAGGCAGGCAATACCATTTCCATTGCATACACCGCACTACTCCCCTTTTAACTCAATTTCTCCTGCACGGTATATGCTCTTTACTTAATATATTATTGATTAATGCACTGTTGCAAAGTGGTATTATTACATTCATTTTACCATACATCCTCATAACTGTAGTAATCCTATCTAAAACAGCACATCTTTTTTTCATTTCACCCATCTTTCTTAAACCAATTTCATTACCCCTTGCTTCATGTGTTATCGTTTTCCGTTCCACTTTGTGTAACTTGCGAACCCTTTCTAATCGCTCTAGCTCCGCCTGTATCTCTGCTTCTTCCCTTTTAAATGTCCTAATCTAATTTTCAAATTTCTTCCTGTTCCTGATTTTCTGCGTTTAATTTTCTGGTTCATGTATTTGCTTTGTTTTCCTCTTTGTAGGTGGGGTCTGACCCGTGGCTGCATGTTTTCATTTTCTAGCAGCTTCCTCTGTTGTTCAATTACCACTCGCTGCGTATTTATCTGCTCTTGTTGTTTCATGAGATTCTGCAATTCATAACCATTTGTCCACTGCTCAGTGAAGGAGGTTCCATGTTGGACTATAGTGAAGTGTTCTAATCGCAATCGGTCGTGCATACTTTTGTTGTGACCGACAAGCCTCTCTTCTTTAGACTTTTCTATTAGCAGCTTTCTACTCATTGTCACACATGTATTTAACCGTTCTTGCATCGGTTAAGCCTTTTCTGGTATTCATCTATTTGTTTTCTTAAGTCACCTTTCTGAATTGTCATCATGAAGTGGGATGTATATTGTCTTTCCAATACAACAGTGGCTTTGGTTTGTGTTCTGTATAGTCTCATTGCTTCATAAGCAAGGTAGTGAGGCTGCACTACAATTGCTGTATATTTCAGTTTGAGGAAGATGCACAAGAGAAAAAGCTTAAACGATACCTTCATGTACATTTTGCGATCATTTTCCATTTGAAGGTGTCCCCATGTAATGGGTTTGTAATTATAGCTGCCAGTCTCATTGCCTTGTACAGATTGTATTCTCTGTGCATTCTAAATGCTGCTTATATTACAATTGCTGATTTCTGTTTGTTCCGAATCTCTCTCCGTACCCGCATACCCTTGAATGCAGCTTGAATATTTAGGGTTGCCCTCTGGATGGCAATTTCCCTTTGCCTTTGACTTTTTTTCCTTTGCCCCCCACCCCCCCAGTATAGTGGTGGTTGGTTTTTGGCACCGTTATACAGGATTCCAGAAGTAAATTCATTACAAATTTAAGGACCCTGGGTTTAATTTGACGACCGATATGTGCAGGTCTCAAAGGGGGGTTATATATTAATTATTATGTTCTATATAAAATTATCTTATATAATCTGTATTTTAAAGTAGTATGTCAGTGGAGCCCATTCTCCGGCCACAGGCCATTTGGTCACAGGTCATTTGCTCTTTCTCGATGTCACATTCTTGTGAAGTGTTGTAATGACATGGCTCAGGATTTATGACTGTTTACACGTCCATGGCCACAAGGCTGAACTAATAATGGATTTTGTATTAAGTTTGCTACGTTTTATTACGCATATGTTGAGATTACATATATGATACATGTGTGCAGGATGTATCTTTTATTTATATATATATATGTATCTACGAAATTAACTTTGTTTTGATCTGACATAAGTGAATGATGTCTGCAGCTATAACATTTCATTTGATCTGTAATGCGGTTGGTGAGGAGTCGTAAAGAGGCCCAAGGATGAGTTTGGAATTGCATCTGCTGCAGATAGCAAGAGAGGGGGAGGGTGTGTGAGCTGGCACAGAAGCAATTATCATTTATCAAGTGTGACATTTATAGGACCCCTGTGCATTTGGAGATAAGAGGTGTATGATGGGAATCAACTTAATCTTTGTAGACTTTAAAGGATAAAGCAAATTCATACTTTTAATATTTTTAATACATAGTTAATTATATTCTAACTATGTAATGTGTAATAAAACCATCTGTGCTCTGGGATGAGGTATGATGTGTATGAAACAATTATAACCATTAGGACCCTATATCTAGGTTTATAGGTTAAGAGGTAACATTCTTCCCCGAGACGTACAGACTTTAATGGGAACAATGAGTTTGGTTTATATAAATTGAGTGACCACTGTATCTCTTATATTTTGAGAAGTGGGTTTTGGGAATTAAGTCCACTTTTCTTTGATTTCAGTCTGTTAAAATTAAACGACTCGGAACAAAGTCAAAACACATGGCTGGCGAGGGCCACAAGGAGGACTCATGTGACTACATCATTTGCAAATATGGAAATGTACTGGGAAGGAGGAGATAAATGGGAGCAAGTGATTGGCTGATGATGCGGGAATGTAGGCAAATTATTGGATATGGAAGTGTAACAGGGTTGGGGCATGCAGAATTGAACAAGGTATAAAAAGAGATGTTCATTTGTTTGTGGCTCAGAGAGCTCCACGTGGACTGATGACGTGGGGTGATCCAGCTTTTATTTGCAAATAAAAGTTTAAACTTCTTGAAGAATTCTCCGCGTTGCCGGAGTTCATTTTGAGTATTGGAAACCACGACAGCAAATGCCCCCTTTCTCTTCGTTTACACCACGCTATCCCGCTGCCTGGCACCCCCATTCCTCAGATTAAATATATTATTACACATAAAATATGAATAAAGATAAGAACTTGTTTCAAACAAAGTAATATTTTCTTATTCCAGTAGTAACACATTGAGAATTAAATGAATATAATAATTGTTTTAACTCTTTGAATATCCAGTTATTAATTGCAGATTAATCAAGTGAACTAGAACTGGTACTGTGTACGTAGTGTGTGGACAGCAGCACAAGAAAGGAAGCTATTGAGTTGTCAAAATTCTAGATTAATCCATTAGGAGAATAATTAACAATTCATATACAGTTTATAGAGCGCTGCATTGTTTTTTTTCTGAATGACATTTGACAAATCCAATGATTCCTTACGTTTTTCCGAATACAGAACTCGTTTATTCAAGGGGACCAATTCAATATTAATCCAGTGTGCCTTAACCACATGGATCATACTACCATGGGAGACGTTGTCAACGGTCTGGATAAGCAGTGACGTTATCAGTGTGGGCAGTGATGGGTCTGGATAAGCAGTCTCCTTTCGTGTACATCATCTATGTTTCAAATATTCGGCCAGGTTCTTGCACAGAAAATAACCCTTTGGTTTGATAACCGCTGGATCTTCCAGGCAGCATTGTTCACCAAGAAGTGGGCATCTTAGTAGGTGTAGCATGGATTGTACAGGTGTTCCACATTCACATTCTGTGTCTACTGCATCTGCATAGCCCCATTTGCTCATATTGGTCTTTCCCATAAGGCTATATTGGTTGCACGAGGAGACTGTGGCAGTGGCTGGACTGTGTGGACTCTTCCTCGACTTTAACCGTTTTGGGGCTGGATGGTGGGAGTGACAGGAATGGTGGGTGTCCCCAACAGGCTTACAATGTCTAGTTCCACTGGCAACTGATTTGCAGATTTCAGGTGGAGTAATACCGGCCAAGACATGCAAACTGTCCACATCCGTTGGTTTTCAGCCAACCAGTGACGCATCTGGTTAATTGCCATATGAAAGATGCCATTAAGCTGGAAAAACTGCTGTACAAGAATGTTGCCAGGTCACAAGGAACTGACTGCTTGGAGCATAGGAGACAATATCATTGAGGTGTATAACATTGAGAGGGGCGTATATACTGTGAATGCAGTTTTATTTATCCCCCAGGGTTGGGGAATCAAGATTCAGGTCGTAAATGTATAAGTTTGGTGGGAAAATATTTAATACGAAGCCGTGGGGTTTTCACACAGATGGCAGTATGTATATGGAACCAGCTGCTGGTCGAAGTGGGGCAGGTACAATGACATTCAAGTCATTTAGACAGGTACACGAAAGGGTTGGAAAGATATGGGTCAAACGTGGGCAGATGAACTAGGTTAGTTGGGCATCTGTATCAACATGGACGCGGTGGAATAAGTGCTATTTAATAAGCATAGTACTTTTTAATGATCATCACAATATTAAACATGCCAAATGTATTGAACCCTCCAGCTGCAGTAGACAACCAAGGTGCAAAGAGCAATGAGTTCTGCACGTTTTACTCTTTGGCAGAAGAATATTTTTACAAAATCCAGGTGACAAGGTAATCATTAGCATCTGAAAGCACAGACATCACTCTTACGCGTATTCTTCCTTTCTCACAACCGGCTACAACGTCGATTTTTTAAAGCAAAACAATGTGATGTGCTCATCAACATATCACATTGAATTTTGAAAGGAAATTGCATGGTTTTATACTAGGAGGGGGACTGTTATTCGTTCCATTGTGGCCAGTCTTTAATCCCTCTGACTGGGTTGCAAATTGCGCACATCAACATGAGATAAACATCTTAGAGTGAGAAGGCTATCTAACATAATGGTTCTGCCAATATAAAATAAAAACATTATTATGTTTTGATTACTATTATTTTGACTGATGGATACTTTTCAAGTTACCAATGAAAATATATTGATTAAATCTTAGCAGAATATTTTAAATGTGTTTGACACCTCATTTTCTCTGTTGTAATGCGTCTGTAAAGTTGATCAAATATCAGCAACACGAAGACACATTCATCCCTATCTTTCACTTGGCGTGGATAACAATAGTGTATACTCTGTTGCGGATATGACGGAATCATCTTCAAATCAAGACTGTAGTGATAATTTCTTAACTTTCCAATGTGGAACTTTTGATTACCATTACTACTCGGGAATGTAGAAGAGATATAGCTTAAGCACTAGCCGATAGTAAGGACGAATCTTCCAGTCGTTTCTTGATTAATTTGTCTTTTATTGAAGTTGTATGAAGAAATGTGATTTTTATCAAGTATTTCTTATTCCAATACTATTTGCAACTTTTCATACTTACTAACTGTTTCATCGATGCCGTATCGTGTTGAGTCAGGTGAGCGGGGAGAAGCCTTCAGTCGGCCCGGTAGACCCGGCTGGCCCACATCGTGTGGCGCCATCGAGTGTGGTAGTCCCGCCAGCCGCAGTCCGTCCATTCATCCTTTCTGTTATTTTTAGTGTGTCTAAATGTATGTTTATAAAGGTTTCTAAAAGAGTTATTTTACTGTTTTGTATTTCTACAATAAAGAAGCTAATAATCAACGAACTACGTCTGGAATATTCATCATTGCTATCTCAAGAGTGTCGTGACGTGCGTGAGATGAATTTACTAATTGTCTCCGACATATTTGTGCTTAACGAAGGTGAACTTTGGAATGCTTTAAAAAGCTGCCACTATCGTCTCACATATTCTCACATGCAATCATACACATGCACTCACACACATGCATTAACAGACATACACACGTACTAGCTTATATACACGCCCTAATTCACACACTCTTACGTACCAACACAATCACGAGCACTCACTCACCACCATCTTCTACTCTCACACTCACATGGTTTCTCACCATCAAACAATCACATACCCAAACATCCTCACAAACTTACATTGTCATTCACAAACACACATGCACTCTTCCGCTCAGAGACAAAGTTAAATTCAATCGCACTTGCATCCACATTTCCTAGTGCTCACACACTCACACGCACACTCATGCACTCGGGAAGACAAAACACACACAAATGCAGGCACTCTTACAAACTCTGCCGCACTCCCACACGCAGACCCACGTGCACGCTTACACATTTTCGATTTATAAGGATCCCGTCGTGTTCGCGGCGAGCAGCGCAAATGCGGTCTGGAGTGTACCAGGTGAGCGGGGAGAAGCCTTCAGTCGGCCCGGTAGACCCGGCTCGCCCACTTCGGCCGGCGAAGGGAGCCACGCCTCGGAGCAAGGAGGCAGCTGCGAGCAACTGCAGACGGCGAGGTGGACCGTCGGAGAGCGTGGAAATCCGCCGAGAACGAAGGGGCACCCGCGGTACGGCGGCAGGCAGGAGATAGAACTCGGCCAACGTATGTAACTTATGTTTAAGAAATAACTGCCGATGCTGGAAAAATGGAAGGTAGACAAAAAATGCTGGAGAAAATCAGCGGGTGAGGCAGTATCTATAGCGAGAAGGAATAGGCGACGTTTCGGGTCGAGCCCCTTCTACCCCATTAAACAATAACACCTTGGCTGGAACAATGGCGCTCCCAATTTCCATTCCTCAGTATCGCCAAAATTCCCAGTCTTTGCCGTCTGAAGAAGGGTCTCGACCCGAAATGTTGCCTATTATTTTTCTCCCGCTGAGTTTCTCCAGCATTTTTCGTCTGCTAATGTGTGTAACTTTGTCAACGTCAAAACGTGGCGACACTTATGCACATGCTTTACCGGGTGGTCTGCAAAACAAAGCATTTTAGTGCACCTAGGTACATGTGACATTAAAGTATAATTGAAACGTTGAAATCATTGCAAACGCATATACTTACATACACATACACTCCGTCCCATTTGCACAATTTCGCGCTTTTACTCATGCTAAAACACTCATGCATGCACGCACACTGTAACACACAGCCAATAACCATTGTGAGTCAGGCTGCATCTCTGGAGAATTCTAGTTTAGTTTATCTGTTTCGTTTAGTATATTGTATCCCACAGAGGCCCACAGGAGCCGTTGGAAGTGAAGGAGGGGGAGGAGCGACACCCGACCGGTAAGGTTAAAAATCGAGCGCGGGGCTTGTTTTTCCAGAGGCCCACAGGAGCCGTTGGAAGTGAAGGAGGGGGAGGAGCGACACCCGACCGGTAAGGTTAAAAATCTAGCGCGGGGCTTGTTTTTCCAGAGGCCCACAGGAGCCGTTGGAAGTGAAGGAGGGGGAGGAGCGACACCCGACCGGTAAGGATAAAAATCGAGCGCGGGGCTTGTTTTTCCAGAGGCTTACCCAAATCCATAACGTTCCATTTGGAGAAGTGGGTTTTTTTTTGTTTTTTTTTGAGGAAGCCGCTGATTGGTGGAAGAGGACCCGAGGAAGCAGCTGATTGGGTGCAACCCCGGGTTTACTATTTTACATTTCTGCCTTCTGGGAGTGAGGGATTCTGGGAGTTAAGGATCCAGTATTTAGTAGTAAAGTTTAAAGGATAAGTTTTTGTGTTTTTTAATATTTAATACAGTGTAATTTGAGAGTAAGGTATGGCAGTAGAGATTGGCCCCGTGGTTTGTTCAGCCTGCAACATGTGGGAGATCAGGGAGATGGTCGGTGTCCCTGGTGACTATGTTTGCAGGAAGTGTGTCCAGCTGCAGCTCCTGGCAGACCGCATTGAACGATTGGAACTGTGGCTGGATTCATACTGGAGCATCCACGATGCAGAGAAAGTCGTGGATAGCACGTACAGTGAGTTGGTCACACCGCAGGCAAACGGTAAGAGGACAAGAAGGGAACGGGTGGCCAATAGCCAGCAAAGCAGTAGGCAGGTAGTGCAGGAGTCCCCTGCGGTCATCTCCCTCCTAAACAGGTATACCATTTTGGATACTGTTGAGGGAGATGGCTCATCAGGGGAATGCAGCAGCAGCCAGGTTCATGGCACCATGGGTGGCTCTGCAGCACATGAGGGGGGGGAAAAGAGGGGAAGGGCAATAGTAATAGGGGATTCAATTGTCAGGGGAATAGATAGGCGTTTCTGCGGCCGCAAACGAGACTCCAGGATGGTATGTTGCCTCCCTGGTGCAAAGGTCAGGGATGTCACTGAACGGCTGCAGAACATTCTGGAGGGGGAGGGTGAACAGCCAGTTGTCGTGGTGCATGTTGGCACCAACGATATAGGTAAAAAAAAGGGATGAGGTCCTACAAGGTGAATTTAGGGAGCTAGGAGATAAACTTAAAAGTAGGACCTCAAAGGTAGTAATCTCCGGATTACTACCAGTACCACGGGCCAGTCAGAGTAGAAATAGGAGGATAATGCAAATGAATACGTGGCTTGAAATGTGGTGCAAGGGGGAGGGATTCAAATTTTTAGGGCACTGGGACCAGTTCTGGGGGAGGTGGGACCGGTACAAACAGGACGGTTTGCACCTGGAATGGAATGGAACCAATGTTCTTGGGGGAGTGTTTGCTAGTGCTGTCGGGGAGGATTTAAACTAATGTGGCAGGGGGATGGGTACAAGAGCAGAGAGGCAGGAGGGTGTAAAATGAGGGTAGAAGCATTAGGTAGCAAGGTGAAAGGTAAAAGTGGCAGGCAGACAAAACCAGGGCAAAAATCAAAAAGGGCCACTTTTCAGCAAAATTGTATAAGGGGTAAATGCGTTGTAAAGACAAGCCTGAAGGCTTTGTGTCTCAATGCAAGGAGTATTCGTAATAAGGTGGACGAGTTGAACGTGCAGATAGATATTAATGATTATGATATAGTTGGGATCACGGAGACATGGCTCCAGGGTGACGTAGGCTGGGAGCTGAACATCCAGGGATATTCAATATTCAGGAGGGATAGAGAGAAAGGAAAAGGGGGTGGGGTAGCGTTGCTGGTTAGAGAGGAGATTTAAAGCAATGGAAAGGAAGGACATTAGCTTGGAGGATGTGGAATCGGTATGGGTAGAGCTACAAAACACTAAGGGGCAGAAAACGCTGGTGGGTGTTGTGTACAGGCCACCTAACAGTAGCAGAGAAGTTGGGGATGGTATCAAACAGGAAATTAGAAATGCGTGCGACAAAGGCAAAACAGTTATAATGGGTGACTTCAATCTACATATAGATTGGGTTAATCAAATTGGCAGGGGTGCTGAGGAAGAGGATTTTTTGGAATGTATGCGGGATAGTTATCTAAATCACCATGTAGAGGAACCAACGAGAGAGCAGGCTATTTTAGACTGGGTTTTGAGTAATGAGGAAGGGGTAATTAGCCGTCTTGTTGTACGTGCCCCCTTGGGCAAGAGTGACCATAATATGGTTGAGTTCTTCATTAGGATGGAGAGTGACATTGTTAATTCAGAAACAATGGTTCTGAACTTAAAGAAAGGTAACTTTGAGGGTATGAGACGAGAATTGGCCAAGATTGACTGGCAATTAATTCTAAAAGGGTTGACGGTGGATATACAATGGAAGACATTTAAAGACTGCATGGATGAACTACAAAAATTGTTCATCCCAGTTTGGCAAAAGAATAAATCGGGGAAGGTAGTGCATCCGTGGATAACAAGGGAAATCAGGGATAGTATCAAAGCAAAGGATGATGCGTACAAAGCAGCCAGAAAAAAGCAGCATACCAGAGGACTGGGAGAAATTCAGAGACCAGCAGAGGAGGACAAAGGGCTTAATTAGGAAAGGAAAAAATAGATTATGAAAGAAAACTGGCAGGGAACATAAAAAAACTGACTGCAAAAGTTTTTATAGATATGTGAAGAGAAAGAGGTTAGTTAAAACAAATGTAGGTCCCTTGCAGTCAGAAACAGGTGAGTTGATCATGGGGAACAAGGATATGGCGGACCAATTGAATAACTACTTTGGTTCCGTCTTCACTAAGGAAGACATAAATAATATGCCGGAAATAGCAGGGGACTGTGGGTCAAAGGAGGAATTGAGTGAAATCCAGGTCAGTCGGGAAGTGGTGTTGGGTAAATTGAATAGATTAAAGGCCGATAAATCCCCAGGGCCAGATAGGCTGCATCCCAGAGTACTTAAGGAAGTAGCTCAGGAAATAGTGGATGCATTAGTGATAATCTTTCAAAACTCTTTAGATTCTGGAGTAGTTCCTGAGGATTGGCGGGTAGCAAATGTAACCCCTCTTTTTAAGAAGGGAGGGAGAGAGAAAACGGGGAATTACAGACCAGTTAGTCTAACATCGGTGGTGGGGAACTGCTAGAGTCAGTTATTAAAGATGGGATAGCAGCACATTTGGAAAGTGGTGAAATCATTGGACAAAGTCAGCATGGATTTACAAAAGGTAAATCATGTCTGACGAATCTTGTGGAATTTTTCGAGGATGTAACTAGTAGCGTGGATAAGGGAGAACCAGTGGATGTGGTATATCTGGACTTCCAGAAGGCTTTCGACAAGGTCCCACATAAGAGATTAGTATACAAACTTAAAGCATACGGTATTAGGGGTTCAGTATTGATGTGGATAGAGAACTGGCTGGCAAACAGGAAGCAAAGAGTAGGAGTAAACGGGTCCTTTTCACAATGGCAGGCAGTAACTAGTGGGGTACCGCAGGGCTCAGTGCTGGGACCCCAGCTGTTTACAATATATATTAATGATCTGGATGAGGGAATTGAAGGCAATATCTCCAAGTTTGCGGATGACACTAAGCTTGGGGGCAGTGGTCGCTGTGAGGAGGATGCTAGGAGACTGCAAGGTGACTTGGATAGGCTGGGTGAGTGGGCAAATGTTTGGCAGATGCAGTATAATGTGGATAAATGTGCGGTTATCCACTTTGGTGGCAAAAACAGGAAAGCAGACTATTATTTAAATGGTGGCCGATTAGGAAAAGGGGAGATGCAGCGAGACCTGGGTGTCATGGTACACCAGTCATTGAAAGTAGGCATGCAGGTGCAGCAGGCAGTGAAAAAAGCGAATGGTATGTTAGCTTTCATAGCAAAAGGATTTGAGTACAGGAGCAGGGAGGTTCTACTTCAGTTGTACATGGTCTTGGTGAGACCACACCTGGAGTATTGCGTACAGTTTTGGTCTCCAAATCTGAGGAAGGACATTATTGCCATAGAGGGAGTGCAGAGAAGGTTCACCAGACTGATTCCTGGGATGTCAGGACTGTCTTATGAAGAAAGACTGGATAGACTCGGTTTATACTCTCTGGAATTTAGGAGATTGAGAGGGGATCTTATAGAAACTTACAAAATTCTTAAGGGGTTGGACAGGCTAGATGCAGGAAGATTGTTCCCGATGTTGGGGAAGTCCAGGACAAGGGGTCACAGCTTAAGGATAAGGGGGAAATCCTTTAAGACCGAGATGAGAAAGACTTTTTTCACACAGAGAGTGGTGAGTCTCTGGAACTCTCTGCCACAGAGGGTAGTTGAGGCCAGTTCATTGGCTATATTTAAGAGTGAGTTGGATGTGGCCCTTGTGGCTAAGGGGATCAGAGGGTATGGAGAGAAGGCAGGTACGGGATACTGAGTTGGATGATCAGCCATGATCATATTGAATGGCGGTGCAGGCTCGAAGGGCTGAATGGCCTACTCCTGCACCTAATTTCTATGTTTCTATGTTTCTATGTATCGTGTACAGAGGCACGGGGACACGTTTTGTTGTGTGCTATCCAGTTAGCAGGAAGACTATGTGTGATTACAATCGAGCCATTTTACTGCAAAGACACATGCTAATAGAGATAAAGTTTAGTGTAAAGTAAAGCCTGCAAAGTTTAATAAAAGACAGTCCGAGGGTCACCAAAGAGGTAGGTGGTAGTTTAGCACTGTTCTCTGATTGTGGCAGGATGACTCGTTTGTCTGATAACAACTGGGAAGAAACTGTCCCTGAATCTGGATGTGTGCGTTTTCATACTTCGATGCCTATTGCCCGAAGGGAGAGGGGAGAAGAGGGAGTGGCCAGGCTCCGACTCGCCACTGATTATGCTGCAGGCCTTTCCGATGCAGCGTGAGGTATGAATTGAGTCAATAAAAGGGAGGTTGCTTAGTGCGATGGTCTGGGTTGCGTCCACAGTTCAGAACAATTTCTTACGGTCTTGGGTGGAGCTGGTCCCAAACCAAGCTGTGGTGCATCCTGATAAAATGCTTGTGAAATGCCTGATATGTGCATCTGTAGAGGTTGGGGAGGGTTGTAAAGAAAACGCCGATCATCCTTTTAAGAACATGGATAGGTAACGTTTCAGTTCGGGGCACTTCTTCAGAATGATTGTAGTGGGAAGGAGCGGAAGGCTGGGACAGCGGTAGGCACGACACAGCGAGTTTATGATGAACGGGTGCAGGTAAATAGCGTTTTCATAGTCAGGTGGTTGAGACCAACGTTTAAATGAATGATTGAACAGTTTATTTCAGTCATACATTAAAAAGAACAAAACTTTACAAGCTGTGTGAATATGAACACTGTATCCATTTCACACAACATTCACATAACCAATGACCGAAAAAGGAATAGGCTGAAGCCACAAAGTTTATTTTTGCGTATCCTATACAATCCATAAGATAAGATAACCCAGAATTACAGAGGAAAGAAACAAAGATACTCTAAATTGTAATCCTTATGTATTTTACATTTTAATCATTCTACATTATAATCCTTAATTATTTTATATTTTAACGCTTTTTTGAAGCTCGACAGAGAGCTACAAATTTTCAACTGAGCACTAACCCTGTTCCATAATTTGACTCCCAAAACTGAGACACATCTATATTTTACATTGGTTCTCACTTTACATGTTTAAAAAATACACAGCCCTCTTAAATGATAATGGCCTTCTCGTAATTTAAAAACATTTTGAATACTAACAGGAAGGCTTAAAAGATGAATAGATAAAAGATGTGAGATAAGGATTGCAGAGGATAGAATTATTAACAGAGAGTGAAGGATATCGATGGAAGGGGAGGTAGAGGGGTTGAATAGGTGGGAATCCGGGTGAGACACGAGGAAGAGCGAGGGAAAAGCGGGCATTTGCATGCTAGCTACCGAACATTGGATAATTCCATGTCCTCACCATTAGGTTGTTATGTAACAAAGCAGAATATGAAGTGGCGGTCTTCCTGTTTGCATGTTGCCTCACTCTGGCAATGGAGGAGGACCAGAAATTAAAGGGCAGTGTGGGAAAGGGAGTTACAATGGTTAGCAATGGAAAGATGCGCGAGGCCTTGGCAGAACGACCGTAAGTGTTCGGCGAGACGGTCGCCGAGCCTACGCTTGACCACGCCGATGTAAATGAGGCCAAATCTGGAATGCAGTAGATAAGATTAGAGGAGGTGCAGGCGAGCATCTGTCTTACCTGCTAGTGCTGCTGGTGTGTGAAGGAAGGGTGAAAGGGACAGAGTTACGTCCCTTGGTGGCTAACCGATTTAACCCTACCTCCCAAGAAAGGCGTTGGAGAGAGAAGTGAGGGCGAGCAGGAGGAGAAAAAAGAGAAACAGATGAGGAGTACAACGATGGAAGGGTAGCAGATTAGATGAAAGTGGAAGAGATGGAGTGATAATTAATTGTGAAAGGGCGATTGGGAAGCTGAAGAGAGAGGGTTGTTCAAAGCAAGGGGGTTGGCAAAAGGGAGAGAGGGAAGTGTCAGAGAGATACATAGAAACGGAGGGAGAGGTGCAGTGAGAGTGAGAGGGGAGGGAAGGTTAAGGGGAGAGAGATTGGCAGACAGAGGGAGGCGCAGAGAAAGAGAATAAAGAATGTAGGAGAGAGAGTAACATTTGAGAGAGAGTGGCAGCAGTGAGGGTGGAGGGAGAGGGAGAGGAAGGAGGCTGTGTTGTATAACTTGCTGTTTTATCAACATTTAGCAAATTTTCGAGGCGGCAATATTTCAGTTCTCTGACTCAGAGAGTGTCGTGAATTTGCGTGTCGTTCTTCCTCAGAGGTCGGCAGAGCATTTTATTGTCCCAGGGTAAAGTCAGATCCATTCCAGATAACCAAGGTGTGAATTTTTACCGACGTCGCCGGGCGTGTGGGGCTGTGGTTACAGTAAGATGGGCCGCGATCATATTGAGTATTGAAGCAGAGTGGAGGGGCTATTTTAGTGCTAGACTATCTGTCGAGATAATTTCTAAACCGGTGGGCAAAGGTCTCTTCGTCCACCTTTAAAATGGGCACTAGAGGCCATGGAGGGTCCCTGGAATTTGGGATTGCTGGGCTGCGAATATGGGGGCAAAGCTGGAATATTGGCGTGTGGAGAAAATCTTGTACGCGATCATTGCTGCCGTTGGAGTCCCTGGTGAGTGAGCAGGACAATGCAAGTTTTATAACTCCGTGTTAATCTGATTCTCATAATGTTACAAGATTCCCAACTGATGATCGTAGAACAAGAAGCAGTTTACGATTTCAATCCTGTCAGTTAAATATTCATAATTAACTTTGCATTTTTTCTCTCACTGTCGGGACCCACTGGAATGTTTAAGAAGGAACTGCAGATGCTGGAAAATCGAAGTTAGGCAAAAGTGCTAGAGAAACTCAGCGGGTGCAGCAGCATCTATGGAGCGAAGGAAATAGGCAACGTTTCGGCCCAAAACCATTCTTCAGACTGAAGAAGGGTTTCGGCCTGAAACGTTGCCTATTTCTTTCGCTGCATAGATGCTGCTGCAGCCTCTGAGTTCCTCCAGCACTTTTGTCTACTTACTAGAATTTTATTGCCTTCAGTGGGACCTTTCCCATAGTTGTCCCAGTGCTTGGGATAGGCAGCACTCCAGGACGGTATGAGCGGGAGGGATTTGCATTGTGAATTGCATTGTTTTATTGAACAGTGAACACCCGGTCCTGTTGGCACGTCTCACTATGGCGTATTTCACAATCAGATCCAACCCGCTTGTTGATGAATAATTGGATCGATCTCCTGGTCCAATGGCCGCGGATCTACCTGCGTGTGTTGATACTCACTGTGGAATGAATCAATTAACGGAGAACTCTGCTGCCGGATGCTAAATTTCCCCTGCCTTCCTTCCGGAACCTTCCTCATCCCCAATAGATGAAGTTTCCACAGCCCTGGTTCAATACGGCCGGTCACGGTTAAGTCTGTGAACCCGGCCCCATCAGAGACTGCGAAGTATTGAAAGGAATATTCCACCTAATGTAGCGGGTGGCTGCTCGTTCCTTCCCCGCCCTTTACACCATTAGTCACCTTATCTCCTCTCCCCTGAAGCAGGCAGGTCGGGCACAGTCCTATCGGGTCTGACATGGTTAAACTTGCAGCCACGCACCGACTTCTACGCTCCTAATCTTTAGCTGAAAGTAATGCCTGTGTTCAGCCCTGGAGAAAGGTGTTCAGGAATGCCCAGTGTCCGTACCCTTCTCTTTCCGCAGTGAATTTAGTGGAGATTATGATCCTGTCCCGGGGAAAGTGCACCCTCTCCACCAGCACCACTCGCTACCTGGTGGTCATGGCAGCGGCCGATCTACTGATCCCGATCAACGTGGTCATTTTGTATTGGATTAGACATCATTACCTATATTGGAGTTTCCTGTCCATCACCCCTGTGTGCCGTGTTATCGATGTACTGGCATATGCAGCTACAGACTGTTCTGTCTGGTTCACCGTCACTTTCACATTTGATCGGTCTGTCGCCATTTGTTGCCAGAAGCTGAAAACAAAATATTGCACCGGGAAAACTGCGGCTGCGGTTCTCACAACAGTCGCTGTTCTGCTCTGCCTGAAAAACGTTCCCCGCTACTTAACAAAGGAACCCCGGACAATCATCGACAACGTCCCGTGGGGCTGTGGTACGGTGGACAGTTATTACACTGACCCCGGGTGGGTGGCTTTTGATTGGTACGGCACGGTTTTAACTCCGCTCCTCCCTTTCGCTGTAATCCTACTGCTCAACGCTCTGACAGTCGGGCACATTTTAGTGGCCAGTCGGGTCCGTAAGGGGCTGAGGGGTGAGAGCAAGGGAGAAAACTGCAGTGACCCGGAGATGGAAAGCAGGAGGAGGTCTATGGTTTTACTCGCCACCATCTCTGGCAGCTTCATCCTTCTGTGGCTGACGCAGGTTGTTAAATTCGTCTATCATCAGGTCACAGAAATTGGAACTGATATGAATGATTCTGAATATATATTTAACAACGTCGGGTATTTACTAAGGAATCTCAGCTGCTGCACGAACACATTTATTTACGCGGTGACCCAGTCCAAGTTCAGGGAGCAAGTGGGGGGCGTGTTTAAATATCCTCTCGCCTCAATGCTTCGGCTCATTAGTAAATCCGGGCCCTGAGCGCATCGCAGAGGCGGCCGCAGTCTCCGCGCTCCGCGCTCCGGCTCCTGACATTCACCGCCGGATCTTCCACGTGCCAGTCACGGGAGGATGATCCAATGGACGGCCCCTCGCCGGGGTCTCCAGCCCGTCACATCGAGGTCTGTCACATTTATCGTCCCGGCTCGGTAGTCCGGACTGGTCTGGGGGTAAACTCCACCCTGAGACCAATCGTCCCGTCTCCCTCCACTGTGGGGACTGGTCTGTGGTGAACTCTGCCCTGGGGCCAATCCTCCGGTTTCCCTCCGCAGTGGGGACCGGTTTGGGGTACACTACGCCCTGGGACCAATCGTCCCTTCTCTCTCCTTGGTTCAGATCTGCCTCATGAACGTGTTATGTCTGGTATAACCATCCCCAGACTGATTGCGGAATCCCCCACACGTGCCTGGTCCGTCTGGTGTGCTCTTTCCCAGGGACCACTGTCCGAACTCCCTCCTGGGGATGGTCGTGTTATGGAGTCATCGGGTCATAGAGTGATACTGAATGGAAACGGACCCTTCGGCTCAACGCGCCCATGCCGGCCAACAATGCCCCAGCTACACCAATGCCACTTGCTTGCGCTTGGTCCATATCCCTCCAAACCCGTCCCATCCATATACCCGTCTGATCTGTAGGGCCCCCTCAGTCATGACTGACCATGGGTGATGTATCCTGGTCGGATGCAAGCCTGGGCGATGTCATATGGGGACAGTATGTTGCCCATGCAGCACGTCCGCCCTCTCCACATCGCTGATCGATACAAAGGAACAGCAGGGCCGTCACAGTTTGGCACCAGCGTCGTCGCAGGAGCTGCCAGAGCGAGGTTGGAGATAACGACGAATGCCTTAGGGGCCCCGACTCCGGATTTTCTTGAGGTTTACCCCTGGAGCCCTTCCCATGACTGTATATGACCACAAGGCAGTGGAGGTTTTAAATCAGAGTGTTTCCTCTCCTAGATGAACTGCCTTATCAGGCTGACGAGGCCCATCTGCCCGAGATTCTTGGGGGCGGAAGCGTCTAACTTCCCCTGCAGGTCTATAGCACCCGCCCACTGTCCAAGTGCCTGCCTAATTGTCTCTTAAAAGTTGTGATCATTCCAGCCTCAACTACCTCCCCTAGTAGCTTGTTTCATACACCCACCACCCTACTCTGGGTAGAAGACTGTGCACCTAATTCCCGATATATTTCTCTCGTGATTTTGTATACCTATATAGGACCACTCCGCATCCCCCTGCCGTCCATAAAACACAGACACAGCCTACTCAACCTCTCCCTACAGCTCATACCCTCTAGTCCTGGCAACATCCTGGTAAATCATATCTGAACCCTTTCAAGCTTGACAATATCGTTCCTATAACATGGTGCCCAGAACTGAACACAATATTCTAAATGCTGCCTCACCAATGTCATATACAACCGCAACATGACCTCTGAACTTCTATACTCAATACTCTGACTGATGAAGGCCAAAGTGACAAAAGCCTTTTTGACCACCGTCTCTACCTGTGACTCGACATTCAAGGAATCATGCACCTCTACTCATAAACACCTCTGCTCTACAACACTACCCCGTGGCCGACTATTTACTGCGTAGGTGCTGCCCTTGTTCGACGTCCCAAAATGCAAAAGCTCACACTTTTGTGTATTAACTTCCATCAATCATTCATCCGCCCAGATCATGTTGCTATCTTTCACAACCATCTTCACTATTTGCAAAACCACTAAGCAACGCAAACGTCATCAGCAAACGTGTTAATCTTGCCCTGTATGCTTTTATCCAAATCATTGATGTAGGTGACAAACAGTAAAGGGCCTGGCACCGAACCCTAAGTCACAACACTCGTCACAGGACTGCAGTCTGAGAAGCAACCTTCCACTTCTTCTTGGGTATGGCTTGCACAGCCTAATGTTGAAGGACAACTTGTTCTATTTGATCTGATGTTGAAGTTGAATGTTGAAGAACAACTTGTTCTATTTGATCTGATGGCGGGTTGATTGCATTCCGGGTGCATGCCGGGTTGATTGCATTCGTCTAAACAGGGCGGACCACGTGAAGGTTGAAACCTTCCAACCTCACCCTCTGCTTCCTTCCATGGAGCCCATTTGCTATCCATTCAGCTATCTCTCCTTGGATCCCATGAAATCGAACCTTCCAGAGCAGCCTACCATGCAGAACCTTGTTGGGCGCCTTACTTAAGTCCATATACACAACATCTACAGCTCTGCCTTCATCAACCATTTTGGTCACGTCTTCAAAAAAAAACAATCAGATTTGTGAGACACGACCTCCCACGTACAAAACCATGCTGACTATCCTTCATCAGCCCTTGCCCGTCCATATACCTGTATAACATATCCCTCAGAATACGCTCCAGTAACTTACCAACTACAGATGTTGAGCTAACCGGCCTACAGGTCCCAGCATTTTCCCTGCAGACTATCTTAAAAAGGAGCACAACATTTGCCACCGTCTGGTCTCCTGCCACCTCTCCTGTCTTTAAAGACGACTCGTAAATTTCAACCTGGGCTCCCGCAATTTCCTCTCTAGTTCCGCTCAATGTCCTCCGATATATTTGATCAGGCCCTGGAGATTTGTCCACATTCAAACACGACAGTACCTTCAATACTTCTTCGACGGTAACCCAAGACACTTCCAGTGACTGCCCAAATTTCCTCCGTCCTGCTGTCTTTCTCCTCGGTAAAAACAGAAGGCATTTCCCATCTCCGGTGGCTCCAGACATAGGTGACCGCTTTGATTCCTGAGAGGTTCCACTCTCGCTAGTTACTATTTTCCCCCTTGTCTATTTATAAAATGCTTTGGGATTGCCCTTAATGCTAACCACCAGAGCTATCTCCTGGCTGCATTTTGTCCATTTTGTCCATCTGACTTAGTTACTGAAACTTCTCCAGGGATGCATTTGATCCCAGCCACCTATACATGTCCCCTGCATCCTTCTTGTTTTTGACTAACGTCCCAATTTTCCTCGTCAGCCAAGCGCTCTTACGTTTGCCTGCTTCGCCCTTCACTCTAACCGGGACGTACACATCCTGAGCTTTCTTCAGTACACATTGAAAACATCCCACTTGGCTGATGTTCCTTTCCCCTTAAATAACCTGCTTCAGTCAACTTGAGCGAGACCTTCTCTCATACACACAAAGTTGGCCTTACCCCACTTGAGCATTTTAACACATGGACCCTCTCCGTCCCGATCCATAACTATCTTAAACCTAATGGAACTGTGGTAACTGGTCCCAAAAGGCTCATCCACACACAATTCAATAACTTGTCCTTCCCAATTTCCATTACATATCCAGCGTTGCCCTCTCACGTGTGGGTGCCTCCTCATACAGCTTAGGAAAACTCTCGTGAACAGTTTTGATGAATTGCACGCCATCTACACACTTCATGCTATGATTTCTCTCAGTCTATATTAGGAAAGTTAAAATCACCTACCACAACAACCTTATTTGACCTGCAGCTGTCTGCAATCTCCCGGCACATTTGCTCTTGTAATCCCCGTTGACTATTCGGGGGGTGGGGGGGGGGGGGTGTAGTACACCCCAACCAAGTAATCATCCTTCTTGTTCCTTATCTCCACCCATACAGCCTCACTAGACGAACCGACGTAATGTCACCTCTGAACTCAGACATTACATCCTCCTTAACCAACAATGCAAAACCAATCCACGTTTTCCCTTACTCCTGTCTCTTCTGAAGATCCTGTACACCGGAGAATTGAGCTGCCAATCCTGCCCCTTCCTTAACTAGGTTTCAGTCATGGCTACTGCGTCCCAATCGCTCGTACCTATCCATGCCATAATCTCATCTGCCTTAAACGTCAGTCCCCTTGCACTAATATACGTGCAGTTGAACCCAACCCTCCTTCCTCGCTCTCCGCCTTTTACCTGCCTTTTCTGTCCACTAACCTTTCCACACCCCCCTCCATAACAACTTCCAGCCTCTCACATGCCTCTGCCTGCACGAGATTCCACATGCTATAATCTCCCCCCATGCCTCATTGAGACCCGACCCTAAGATCGACCTCACACACCCACCTGACACACATACTTCAACATTAGATAGGGAGCAGAGGCATCTAAACGTTAAGGTACACGGTACCCTGAAAGTGTCGTCACTGGGAGACAGGGAGGGTGGTAGATCGGATGGATCTGCTTCCCTTGTTCATTTCCAAAGTTAGACAGTGCGAACCCTCCCCTCCCCCCCCCTCCCCCTCCATCCCCATTCCTCCCCCGTGTCGCGGGATACCAGAGCTTCTGCTGGGTCTGTACAATATATAGGCGGCTGCGGGATCGTCAGCTTGTCATTCTTTGGTAAAAGTAGATTAGCCCAGGTTTCGAGACTGTTTCTATGAGGCGAGAGGGGTACGTGCTTCGGATGAGCATGTTGGAGGAGTGGAGAGAGGGAGGGAAACGATGTGGGGAGAGTGAGAGCAGCTGGATGGAGAGATAAGGAGGAGGAGGGGAGAAATGGAGAGAGGAGGGGAAAGAAGAAAACGGAGAGATGGAGTGGGTTGGTGTCGACAAAGGGAGAGTTGAGAGCGGGGGAGGTGGAGGGAAATGAGGGAGAGATGGTGGTGGGGTGCTTCGTGTTGGGAAAATAGGGAGAGGTGGGGATTGGCGGTTCGTGGTGGAAAAAGAGGGAGAGGAGGTGATGAAAATATAGAGGACGAGGGAGAGAGCGAGGAGCAAGTGAGAGGGTGAGAGTAATTGCGGGAGAGGGGGAGGCGTGATGGATACAGCGGTGGATGGGGAGACGGGAAGTTGGCGTGGAGAAGGAAAGGATGGGAGAGACTAGAATGAATGGGGAGAGATGGTGAATAGGTGATGTTTTGGGAAAGCAGCAGGTGAATGGGACGAGGAGACGGGGAGCGAAAGGGAAGTTGGGAGAAGTATGGGGAGAGAGAGGGGGTGGGGTGTGGGGAGAGAGAGGGGGAAATAATTTGGGGAGAGAGAGGGGGAGGTGTTGAGGAGAGGGAGGGGGGTGTGGATAGAAAGACTGAGGTGGGCGAGCAAGGGGGAGCGTTTGGGGAGAGAGAGTGAGGAGGAGAGAGAGGGGTGTGTGGGTGAGAGAATGGGAGAAGAATCGAGAGATAGAGGCGTGCGACGAAAAGGAAGCGCAGAGAACGAGAGAAGGAGCATTGGGAAAGAGAGAGAGAGGTGAAGACATAGTGTGGGGTGAGAAGGGGCAGTGCGGGGAGACAGAGGGTTGAATGTGGAGAGAGGAGAGAGAGAAGGGGAGTGTGGGGAGAGGGGGGGGGATGTGTGTAGAGGGAGGATGATGAGTGTGGGGAGAGAGGAGGAGGAATGGGGAGAAAGGGAGGAATGTTGCGAGATATTTGAGAAGGGAGGTATTTAGGAAAAGAGGGGGGTAGGGTGGAGAGAAAGTGAAGAATTTGAGGAAAGAGAAGGAGAAGAGTTTATGGAGAAAGAGGGGGGACTAATTGTGGCGAGAGAGACTGGAGAATGTGGCGAGGGAGGGGATGGTGTGCGCAGAATGAAAAGGAGTTTGGGGAGAAACGGGGAGTAGTGATGAGAGCAGAGGCATACACTTCGATGGACCATGTTTAGAGAAATATGAGCCATGCGCATATAGGTGGGAGCAGCGCAGATGGGATGTTTTGGCCGGTGTAGGCTTTATTTTTATTTCAAATGTTCGACTCTAAAGCATTAACGCAGGTTCAGTGTGTACATAATTAAGTTCATCGTTAATGAGCACTAACTGCATCTTGCTGTTCCATCTACGATGGTAAACACGGCGGTACCCGGACGTGGCGCCGATGGGCGAGAAGCCGAAGCAAAGAAGTGGAAGCCAAATAACCGAATGGAAACGAAGAGGAAACGACAAATAACCGAATGGAAACGCAGAGGAAACGCCAACTAACCGAAAGGATGGGAGGTCTAAAAGCAATTGAATCGAAAGTCTGCGTCTCCTAAAAGCACACTCACCAAATGACGGCTCTGCCGAAATGACACATACCCGAAAGACGGCGTCGCTTACAAGCCAACGAATCGAATGCCGCTCAACAGAAAATTCAAATAACGGACATGACATAGCCGGGGGGCGGGACTTGTCAGCGAATCGTTCAGAACCCCACGTCCATCACATCACTGTGGAGGGATGAACATTGTCCCACACCTCCGCTCCATCCGACCCACAGCCCGCGGAGGGTGGCCGTGCGAGAATGGGGGCTGTCCCGAGGGATGCACACCTTCGGCCGCTTACAACTTGATGCTTGGGTTCAGATTGCCCAGTCACCTATCGCTTATGTGGGAAAATGACCTCCCACCCTCCCGCCGGTGGAGACGGGAAGGTGGGGGTCAGTTTCCCACACAAGCCGTAAGTGACTTGCAATCTGAACCTGAGCACCAAGTTGTAAGCAGCCGAAGGAGCGCAACTCTCAACACAGCCCCCACTCTCCCATGGCCACGACTGCCCTCCGCCTCATCTCCCCCGTGTGGCTGCACTATGACGGGCTGTGGGTCGGGTCCCTCCGCCCAGCCAGTTCACTGACCATGATGCACCGCCATCGGACCCCAACCCTCAAACCAGGGCGACTCCCCCCCGACCACCGGACGCTGACAACCACACTGGGTGATTCAGCCCCACCCCTAACGCGGGGACAGACGGCTCAGGGCATAGTAAATCGCGTTTAAAACATGGGGGGGGGGGGGACACATTCCTTGGCGGGCCGATGACAAGTGTGCATGACAACGAACAATGTTATCTCCTCCCACTCCCCGTGTGATGGCCGTGTAGAATTGGACCATCATTGCCCGTGGTAGATTGTGCTTCCTCAGCTGCTTCCTTAGCTGCCGCAGGAAGTACATCCTCAGTTCGGCCTTTTTGACTGTGGAGTCGATGGTAGCCCCCCATTTAAGGTCCTTGGAGATGATGGTTCCCAGGAACTTAATAGACTCCACAGACGTGACTGGGGTGTTGGCGATGGTGAGGGGGGCGAGGAGAGGGGGAACTCTCCTAAAGCCTACAATCATTTTCACTGTCTGAAGAGCATTGAGCTCTAGGTTGTTGCGATGACACCAGGACGCCAGCAGTGATACTTCCTGTCTGTAGGCAGATTCCTCCCCATCCTGAACCAGTCCAATCAGGGTTTTGTCATCGTCAAACTTGAGAAGCTTAACAGAGGAGTGTGCAGTCGATGGTGCAGAGACAGTAGCGGAGAGGACAGAGTACGCACCTTGCGGTGTTCCTATGCTGAGCATTTGTGGGTCCGAGATGCGTTTCCTAGCCTGACATGCTGTTTCCTGTCTGGCAGGAAGCTGGTGATCTGCCGACAGAGGGGTTCAGGCATAGTCAACTCGGAAAGTTTGGAGTGTAGTCACTCTGGCACAATGGTGTTGAATGCAGAGCTAAAATCAACAAACAGGATCCTCGCATAAGTCCCCTGGCAGTCTAGGTGCTGTAGGATGAAGTGCAGCCCAGGTTGATTGCGTCATCCACAGATCTATTGGCCAGATATGCAAACCGCAGATGGTCCAGCAAGGATTCGTGATGTTTTTCAGCTTGGCCAAAACAAGCCTTTCGAGTGTCTTCATGACTACAGCGGTCAGTGTGACAGGCCTGTAGTCATTAAGACAAGTAATTCTTGCCTCTTGTGGTACAGGGACAATAGTGGAGACTTTGAAGCAGGCAGGGATTGTACATGTCTTCAGCGACTGGTTAAACATGTCTGTATAGACCGGTGACTAGACTAAGTTAGACCCGTTGGGTCCCATGTTCACACGGGGGGGGGGGCTGGTCCCCCAACGCAATTTCCACCTCTCCACCAATTCCAATATTGGTGGCCAGTGGGGGGGGGGGGGGGGGGGGGGGTGGGGGTGGGGAGTGATCTGGAGCGCTCGTATGGGTGTTGTGAACTGAAGGGACTGGTCTCCAGAGGGCTAGTATGGACATTGTGGGCCAAATGGATTATTCGGGGTGATAGCTTAGTCCCTCAAGCCTGATGTGCTGGCAGCTCACTCACGGCTGATAGGCTGGCAGTTGACTCACGGCTATTCCTTGAAATTCCATTTCATGCAGGGTGCAAGGCCACCAAATTCAAATCCATTTCCCTACCATCTCACGCAGGGTGCAAGGCTACCAAATTCGAGTGCAGTTTCTTACAGCTTCAAGCAGGGTGCAAGGCCACCACATTCAAATGCAGTTTCATACAATTTCAAGCAGGGTGCAACCACCATAAAACCACACAAAACACCACACTCACAGTTCAGTAGACATTCGGTGTGTTCAATTGATTCACAGCAGAGACAGAGTCGTGAGCTCTCCCTCCCCCATCATGCAGCGACTGAGCCACACTCACACTTCCAGGTTTTATAATCCCTTCCCCTCCCACCGGAAAAGGTGTGGCATTCATTGTGTGACAGGAGAGAGATTCTCAACATTTTTTAATCACTAATAACACTTATAGTGTTCATTGATGGGAAGCATCCTCTGCACCTGATGAGCGGAGTGGGACCAAGTATGATGGCCAACCATCACAGCCATAAGTGGTAGCTTTTTTTTTAAATCAGAAACCAATATGCAATGCAAACAAAAAGTTGTCAAGTTTAGACCACCAACCATTTGCAGTGCTTTAACTTCAAACCAAACCCCAACTAACCATTTGCAGTGCTTTTACTTCAACCCAAACCCCTACCCATCCATTTGCAGTGGTATTACTTTAACCCCAAAACCCACTCAGCCATTTGCAGTGCTTTTACTTCACCCCAAATTCTACACCTGCAATGATTCTACTTCAACCCAAAACCCCACCCAGCCATGTGCAGTGCTTTTACTTCAACCCAAAACCAACGAGCCATTTTCAGTGATTTTACTTCAACCCAAAACCCCACCCAGCCATTTGCAGTGCTTTTCCTTTAAACCAACCACATTTTCATTTTCAAACCACAATAAGGGCATTCAAGGTCAGTAAAACCACACTCACGGTTTAGTAGACATGTGTTCAGTGTTATTCACAGCTCAGACTGAGAGACATGACCCTCTCACTTCCCTCATCTTGCAGAGACTGACTGAGGCAGAACACTTTCGGGTTTTATAGTCCCTCCTCCCTCCCACCAGCAGGGGCAGCAGAGAGAATGTCAACATTTTTAAAACATTCATATATATATTAATAAATAAATATATATTCATAATAAATATCTTAACTCTTTTATGTTTCTCGATGGGAAAAATCCTCTTGACCTGCGCAGTGGAGCCGGACTCTAAGTAAGCTGGCCAAACATCACAGCCGTAAGTGGCATCGATTTTTCTAAAATCATGAAACAGAAAAACAGGAAGTGGTCAAGATCTTACTTTTAGTAATAGAGATGTTGGGTAAGTGATGTTTGCGGCGCAGAGGGTGTGGGTGATTGGATGTGAAGTGGTGATTGGAGGGTGGTGTGTGTAAAACAGGGACGTGCGGTCATAATCCCAATGAAAATAGCTGTTAAGAAAAGTAAAGAAAAATAAACATGCAATAAAATAAAAATAAAGATGTTTCCACTGATCTGTGTTATAAATGTCATTTCTATGAATCTAATCATTTTTTATAGTCAACATCGCCAAACATGCGCAGCTCTACTGCAAATACAGGGAGAGATGAGAGGTGAGGAAGCGATGAGCTAAGCCTCCCCTCTGATGGCGCAACCCCTCCGAAAATGGGTGGAGCACAGGCAATAAGCGTGTGCCTGTTACTATCTCTCTGTATTTCACCAATGTAATGTTTGTAAAGCCCATTCATTACATGTCTTCTCCTTCCATTTTCCAGGTAGCTTATTTCAGCTATAAATATATTAAATTTTATCTCGCTGGTCTCGTCCTAAAATTGCAAAGAAAAAGCACCAGCGGAGGCAGCGATCACATCTGCCTCACTGAGGGGGCGTGTCTTGAGCAGTGGAGGGAGAGCAATCGTCAATTACGTAGGCTCAGCCCACGTAATTGACGCTACCTCACTCTCCCTCCACATTACTTAGCTTCGGCAGCGGCGGTGCAGCACTGGATTTCACTGCTGGCGGCGTTGACTTTCCAGCCGCGGGCGGCGCTGACTGGTAGGTTGATTCGTTGATTGTAGCGGCCGATTCGGATGCTCTGGGTGCAGAAGTAATGTAAACTCGGCTCTGGTAGAACTACCCCGGGTGGAGGGTGGAGAGGGAGTAGAGGTGTGTAGAGGGAAGCAAGGGGTAGACGGGGAGGGGATGTGAGGGAGAATGGAGAAGCGGGAGAGCGGAAGGCGGGTCGTTCCCTCACGGTCCCGGCGCAACGCTCCCGACCCTCCAGTCGCCGTACTTCGTGACCACAGCCCCTATCTCTCCCCGGGAAGACGCGGTGATCAATACAGGAAGGGCCGGGACGCTGATACTAGACAGTGCCTCCCCAGCCATTTAATTCACCGCGCGTCACTGGTGTAGAAGGGCGCAGTCTTTGCAGACTGAGGTCAGGCTGTCAGTGGGTGTGAAGTGTTGGTTAGGACGGTAAATGGTCCCGTCGTTTCATACGGGAGTCTTGCCTTAAGTAGGTTTCAAGTGGCGAATGGGAAGGAGAGGGTGCAGGGTCCATTCTTTGTAGACTAGGGTCCGGCTGTGTTGGTTGGGGAGGGGGGAGAGGGGGAGGAGGTACCAGGGTTACGTTTCTGATTTTCTAACATGCAGTAAAACTAATTCCGATCGTTGCGCAGCTGCCGATTGTCCTACGAGGGGGGGGGGGGGGGGGGGGGGGGGGGGGGGGGGGGTCGTCTTGTAGCTGGTAATTTCTTGCAAGCCCTCCCAATCTGAAATTGAGTCACTAGCTGAGAACTTGCTCCTCAACGTCTCCGAGTACCTTTCCTTGGCATCTCTGATTCTTCTTCTCAGCTTGTACTTGGCCTGCCTGTAGAGGTCTGCATCGCCGCTCCTGTAGGCCTCCTCTTTAGACCGTCTTTAGCTTGTTGTTGTTGAACCATGTACGTGTCTTGGTTGGAATGCAACTGTGCTCGCAATAGCTGACACATGACAATACAGTTTTTAAGAAGGAACTGCAGATGCTGGAAAATCGAAGGTAGACAAAAGTGCTGGAGAAACGCAGCAGGTGCAGCAGTATCTATGGAGCGGAGGAAATAGGCAACGTTTTGGGTCGAGACCCTTCTTGAGAATGATGTGAGGGTGGGGGGCCGGAAGAAGAAAGGAAGAAGCGGAGAAAGTGGCTGAGTGAGAGCTGGAAAGGAGAGGAGAAAGCAGGGACTACCTGAAATTAGAGAGGTCAATGCCCATACTGCTGGGGTGTAAACTGCCCAAGCAAAATACGAGGTGCTGCTCCTCCAATATGCGGTGTGCCTCACTCTGGCCACGGGGAAGGCCCAGGACAGAAAGGTCGGATTCGGAATGGGTGGGGGAGTTGAAGTGTTGAGCCACCGGGTGATCAGGATGGTTATTGCGAACAGAGTGGTGATGTTGGACGAAGTGATCGCCAAGCCTACGCTTGGTCACACCGATGTAGAGCAGCTGACTCCGAGAGCAGCGGATGCAATAGATGAGGTTGGAGAAGGTGCAGGTGAACCTCTGCCGCTCCTCGAAAGACTACTTGGGTCGTCGAATGGAGTCAAGGGGGGATGTAAAGCGACAAGTGTAGCATTTCCTGCGGTTGCAAGGGAAAGTACTAGGAGAAGGGGTGGTTTGCGTGTGAAGGGACGAATGAACCAGGGAGTTACGGAGGGAGTGGTCTGTGTGAAAAGCAGACAGGGGAGGAGATGGGAAGATGTGCCCAGTGGTGGGATCCCGTTGCAGGTGGCGAAAATGTCGGAGGATTATTTGTTGTATGAAACGGCTGGTAGGGTGGAAGTTGAGGACAAAGGAGACTGCCCTTGATTCAAGTGAGGGGATGGGGAGTGAGAGTAGAGTCACGAGGTATAGAAGCGACCCTGGTGTGACCCTCATCTTTAGTAGAAGAGGGAATCCCCCGTTCCATAAGAACGAGGACATCTCCGATGCCCTGGTGCATGGAATATCTCATCCTGGGTGCAGGTGTGGCGTGGATGGAGGAATTGGGAGTAGGTGATGGAGTTCTTACAGGACGCAAGGTGGGGAGATGTGTTGTCCAGATAGCCATGCGAGGCAGTGCCTTTATAGTGGATGTCAGTCAGTAGTCTATCACCTGCGATGGAGATAGTGAGGTCTAGTAAATGCTATAGAAATGGCTGAAATGGTCCAGGTGTATTTGAGTGCCGGATGGAAGTTAGTGGTGAAATGGATGAAGTCAGTGAGTTGTGTGGTCGACAATGCAGTCGTCGGTGTAGCGGAGGTAGAGTTTGGGGATAGGGCCCTGGTATGCCTCGAACAAAGTTTGTTTGTACCCTACAAAGAGGCAGGCATAGCTTGGGTCCATATCTTGGATAGTGTGGTCAAGTGGCACAGGACAGTGCTAGTATGATACAAAGGAGAGTAGAATGAGTCAGCTTAGGACAGGTGTGAAAAAATTCACAATATCGAGGTAAAACACACTCAGATTGAGAACAAGGAAGAACACACACGTTATCGGAGTGCTAAGTATAAGAATATACTTCGGAGCGCGAAGTACACGAAGTAAAGTAGATGAGCTTGAGGCTCAGTAAGAGGGTGGTTGATATGACATTGTGGGGATTACTGAGCCGTGGCTGCAGGAGGATCGTGCCTGGGAACTTAACATTAAGGGTTATACATCCTATAGAAAGGACAGGCAGGTGGGCAGAGGAGGGGGGGTAGCTCTGCTGGTGGGGGATGGAATTCAGTCCCTTGCGAGGGAAGACATAGGGACTGACGAGGTAGAGTCACTGTGGATTGAGTTGAGGAATTGTAAAGGCAAGAAGACATTAATTGGTGTTATCTACAGACCACCAAATAATAGTCTGGATGTAGGGCGTATGTTGCAGCAGGAGTTAAAACTGGCATGTAACAAAGGTAATGCCACAGTGGTGATGGGGAGATTTCAATATGCAGGTGGACTGGGAAAATCAGGTTGGTTCAGGTCCCCATGAAACAGTTTGTAGAATGCCTCCGAGATGGATTTTTGGAGCAGCTTGTAATGGAGCCGACCAGAGAAAATGCAATTCTGGATTTAGTGTTGTCCAATGAACCAGATATGATAAGAGAACTCGAGGTACAGAGACCGCTTGGAGGTAGTCATCACAATATGATTAGTTTTAATCTGCAATTTGAGAAGGTGAGGGTAAATTCGGAAGTGTCAGTGATGCAGTTGAACAAAGGGGACAATGAAGGCATGAGAGAGGAGCTGGCCAATGTAGACTAGAAAGGGATCCTAGCAGGAATGACGGTGGTACAGCAATGGCAGGAGTTTCTGGACATAATCCGGAAGGCGCAGGATCATTTAATTCCAAAAAGGAAGAAAGATTCTATGGGGAGTAGGAGGCAACCGTGGCTGACAAGAGAAGTTAGGGATAGAATAAAACTAAAATATAAGATTTATAACACAGCAATGAGTAGCCGGAAGCCAGAGGATTCAGAAACTTTCATATGACAACAGAAGGAAACAAACGGGCAATACGGGCTGAAAAGATGTAGTATGAAGGGAAGCTGGCCAGGAATATAAAGAAAGACAGTACAGGGTGCTTTAGATATGTTAAGGGAAAAATAGTAGCAAAGTCAAATGTGGTCCCTTGAAAGTTGACACGGGTGAAATTATTATTGGCAACAAGGAAATGGCAGAAGAGTTGAATGGGTACTTCGGATCTGCCTTCACTAAGGACGGCACAAACAATCCCCCCGACGTACTAGTTAGCCAGAGGATCTACGCTGGCGGAGGAACTGAAGGAAATTTACATTAGGCAGGAAATTGTGTTGGTTAGACTGATGGGACTGCAAGCTGGTTAATCCCCAGGGCCTGCTCGTCTGTATACCAGAGTACTAAAGGATGTGGCTCGAGAAATCTTGGACGCATTGATGATTATTTTCCAATATTCTATAGATTCAGGATCAGGACCTGTGGATTGTCCTATGGGTAGCTAATGTCATCCCACTTGATAAGAAAGGCGGGAGAGAGAAACCGGGGAATTATAGACCAGGTAGCCTGATCGGTGATGGGCAAGATGCTTGGGTCAATTATAAAGATTAAATAGTGGCATATTTGGATAACAGTAACAGAATTGGTCCGAGTCAGCATGGATTTACGAAAGGCAAATCATGCTTGACTAATCTTCTCGAATGTTTTGAGGATGTAACGGGGAAAACGGACAAGGGAGAGATAGTGGATGTAGTGTACCTGGACTTACAGACATAATTTGATAAAGTCCCACATAGGGGAATAATGGGCAACATTAGGGCACACGGTATTGGGGGTAGGGTGCTGACATGGACAGAAAATTGATTGGCAGACAGGAAACAAAGAGTAGGTATTAACAGCTCCCTTTTAGAATGGCAGGCAGTGACTAGTGGGGTACTGCAAGTCTCGGTTGCGGGACCACAGCTATTTACAATATATATAAATGATTTAGATGAAGGGATTGAAGTAACATTAGCAAATTTGCAGATAACACAAACCTGGGTGGCAGTGTGAACTGTGACGAGGATGCTATGAGGATGCAGGGTGACTTGGACAGGTGTGGTGAGTGAGCAGATGCATGGCAGATGCAGTTTAATATGATTTAATGTGAGGTTATTCACTTTGGTGGCAAAAACAGGAAGGCAGATAATTACCTAAATGGTGCCAAGATGGGAAAAGGGGAGTACAACGGGAATGGGGTCCTTGGTCATCAGTCACTGATAGTAAGCATGCAGGTGAAATAAAGAGGTCATTCTGTAGTTGTACAGGGCCCTAGTGAGACCACACCTGGTGTACTTGGTGCAACTTTGGTTTCCAAATTTGAGGAAGGACATTTTTGCTATTAAGGGAGTGCTGCTCTAGATGTCAGTTGCTCTACATCGGTGAGACCAAGCGTAGGCTTGGGGATCGCTTCGCCGAAGACCTCCGCTCGGTTTGCAATAACTAACTTGATCTCCCAGTGGCTCAGTACGTCAACTCCCCCTCCCATTCCGAATCCGACCATTGGGTCCTGGGCTTCCACTATGGCCAGAATGAGGACCACCGTAAATTGGATGAGCAGCACCAATTGGTCAGTTTGCACCGCAGAGGTATGAACATTGACTTCTTTAAGTTAAGGTAGTCCTTACTTTCTCCTCCCCTTCTCAGCTCCCCCTCAACCCTCTGGCTCCACCTCTTACTTTGTTCCTCAAGAACTGGGTGCTCTTCCACAATCAGTACCCCGTTCCTCACTTTTCACCATATCACTTGACTCCACTATCTCTAAGAGGTCTATCTAACACTCTCGTGAAAGCATCCAGAGGATTGGGCTCCTCTGCCTTCTGAGGCAGTGAATTCCGCCGATTCACAACTCACTGGGTCAAAAAGCTTTTCCTCATCTCCGTTCTAAATGGCTTAACCCTTATTCTACAAATGTGGCCCCCGGTTCTGGACTCCCCCAACATAGGGAAAATGTTGCCTTCCTCTATCAAGGAAGGAAACATTCCTAAATGTCCAATCCCTAAATGATCTTATATATTTCAATAAGATCCGCTCTCATCCTTGTAAATAACAGAGTATACAAGCCCAGCCGCTCCAGTCTATCATCATATGACAGTCCCGCCTTCCCGGGAATTAACCTCGGGATTAGGTTGCAAGGGAAAGTGCCCAGAGAGGGGGTGGTTCGGGTGGGAAGGACAAATTGAGCGGGAAATTATGGATGGAGCAGTTTCTAAGAAAAGCATACAGGGGAGGGGATGTGAAGATGGGGGGGGGGGGGGGAAGAAGAAAGGAAGAGGCGGAGACAGTGGGCTGAGGGAGAGCTGAGAAGGGGAGTAGAAAGCAGGGACTACTTTAAATTAGAGAAGTCAATGTTCATACCGCTGGGGTGTAAACTGCCCAAGCGAAATATGAGGTGCTGCTCCTCTAATGGACCTCACTCTGGGCATGGAGGAGGCCCAGGACTGAAAAGTCGGATTCGGAATGGGAGGGGTAGTTGAGGTGTTGAGCCACAGGGAGAGCAGGTTGGTTATTGTGAACCGAGCGGAGTGTTGAAACGATTGTCAAGCCTACGCTTGGTCTCACTGATGTAGAGCAGCTGACATCCAGAGCAGCGGATGCAATAGATGAGGTTGGAGGAGGTCCATCATGCAGGTGAACCTCTTCCGCACCCGGAAAGTCTGCTTGAGGTCTTGAATTGAGTCAAGGGGTGGAGGTAAAGCGCCAAGTGTAGCATTTCCTGCGGTTGCAAGGGAAAGTACCAGGAGACGGGGTGGTTTGGGTGGGAAGGGACGAATTGACCAGGGTGTTACGGAGGGAGTGGTCTCTACAGAAAGCAGACGGGGGAGGAGGTGGGAAGATGTGGCCAGTGGTGGGATCCCGTTGGAGGTGGCGAAAATATCGGAGGATTATTTGTTGTATGTGACGGCTGGCAGCGTGGAAGGTGAGGACAAAGGAGTGGGGGATGGGGAGTGAGAGCAGTTACGGGGTATAAAAGAGACCCTGGTGAGAGCCTCATCTAGACTAGAAGATGGGGACCCCGTTACCTAAAAATGAGGAGATCTCCGATGCCCTGGTGTGGAACACCTTATCCTGGGTGCAGATGCGGCATAGACGGAGGACTTGGGATTAGGGGATGGAGTCCTTACAGGAAGCAGGGTGGGAAGAAGTGTAGTCGAAACAGCTATGGGTATCAGTGGGTTTATAGTGGATGTCGGTCAGTAGTCTATCACATGCGATGGAGATAGTGAGGTCTTGAAATGGTAGGGAAATATCGGAAATGATCCAAGTTCGTTTGAATGCCGGATAGAAGTTAGTGGTGAAATGGATGAAGTCAGTGAGTTATGTGTGGGTGCAGGTGGTAGCACCAATGCAGACGTAGATGTAGAGGAGGTTGAGTTGGGGGATAGCGCTCTGGTACGCCTTGAACAAAGATTGTAGACGTACACTAGAAAGAGGCAGGCATAGCTTGGCCCATATCTTGAATAGTGTAGTAAAGTGGCAGAGGGCAGTGCGAACAGGATACAAAGGAAAGTAGAATGAGATAGCTTTGGACAGTTGGATGAAAAAATCCACGATGGCGAGGTAAAACACACTCAGATTGAGAACAAAGAACAACACACACGTTATTGGAGTGCTAACAAGAAATAGATCAAAGCTGCAGTTGGCCAGTTCTTGTCCACGGAGATGAGAATTGACCGAGATGCCTAGCAGCAGAGATTTTCTCAGAAGTGCTGAGAGAACACAGCACCTTCGAAAAATGTACAGATTGTGTGAGGGTGAATTTGCCAGTATATGTCGAGAATATATACTCCATGTCTGTGGCAGACCAGAGGTGGAAGTCACAAGCCCAATGAAAGGAAAGTGAATTATTCTATGATGTTGCGTATTGCATACATGATTAGTTTAAGACCATCTCGGGCCTGTGTTCAAGGGACCATTTTTATCCAATCGCTTCTACAACTTGCATTCACAGGCCGTATTTTGCTTTTTTTTGGTGAAATAGTAAGGTTTCCAGGTCACTTAATTGTCACAAGCACCAATTAAGGTTCAGTGAAATATGAGTTACCAGACAGCCATACTACGTGAAAAGCAACAAGACACAAAACCAAATAAAAGTTAACATAAACATCCACCACTGTGGACTCCTCATTCCTCACTGTGATGTAAGGCAATAAAGTTCAAACTTCTTGCTCTTTGTTCTCCCGCGGTCGGGGCAGTCGAACCATCCGCAGTTCGCGCAATCAAAGCTGCGGCAGCCAATGATCAAAGCCCCCGTCGGACTGTTAGAAACTCCCACGTTGGGGCGGTTGAAACTCTTCGCGACTTGGAGCTTCCGTGTCGGCCTCTTCTTAGCAGAGACTGTCGGCTTCACGATGTTAAAGTCCACAGGCCCCGTGGTTGGAACTTTGATCCCCGGCAAAAGGATAGAAAGCTCAGCGATCGCAAACTCCCGTGGTTTGGAGCGCCCGTCGATTTCCAAGAAAGGCCGCCAACTTCACGATGTTAGACAGCAGTGGGGACCGAGATACGATACGGAAAAAAATCGCATCTTCGTCGAGGTAAGATATTGAAGCTTACTTCACCCCCGTTCCTTCCACACCCCCACCTAAATCAAACCAAGGAACACTAAAACGTACTTCAGAACACTTATCAAGATGAACAAGAAAGATGAAAGGACAAACAGCCTGTTGGCGATGCAGCCACTGCTGGTGGCTATAAATTAGATAGCCTGGCAATGTTGTCTGTTCTTTAACTGCATTCGTTCCCAATGTCTGCATTTTATTTCAAGCAGCAGCCTTTACAACCCGAAAGAATCCCCAACTGTGTTTTGGCCTTGATTATGGACAAAAATATGGAATATTCGTGATATGCCAAATCTAATTTTAATTCAGTTTCGTTATTTTCACGTGTACCGAGGTGCACTGAAAAGCTTTTGTTGCGTGCTATCCCATCAGCAGAAATAGAATACATGATTATAATCGAGACAGTTACAGTGTATTGATATATGATAAGACCATTAAAATAAAATAAGATACCTATAAGATCATAACATAATTTATGATACATGATGACATAAATCTCTTTGAAGTTTTCAGAAAGTAGATTTTCTGGTGTGCCTCTACATCGGGGAACTGAACTGGGTATCTGAGAAATTATCGCCCAGTAATTGACAATAGACAATAGGTGCAGGAGTAGCCCATTCGGCCCTACGAGCCAGCACTGCCGTTCAATGCGATCATGGGTGATCATTCACAATCAGTAACCCGTTCCTGCCTTCTCCCCACATCCCTTCACTTCGCTATCTTTAAGAACTCTGTCTTGCTCTCTCTTGAAAGCATCCAGAGAGCCAGCCTCCGCCGCCCTCTGAGGCAGAGAATTCCACAGACTCACACACTCTGCGTGAAAAAGTTTTTCCTCCTCTCCGTTCTAAATGGCTTACCCCTTATTCTTAAACTGTGCCCCCCTGATTCTGGACTCCCCCAACATTGGGAACACGTTTCCTGCCTATAGCGAGTCCAAACCCTTAATCTATATTACTAAAACTAACATATTGACCACTTTCTGACTTTCTGTTTCATGATTTCCGAAAGAACGCCGCTACTTACGGCCGTCATTGCTCGCTCAGAGTCCCCCTCCGCCGGACAGGATCGGAGGATTTCTCCCATCGATGAAAAATGAAAGCGTTATTAATGTTCAAAAAATCTCTATCTGCTGCCCCCGCTGGCGGGGGGGGGCGACGACTATGAAACCCCAAAGTGTCGTGCCTCACTCTGTTTCTGCGAGATGGAGGAAGTGAGGGAGTTACGGCTCTCTGATCTGCAAATAACACTGATGTAAACCCACCTTTTAAAAAGGGAGGGAGAGAGAAAACGGGGAATTACAGACCAGTTAGTCCAACATCGGTAGTGGGGAAGTTGCTAGTCAGTTATTAAAGATGGGATAGCAGCGCATTTGGAAAGTGGTGAAATCATTGGACAAAGTCAGCATGGAATTACGAAAGGTAAATCATGTCTGGCGAATCTTATTGATTTTTTTGAGGATGTAATTAGTAGAGTGGATAAGGGAGAAGCAGTGGATGTGTTATATCTGGACTTTCAGAAGGCTTTCGACAAAGTCCCACACAAGAGATTGGTATACAAACTTAAATCACACAGTATTGGCGGTTCAGTATTGATGTGGATAGAGAACTGGCTGGCAGACAGGAAGCAAAGAGTAGGAGTGAACGGGTCCTTTTCAGGATGGCAGGCAGTGACTAGTGGGGTGCCGCAAGGCTCAGTGCTGGGACCCCAGATATTTACAATATATATTAATTTGGACGAGGGAATTAAATGCAACATCTCAAAGTTTGCGGATGACACGAAGCTGGGGGGCAGTGTTAGCTGTGAGGAGGATGCTAGGAGGCTGCAAGACGACTTGGATAGACTGGGTGAGTGGGAAAATGCATGGCAGATGCAGTATAATGTGGATAAATGTGAGGTTATCCACTTTGGTGGCAAAAACAGGAAAGTAGACTATTATTTGAATGGTGACTGATTAGGAAAAGGGGAGATGCAACGAGACCTGGGTGTCATGGTACACCAGTCATTGAAAGTAGGCATGCGGGTGCAGCAGGCTGTGAAGAAAGCGAATGATATGTTGGCATTCATAGCAAAAGGATTTGAGTACAAGAGCAGGGAGGTTCTACTGCAGTTGTACAGGGTATTGGTGAGGCCACTCCTGGAGTATTGCGTACAGTTTTGGTCTCCTAATCTGAGGAAAGACATTCTTGCCATAGAGGGAGTACAGAGAAGGTTCACCAGACTGATTCCTGGGATGGCACGAGTTCCATATGAAGAAAGGCTGGATAGACTCGGCTTGTACTCGCTGGAATTTAGAAGATTGAGGGGGGATCTCATAGAGACTTACAAAATTCTTAAGGGGTTGGATAGGCTAGATGCAGGAAGATTGTTCCCGATGTTGGGGAAGTCCAGGACAAGGTGTCACAGTTTAAGGATAAGGGGGAAGTCTTTTAGGACCGAGATGAGAAAATCGTTTTTCACACAGAGAGCGGTGAATCTGTGGAATTCTCTGCCACAGAAGGTAGTTGAGGCCAGTTCGGTGGCCATATTTAAGAGGGAATTGGATGTGGCCCTTGTGGCTGAAGGGATCAGGGGGTATGGAGAGAAGGCAGGTACAGGATACTGAGTTGGATGATCAGCCATGATCATATTGAATGGTGGTGCAGGCTCGAAGGGCCGATTGACCTGCTCCTGCACCTAATATCTATGTTTCTATGTTTATATGATGTGGTTGTAAAGCGTTTGTCAAATTGCCTTGGCTTTTAAAAAGTATTCAGAAAATGGATCGGTTGTAAAGTGTTTGCCAAATTGCTTGGCTTTTAAAAAGTTTTCAGAAAATGGATTGGGTGTAAAGTGTTTGCCAAATTGTCTGTCTTGGTTTTGAAAATCGTTGCAACAGTTTTCGGATGGATAAAGCGTGAATAAACATTTTATTAGATCAGGACTGTGCTTACTTGCAAAATTGGCGCTCATTCCGTGACTTCCGCTTAGTGGCAATATGGTGCCGATGACATCATTTACGGTTAGAGGCAAGAGGGCGCTGACTACAGAATAATTCAAGAGAGCTTACTGCTCTGTCTGTGGTGAGTGTGTTTATTGGACGTTATTTAAAATACGTTTTTGCTTCAGCAGCAGCTGCCTCTGCAGGAGTCTTTAAACGTTTGAATCATTCGGTTTGTACATTGTATGTTTACCACGTTCTGAAGTTACTTGGTATTTTAGTATCGGCTGTGTGTGTGTGAGAGAGAGTCTGTGTGCGAGTGTGTGTGTGTGAGTCTGTGTCTGTGTGAGTGTGAGTCTGTGTGTATGGTTGTGTGTGTGAGTCCGTGTGTGTGAGTCTGTGTGTGTGACTGTGTGTGTGAGTTTGTGTGTGTGAGAGAGTGTGTGAGTGAGTGTGCGTGTGTGTGAGTGTGTGTCTGTATGTAATTGCGTGTGTGTGTCTGAGAGTGTGTGTCTGAGAGTCTGTGTGAGAGTGTGTGTGTGTGAGAGAGAGAGAGAAAGAGTGTGTGTGATAATATGTGGATGTGCGTGTGAGAGTCTGTGTGTGCGTATATATGCGTGTGTGAGTCTCTGTGTGTGTGTGAGAGTATGTGTGTGTGTGAATATGTATGAGAGTCTGTGTGCGTCTGAGTGCCTATGTCTGTGTGTGTGTGAATATGTATGAGAGTCTGTGTGCGTCTGAGTGCCTATGTCTGTGTGTGTGTGAATCGGTGAGTGTTAGTGTGAATGTGTGTGTGTGAGAGAGCGTCTGTGTGTGCGTGAAAGAGAGAGTTTGTGTGTGTGTGTCTGAGAGAGAGAGTGTGTGTGTGTGTCTGAGAGAGAGAGAGAGAGAGAGAGAGAGAGTGTGTGTGTGTGTGTGTGAGAGAGATAATCTGTGTTTGTTTGAGAATATTTGTGTGAGAGAGTCTATGTGTGTAAATGTGTGCGAGAGTCTGTGTGTGTGTGTGTGTCTGAGAATCTGTGTGTGTGAGAGAGTCTGTGTGCATGTGTGAGAGTCTGTGTGTGTGTGAACATGTGTGTGTGTGTGAGAGTGTGTGTGTGTGAATCTGTGTGTGTATGTCTGAGAGTCTGTGTGTGTGTGAGAGAGTCTCTGTGCATGTGTGCGAGTGTGTGTGTGTGTGTGTGAATAAGTGTGAGAGTTTGTGGCAGAGAGTATGTGGCTCTGTGTGTGTGAATCTGTGTGCGTGAGTGTCTCCGTGTGGGTGTGTGTGTGAATCTGTGTGCGTGAGCGTCTCCGTGTGTGAGTGTGTGGGTGTGAGTGTCTGTGTGAGGTGAAGGGTGTGTATTTGATGAAGAAATCACGAATAGTACAAACAATATAGTATTCCGTAGTTCAGTCCTTATTTGTTATGTTTCATAGCCTGATGGCTGTCAGCAAGAAGCTGTAACTCAATGTGGATGCTACAGTTTTCAGTTTATAAAAGTCGGACTTGACTCCAAAAGTCGGGCATAAGTCCACAAGCCGTGATTCAGTCTGTCAGTCCAGAGGCCATGAGTCAGTCAATCAGTCAGTCAGTCCAGAGACCACGAGTTAGTCCCAAGGCAGTGAGTGAGTGCAGAGGCCATGAGTAGGTCGCTCACCGCCCCCCCCCCCGCCCCACCTCAAGACACTGCCCTCTGCCTGGCTATATGATGCGCCCCATGAATCCGCCTCCATGCCCCGCAGCAGGACACCCCCTCCCTCATCAGCCCACGAGAGCCCCCGCCTGAAGCCGTCTCCCTCCCTAGACCGCAGGATGATTACCACCCCCAACCCACCCAGACAGCCCCTGCCTCGAAATAATATTTTGCACAAATTCTTCAGTGGATTGAGAATTACAACTAAGCAATTGAATTATTTAATTTGCCACAACTGAATCCAGAATTGCTGCAGGAATTCCAATATGATAGAACTGAACAACAGCAATGTGTTGAGGAGAATGAGTCTCTGCTGAATGCTGAGCAGAGAGCAGTGTATGCACTCAATTTAACAGAATGTGAAGTCATTCCCCTTCAGCAGACCCAGTTCCCCATTCAATCAAGTTTTGCTATGACGATCCATAAAGCAGAAGGACAAAGAATGCAGACGGTGTTGATCTACCTCGACAAACCTGCAGTTCAGCATCGAAAACTACTGTATATGTGTCTCTTAGCCGAGGAAAGATGATGGGAAATATCAAACTTTTCCTGAATGATGGAACATTGACCAAGAATGTTGTCATTAAATGTATGCTTCGTTGAATTATGACTCCTGACATTCTCAGATTTTCTTTGTTAAAATTTGACCGCTGAATCTCTCTATATTTAAATGGTCTCTTTTTTTTATCAACAGCAAAGAGAAATAAGGATGCAGTGAGAAGCAACAAGAGACACAACGGAAAATAACATAATAGTTTAGTTTAATTTTTAAATTGTTCTTATATTTTAAGAGATTGACATTTTAAACTTTTCATGCCTGCGTGTTGTTCATCACAATGGGAACCTAATGGGCAGCAATGTGGGAGAGCCACTAAGAGTGCATGGGGGGAGGTGGTGAGGAGATCGACTGAATGCGTGGGGGGAGGGGAATCGCAAGGAGCAGAATGTGTGGGGGGGGGTTGAAGGGAGGAGGGGCGACTGAGTGAACTGGAGGCGCAGCAGGCGTGAGTGACTGCACTACCAGCCCTCCCTTCTTTCTTTCATTCCCTACCTTCTTTCTCTCCTTTCCCCCTCCCTTCTTTCTCTACTTACCTCACACACTTCTCTCCTTCCTCCCTTCACTCTCTTCCGCCCTTTTCTCCTTCCCTCCCACACACACACACACATATAACGCACAAACCAACACATCACGCACAGACAACCAACACCCACCCACCCACACACACACACACACACACAGACACACACAGACACACACAGACACACACACACACACACACACACACACACACACACACACACACACACACACACACACACACACACACACACACACACACACACAAACACACATATGTTAGCACTTTTTAAGCGCACATTTTGATTACTTTCCATTCTACCATAGATATATAAAGTTTATAACAGACTTTTCTTGTGATTCTACTCTACTTTAATATGATTCTGCAGACCTTGGCTGGGAACCTGGGACTCAACATAATGTTTCCCAGTTGGGCGCCTCCTGAGGCCGGCCCTGGGAGGGGGGTGGGGTATTGTGGAGAATGGCTTGAGTGGGTGCAGGTTTTTTCTGGAGCTCCTTACAAATGGCTATATATTGTATGTTCAAAGTTAAAAAGGAGGACTAGGCAGGAATATCAAAATGATCACCTGCAGCTGAGAAACAAATATGATTTGTGCATGAAGAAGCCATGACCAAAGCAAAGATACTAGAGCGGAGAAGACAGCCGGTTACGGAAATGGTGCTGAAGATTACCCTACTACGGCTTTTTCGTCGAGTGGACTATATTCCTCCGATGGAGGATATTTGATTTCGAGTGTCCATGAGATGGAGAGTGTGGAGGAATGTGGCACTGTAAGGGCAGCCCTCGTCTTTCACCAGTTCATTAGAACTTTTCCCAATTCCATAATGACTGTCTAAGAACTTGGCCCTCATCAGACCTGGCGTCTCTCAGCGGCAACGGAGTTCACCTCCTGGACGCTCAACTAGTAATTCCGATTTTATTGTTTTCCTATTTTCAATTTTTTGTGCCCGATTATTTGACGGCCAATCAACCGCTGTCTCTAAGGGGGGGTTGCGTCCAACCACCGCCCAGATTCCCTTAAAATTCCCATCCAATCAACAAATCGGTCTCCTCCCGTCCAATCAGCCACTGTCTACAAAGGGCATTGTGTCCAATCACATAATGCACTGGACACACGGCGGCCAATCAGACAGTCTCCTAGGGGCCTTTTGATCAATCATTGACCTGGTTCCCTCACAGAAGCAGACGATGGCTGCTGCCAACAGAGAGAGAGAGAGAGAGAGAGAGAGAGGTATGCAAGAAAGCAGCTATGACACACAATACACTATAAACTAGATTATAAATACACAATAAACAAGTTATGCAATCTTGTACTCTTACATGGGTCTGACCGCACATAACCCCCCCCCACCAACCCTCCTTCCTTCCCAACCTCAGCCTCACGGACCTTCGGGTACCCCTAGTTCCTAAAACCCATTTCCATCACTGGGTGCCCCACTAGTCACTGCCTGCCATTCTGAAATTGACCCATAATTCACTCCACCGCCGGATTGCGAAGCACGGGCTTCGAGGCCCCGACCTCAGCTTTTCAACTGCACACCCGGAAAGACTGCCGCACAGCACCCCGGAAGGCGTCTCATTTAGGAATTGAAATGCATCATAACCAACTTCTCAAATAACTTAATCACCACGGACGCTAGTGCCAAAGGTCCATTTCATTTCAAGCAGCATCCTTAACAATCCTTTAGATTTCCGTCCTGTACTTCGCTATTGAAATTCGTCCATTTTTTACTACCCTATATGGAAATTCTTATTTTATTTTCAAATGTCAACAGTGTTTTATTGTCATATGTCTCAGATATGAAAATAAAATCCTTACTTGCGGCAGCGCAACAGAATATGTAAACATAGTACATAACGGGAGAAGAAGAAAGTGCAGTGTGTGTATACACATGCACAAATAATAAAAAACAAATATAGTCTAATAATAATAATAATAATAGGCTGTTGAAATTCAGAACTTGTTTGTTGTCGTGTGTAATAGCTTGATGGCTGTGGCGAAGAAGTTGTTCCTGAACTTGGACGTTACAGGTTTCAGGGTCCTGTGCCTTCTTCTCGATGACTATGGTGAAATGAGTGTGTGGCCAGGATGGTGTCGATCTTTGATGATGTTGGCTGCATTTTTGAGGAAGCCAATTCGATAGATCCCTTCGCTGGTGGGGAGGCAAAGCCGGTGATGGACTGGGAAATGGTCACAACATGTGGCAGTCTTTTCCGCTCCTAGACTTTCAAGTTGCCGAACCAGGCCACGATGCTCTCTACTGTGCACCTGTAGAAGTTCAGTAGAATCCTCTTTGGCATGCGGGGCTTGTTTTCACAGAGGCCCAGGAGCGGTTGCAGTGGGAGAAGCGACGTCCGACCTGTAACTTTAAAAACTCGTTGGCGGGGCTTGTGTTCACAGAGGCCCAGGAGCGGTTGCAGTGGGCGGAACCTAAATCCGTAACGTTCCATTCGCAGCTCGCAGTTCAAGACAAGTGGGCTTGAGGAAGCCGCTGATTGGTGGAAGAGGACTCGAGGCAGCAGCTGATTGGCAGTCAGATCCCTGCTGATTTCTTTCAGCTAAAATCCTTGCTTTGTATTGTATTGTATATTGTATTGTATCCAGGGTAAGGGAAGGATGAGTGCCAGGGCAGTTTATTGTTCTGGATGTGAGATGTGGCAGGTCATGCAGTTAGATAGCTCTCCAGACGTCCACATCTGCGCCAGGTGTGTCACGATGGTGCTGAGGAAGAGGATTTCTTGGAATGTATGCGGGATAGTTTTCTAAACCAACGTAGAGGAACCAACGAGAGAGCAGGCTATTCTAGACTGGGTATTGAGTAATGAGGAAGGGTTAGTTAGCAGCTTTGTTGTACGTGACCCATTGGGCAAGAGTGACCATAATATGGTTGAGTTCTTCATTAGGATGGAGAGTGACATTGTTAATTCAGAAACACGGGTCCTGAACTTGAAAAAAGGTAACTTTGAGGGTATGAGACATGAATTGGCGAAGATGGACTGGCAATTGATTCTTGAAGGGTTGAAGGTGGATATGCAATGGAAGGCATTTAAAGACTGCATGGATGAGCTACAACAATTGTTCATCCCAGTATGGCAAAATAATAAATCAGGAAAGGTAGCGCATCCGTGTATAACAAGGGAAATCAGGGATAGTATAAAAGCAAAAGATGAAGCGTACAAATTAGCCAGAAAAAGCAGCCTACCAGGGGACTGGGAGAAATTCAGAGACCAACAGAGGAGGACAAAGGGCTTAATTAGGAAAGGGAAAATGGATTATGAAAGCTATTAATTGAGTGACGTTTGCGCGTTCCCTTGGGGGTGCGGGAAAAGGGTTCAAAATGACGAGACCTTGACACGTTGCGAGTGAAGCTGGAACATAAGATAAATGAACAGGTAAAATAATCAGAGCCGACTCAGTGTATAAGCAAAATACCGAATATTGTTCGTTGACTCCCTGACCTTGCAGTAACATTGAACCTTGCGCCGCGAACTCAATTATCGGTGCAGCTGCCCGTTGAACAAAATGTGTTCAACTCTATAAAAGAGTGTCAAGTGTCTGAATATTAGCAATTTTTAATGTATCATTATCAGTATCAAACGTCGCAGATCTGCCAACCGCAATATGTCACCTATATGTATACAGGCAAATGACTCAATAGAGATGACATATTCTCTAGTGACTTTCTGATTTCAAACTCCATCGCAAAATGCACCTACATTCTACCATCAAAATCATGTACAATCAAGATATTACGGCGAATATAAAGGCGGAGTTTGAACTACCGCTTGGCTGCAGTGTCATTTGTAAGGACTAAGTGTTGTACACCGACTAAAGTTTCCCCTGTCCTCATGGTTATCCATGTGAAATGTGTTTTCACTTTGTACTGATTATATCTGTTGATCAGGAAGTCGATACACATGCATGGGGATGAGCAGAGCCCCACCCAGTTCCCTGTCTGGTAATATCTACAATTGATGTCGGTGTTTGAAGCTGAGTTATGGTCGATGATCAGCAGCCTGACGTGCACGTTCGTATTGTGCGGTGGTCCAGTCATGAACCAGCGAGATCAGATCCCCCGAAGAACTATTGTGGCGGTAGGTAAATTGCAGTGGTCCAGGTCCTGGCTGAGTTAGGAATAGTTATGCGTCATCACCCACGACTCAAAGCACATAATCGCCACGGAAAATAGTGCCACTGGTTATGAGTCATCGATGCCTGTCGCCCGACGTTTCCTGGATAAGGTATTATTAATGCTGTTTTTGAAGCATGCGGTTAGCTGAGACCTCAATAATGAGATTCTGAAGATCTCCGCAACACCGTAGACAGTTGGTCTGCGCCGGTCGCAACAACACGGTCAGGTTTTCCGTCAGGGCTGGGTATTTTCTGTGGGTTCGCCCGCAAGAAAATCTCCCCTCAGGGAAAACGCTGCGCAGCCTAAAGACCAGGACAACGAGGCTTAAAGCCAGCTTCTTTCCCGAGGCCGTGACACTTTTAAACTCCCTACCGCACTGACTGAACCCTCACTTCCTCGGTGAACTGTCCGCTGTTGCTGATGCTGCTATGGGCATTATTATGCTGCTGTCTTTTAACGAAATTGTTTTTTTACTTATTGCTAGTTATTCATGGGCTCATTATTATTTAGGTTTTAATGTGGAAGGTTTAAATATGTTAGAAATTATTGGTCTTTACTACACGTTATTGATGTTTTACTGAATTATTACGCTGCTCGGACCTGAGTACACATTTCGTTCATGATTCGTGCGCAAGCATGTTTTTATCAAATGACAATAAATAAATAAATGATGACGATAAAGAATAATAATCTTCTGACTCCAGTCATTCACCGGGAATGGGGCGTTTGTGGATTGTTCCCCGCAATTTGATACATAATCATCTGTGCTCTGTACATCTGCAATATAGTGATGCCTGTTACAGTTAAAAACATGTTTCTTGTATCCACCTTTGCCTTGTATCCCGCTAATAATACCCTATCATCAACCCGATTTGTTTTAGCCATCTTCTTCCTGTTCAATATAATCACAGAAGCATCGGCTTATCGTTGTTGATGTTGCACCTACATTTCCAATTTAAATCATGTCTGTCTTTAAACGGATCATTAATTAATAAAATAAAACCATACACAGGTGCAGCATGTGGAGCAAAGAGAAACATTAATGAGTACAAAATATAGTCTATTGCTATTGCAGTATTCCAGTTCCTGATGAAGATGTCCTAAATCCGCAAAGAGGTAGATTGAAGATTAGGACTACACACAAGCCTGTTGGAAGATCGTGGTGGAATTTGCTAACATACGGCAAGAAACTGTTTCTGAGTTTGATCGGACACATTTTCAAACTATTGCATTTTCTGCCTTATAGGAGCGAAGATAAAAATAAGTTAGTGGTTTGAAAACGGACCCTGAATCTTGTTCACTGATTTTCCGGGGCAGCGTGAAGTCCAGATCCAGTGGGGATTCTAGTCTGACTATTGGAATGTGCTACATCCAAAACTCTTCTCAATTTCCGACGATCATGTATAAACGAGAAATGAGTGAATCTGATAGTACGCCTTCTGCCGTGCAGCTGCAGAAGTATTTGAGAGTCGTTGGAGACATGCCAATCCATTAAAATCCTGGGGATGAAGAGACGTTGACGTGCTTGTGTGCCTGTCCTTCCAATGCCGTTTGTCCAGGAGAGACGGATGTACTTACGTCCGGGAACTTGAAGCTATCTACAATTTATACTTTGGCATCATTAATCCTGAGTGGGGTATGGATACCACCACGCTTCCAAATGTCAATAACGTACTATTTCGTCTTGCTAACATTAAGGAAGAGGTTGTTTTCTTCACATAGGGTTAAGATTCTCTCCGTTTCCTTCCTATTCTCTGTCTCGTCAATTTTCAAGACACGCCTACTTCATTCCTGATATCAGCTGAATAAATATGTTCTGGATCCTTGAATTTCCCAGCCTAAATCGTCCTTCAATATTGCAATATACCAGTCCAATATTCAGCTGAACTGTCCAACCTATTTTCACTTTTCGCATTTTCATTGGACATGTTTGTAAAAAGCCTAATATTCGGTTCTGTCCATTTGCAACTTCCCACAGCGTCTTAGTAATGGTTGTCGGGTCATTAGATTCCAGCTGTAGTCGAGCCATCAACTTGCCCAACATCTTTTCAGAACACTGCATGTGTTAAAATAAGAAGGGTTCAAATTATGTATTAATTTTTGTAATGATGTAGATGGTTTATATGCAACCAATAATATAGTTACCTCACTCCCATTAACCCCGCCTAGTTAACATCAATCATAACGCCTTCCCCTTCCTGGGCGCAGCAGTAGAAGAATGTAGCCGGTGCTTGAAGATGTATGTAATACCCTGTGCTATCATTAAAAGATGTTGCACACTTTAAGAGTTTGTAAAGTGTTTATTTACATGGTGTCGAAGCTGGAAGACACTTGCGTCTCCTGTCTATCGGGTTTTATTTCTTTTTTTTTGATTTGCGCTTTCTGTGCTTAATCTCTCTGGCCATGGCGTCCTCTTGCAGAAATCCCGCGTGCTTGTCTTTGATGCTGACATCTCTGAGCGCTGGGCCACGTTTGAATTTGATTTCACACACTTTGTCAATGTCGCACACCGCGCTGATCCTGACTCCCTTAAAGCTTCCCTCCTACTCAACCTTGCCGGACCTGATGCCATGAAGAGAGCCAGAACGTTCACCTACGCTCCAGCGGTCCTGGGCGACAACGACGAGGTGATTACTCCTGCAGAGTCTGCCAGCGACCCCGCCTGCCTGCTAGGTAAGTTCAGGGAGATTTGTGACCTGCCCTCGAACCGCATTCTAGAGAGGGCACGGTTCTTTACAAGGAGACAGTTGCCGGATGAACCTGTTGAATGTTTTATTGCTGATTTGCGTCATCTCGCCCAGCGGTGCCGTTTTGGTGACATGACAGACCAGCTCACTAGAGACATTTTAGTAACTGGCATGCGTGACCAGAGGCTGCGATGTGAGCTTTTGAGGGATCCGGATCTAACGTTGGAAAAAGCCATGCATGCCTGCAGATTGTCTGAGGTCGTTGTTTTGCCAGATGACCACCGGGACTCGGGCAATAAATCTGTCAACCTGGCTGGGTTTAGGAGCCCACAGCCTCGGATGGGAAACAATGTTTTTCTGCCGCGTGCCAACCCTGGTCCTGGTGAAGTGCCCCAAAAAGGTGCCCAAACTGTAACTACATGCACCACAGACTGTCGACGTGTCCCGCCTTTGGCAAGGCCTGTAACTTCTGTAAAAAGCTAAATCATTTCTTTGCCTCCTGTCGTTTATTCCGTTCCCGTGGGAGACAGGCACAAACCTCCAGACCCAGTCTAAACATGCTGAGACAATCTGATATCCGTTACGACTCACAGCCCAACTTAGCTGAATCCTATGATGCAGATCCAATTAATCCTCCCGAGGACTCGCATGTGTTTACCCTCCTACAGACACCCGCCCACCGCAATGATCCCTCCGTATCTGTGACTGTCAATGATGTAACCTTCCTTGCAAAGTTAGACACAGGTGCGAAGGTCAACGTTTTGTCCATGAATCTTTTCAACAAGATAAGGAATAATGAGCCCCTGGTTGCTGACGATGCTACCCTGCATGCCTATGGTGGAGAGATTCTAAGGCCTGCGGGGAGGGCCACTTTAACTTGCGTGCTGCAAAAGGCCACGAGAAACCTGGTTTTCTATGTTTTGAACTCTGACTGTGTAACCGTGTTGGGCAACCGTGCGTGCCAGGATCTTGGCCTGGTGTCCTTCGACCGCACGGTCCACAAAGTGCAACTGTCGTTTAACCCGGTTGCAGAATACCAGGACCTGTTCGACGATGACCTGGGAAAGTTACCACTGTCATACCATATTTCCATTGACCCAAATATACAACCCGTGGTCCGCGCACCTCACAGGGTGTCTCACGCCATGAAAGACAAGGTCGAGGCGATGCTCAACAAGATGGTCGAAAAGGGGGTGCTAGAAGCAGTTAGCGAGCCCACCGATTGGGTCTCCACCATGGTTGCCACGATTAAGAAAGACAAGAACGAAATACGTGTGTGTATCAACCCAAAGGACTTAAACCTTGCCATCAGGCGACCACACTACCCCATGCGGTCTGTTGAGGATGTGGCGGCTCAGGTCGGGCAAGCCACCGTCTTTTCGGTCCTAGACGCTAAGAACTCGTTTTGGCAGATCCCGTTGGACAAAGCGTCTTCTGACCTGACGACCTTCGCCACACCGTTCGGCAGATTCAAGTTCCTGCGAATGCCATTCGGCATCAATTCTGCTAGCGAGGTGTTCCAGCGAACGATGGAGCAGATATTCTCGGACCTGCCATGTGCCATCATCGTGGATGATATCCTGGTTTATGGGAAGGACATTGCCGAGCACGACCTGAACCTCCGCCGCGTCCTGGATCGGGCACGGAAGGCTAACCTGAAGCTGAACCCCAAGAAGTGCCGGTTTCGTGTCTCAGAGGTCACGTATGTTGGACATGTTTTCACCTCTGACGGACTAAAACCCGACCCCTTGAAGGCAGCTGCCATCTCCGAGATGGCAGCCCCCACTGACGTGCCAGGTCTACAACTATTCTTGGGCATGGTGAACTACCTTGGAAAGTTTGTACCAAACCTCAGTGAGCTGAGTGCTCCCCTGCGGCAGCTGACAAAAAAAGGATATCGCCTGGGTCTGGCTCCCACATCACCAGCAGGCCTTTGACTGCCTCAAGTCGAAACTGATTAGCACTCCGACGTTGCGGTTCTTTGACGTGGGTCGCCCCATCACCGTCACCTGTGACGCTTCCAAGTTCGGTCTGGGTGCGGCTTGCCTTCAGTCTGTCGATGGATCGCTACATCCTGTCTCCTATGCCTCCCGCACCATGACGGACACTGAGCAGCGGTACGCTCAGATCGAGAAAGAGCTGCTCGCAGTGGTGTTCGCCTGCTCCAAGTTCAGAGACTTCCTGTTCGGCAGCAGATTTACGGTCGAAACCGACCACCAGCCACTGGTGACAATCCTGAACAAGCCGATTCACGCTGCCCCTGCCAGGCTGCAGCGTATGATGCTGCAGCTCCAGCGTTTCGACTTTGATATAATCTACAAGAAGGGCACTGAGATGCACATTGCGGACACCCTATCGCGCGCCCCGCGGACCTCCTGCGCTCGCCACCCCTACGAAACAGAGGACTTGCTCGTACTGGGCGTTAACTTTATTCCCACCAAGCAGCTACAGGTTTTGGCCGAGCACACCGCTGCCGATCCAGTTTTGCAGCGGCTTGCCTCTGTGATTAAAGCAGGGTGGCCAACAAAGCGCTCCGCTGCGCCGTCTGAAACACAGCCTTTCTTCCTGGTCCGCGACGAACTGGTGCTCCAGGATGGCGTTATCGTCAAGAGACATAAAGTTGTAGTCCCGTCCTCCCTGTTTGACTTTTACTTTTGTGCAGCCCATAGCGGACACCCTGGGGTCGATGCAACACTCGCCCACGCTCAGAGCCAATTCTACTGGCCTGGAATGGCCAAATATATCCGAGACCGAGTTTCGGCCTGCTCCATGTGCAACAGTCTTGCTCCGCACCAGCAGCGACAGCCCCTGCTGCAACAGCCCGCTCCTGCCTTGGCCTGGTCCTCGCTGGCTGCCGACATATTCGAGTGGCGTGGTAACCACTACCTTGTCCTGGTCGACTCGTACTCCAACTGGTTCGAAGTGGATTTGCTGACATCCCTCACGTCGGAGATGGTGATCCGAAAGCTGCGGAAACACTTCTCCACTTTTGGGACCCCTGTCAGGCTGCAGACTGACAATGGCAGGCAGTTTACAAGCCGAGAATTCAAAAGTTTTGCCGACAAGTGGAATTTCGTGCATTTCACCAGCAGCCCAGAGTACCCACAGAGCAACGGCCTTGCAGAACGGGCCGTCCGCAGCGCCAAGCTTCTGATGGAACAGGCGCGACTATCCAACTCTGATTTGTATTTGGATCTCCTGAACCTCAGGAATGTTTCCAGGGATCCGGCCATGGGGTCACCTGCTCAGCGTCTGATGTCCAGAACTACCAGATCTACCATCCCGATTGCCCAGCGCCAGCTGAAACCTCGGGTGCTGGAGCCTGCCTCCGTGCAGAGGCGAATTCAAGAGAAACATGACAGCCAGCGGCGTTCCCACGATCGGTCGTGCAGACCACTCGATCCTCTGTTGCCTGGACAGGTTGTTCGGTTGCAGACCGACAGTGGTCACTCCCGTCTGGCCACCGTGGTTGGGGTGGCCGACTCACCTCGTTCGTATCTGGTCGACTGTGAGGGTACCATCTACCGAAGAAGCCGACAACACCTGCTTGCGGTTAATTAGCCAAAGCCGCAGCCCCCGGGGCCCTATGCCCCGCCACTCTCCTACCAGCAGCCGGCTGCCGTCCCGGTGGTGTTCCCTGCATGCCTCGGTCCCCATCTCGAGCGCCTGGTTCCCCTCTGCGCGGGTCCCCTGTTGCCGGTCGCGGTTCTCCCTCTCCTGTTCCTCCCACCCCAATGCCCTTCCCTGGTTCCCCAGCTGCCTCGCGTCCTCCTGTTTCTGCTGCTCCTTCGGGGGAAGGGGGAGACATCCGTACGCGCTCGGGCCGGATCAGCAAGCCACCTGTTCGCTACGGCGATTTTGTTTAATTCTGCTGTTTAATTCTGTTGTCGCGACAACAATCTGTTTTTGATTTTCTAAGGGGAAGGATGTAGATGGTTTATATGCAACCAATAATATAGTTACCTCACTCCCATTAACCCCGCCTAGTTAACATCAATGATAACGCCTTCCCCTTCCTGGGCGCAGCAGTAGAAGAATGTAGCCGGTGCTTGAAGATGTATGTAATACCCTGTGCTATCATTAAAAGATGTTGCACACTTTAAGAGTTTGTAAAGTGTTTATTTACAAATGATTCTCATGGTTCACTCTTAATCTATTTTACACTAAATCGCACATTGTTGTGCTGCGTCCTCTCAAGACGCAAAATACAAAGTGCCTGAGGAACTGGTGAAGGAATCGACAGGCAACGTTTTTACGTCGGGATTCTTCTGAAGATTGATAGAATTAAGGGCGTAAAACGGAGAAATGTGTGGGCGGAACAAAGCCTGGCAAGAGACACTGTGATACTGGCGAGTGGGATTGCATTGGCCTCTGCGCTAAGCAAATGAAATCGCTGCAGTTGAAAGAAAGTCAGAAGATTGTCAGGTAAGGAGATAAAGTGAGACGTGAAGTTCGAGGGCGGGACATGGGGAGAGGGGGGCAGGAGGTAGGGGAAATTATACGGGTAAAGGGGAAATGCGGACTGGAATATGGGGGCAGAGTGCACCAACAATGGGAAAGTAGCATGGTGACATTGGCTGTTTGAGAGATGGTGGGATACATTCGGTAGCAGCCGGTTTGGACTGGTGGACACGGAAAAGATAGTGAGTCGGGGTCCACTTGGGGTTGGATAATTCATCGTCATAAAGTTCTATGCTGTTATGCTACCCAAAATGTAAATTAGCTTATGTTGCTCTTTTTCGGATGTGAACTTATTTTGGAAATTGAGGAGGCCAAGGACGGAAAGACGCGTATATGAATGAAAGGGAGTCTAGACTGCAGCCAAAAACAATATGGAGAACTCAAAGGATACGTTAAACCATTATTAAGAATCACACGGGCTAATTAAGGGTAGTTGCATGTAATTAAATTCGTTTAAATGTGACATTTGCACTGTTGGAAATCAGACTAGGACACAGCCTCAGAGTGAGTGGCAGGGCCATGGTGAGTGTTATGGGGCAGGGGACCCGAAGAGTAAAGGTGCAATGTGTCCTGAAAGTGGTAGAGCAGACAGACAGACAGACAGACAGACAGACAGACAGACAGACAGACAGACAGACAGACAGACAGACAGACAGACAGACAGACAGAGGCAGACAGACAGACAGACAGACAGGCAGGCAGACAGACAGACAGACAGACAGACAGACAGACAGACAGACAGACAGACAGACAGACAGACAGACAGACAGACAGACAGACAGGCAGGCAGACAGACAGACAGACAGACAGACAGACAGACAGACAGACAGACAGGCAGGCAGAGACAGACAGACAGACAGGACAGACAGACAGACAGACAGACAGACAGACAGACAGACAGACAGACAGACAGACAGACAGACAGACAGACAGACGGAGGGAGAGAGGGAGAGAGGGAGGGAGAGAGAGAGAGAGAGAGAGAGAGAGAGAGAGAGAGATAGGTAGGTAGGTAGGTAGGTAGGTAGGTAGGTAGGTAGATATATAGATAGATAGATAGATAGATAGATAGATAGATAGATAGATAGATAGATAGATAGATAGATAGATAGATAGATAGATAGATAGATAGATAGATAGATAGATAGATAGATAGATAGATAGATAGATAGATAGATAGATAGATAGTAGAGTTAATGAGCCGTTGGTTGGGCTTATGGTGTTGAAGATAGAGCTACAGTGAATAAATATGAGATACAATAAACCGCAAAGTGCTGGAGGAATATATCGGACCATTCGGCATCTGTTGTGGGAATGGTCAGACAGCATTTCGGATCATGACATTTCACTCTGAAGAAGGGTACCGCCAGAAATGCCGCATGTCCATTCCTTCATTACTACACGCTATTTTGGGGTGGGGGGGGGGGGGGGGGGGGGGTCTCTTAATGTATCTAGTGCCGTACACAAAAACACCAATGTGAAACATCGACCTGTTGCCGGCCACTGATTTTGTTCATCCGTTATACTGGTGATAGAAATCTAATTCACTTTTACATTGACGGACGATCACAATCGTACATCTTCCCTGCTTCGGAGTTCATATCAGATTGGTTGCACATTTTAGTTCCAATAACACGGTGTTAGATTATCCTGGTACAGCAATTATTTCTGGTCATATGTGGTAATTTGTGACACACATTGAATGCAATTCTGCAGCTTCTGCTATTCTCTGTGAAACATCTCATTATCCACGACAGTTAGCGACAAAACATAGCCCATTCTCTGATATAACGATGATCTATGAGGAACAGTGGTAAAATCATTCTTGGCCAAAACCCACTGTGATCGCTAGAACTGAACCAGAGGTTTCCCTCCGCTCAATAACTGACAATTGAATACACGCTCTGTAGTGATACTTCCCAGGAGCTCTTGGACAATGATATAGCATGCCCTGGTAATGGACCAAAATGGCCCACTAGGGGGCTGCCGCCTGGTAAAATGTTGCCTGCAAATATTGCTTTACAAGGTGCATGAGTAATTCGGCAGAACAGGAAACATATCTGTGGAACTTTGGCAGGTTCGGACCAATCATGAGACTGAAACCACAAAGTGGGCCATTTTCAGAGAGGCAGCAACATGTGACAGCGGCACTGACATTCAGGAATATACAGAGTCTGTCATTGGTTACATTAATAAATGCATTGTTGATGTGACTGCGGTAAAAACTGTCAAGAGGCGTGCCAATCAGAAACCTTGGCTAACTGGGGAAGTTTGTTCTCTGCTGTGAGTTCGAAATGCTGCGCTTAAATCTGGGGACAATTCAGCATACAAATTGGCATGGAGTAACCTGTCCCGGGGGATCAGGGAAGTGAATAGGCGGTATGCACAAAAAATAAACAGCCACTTAACAAACGACAAAGACACAGGTCACGTGGCAGAGATTTCATATCATCACTGACTACAAGCGCCCCCCCCCCCCCCCCCCACCACTGTGGGTATGCCAAAATGACCCCTCTCTACAAGACGAACTAAATGAGATGTATGCACCTGTTGAGGCTAAAAATACCACTCAGACACAAGCACTCCTTCCATCACCCAGCGACCAGTCACCCAGGCTGTCCACAGCCGGAGTAAAAAAGCCCTTGGCCAGCGTCAATCCACACTAAGCTGCAGGGCTGGATGACATCCCTAGACGCGTTTTAAAAGACTGCGCAGAGCAGCTGAAAGATGTTTTTGCAGACATTTTTTAACATCTCACTCAGCCAGGCAGTAGTGCCCAACTGCCTCAAAAGTGCATCGTTCCCATCGCGAATAAGCTCAACCCTGCCTGTCTCAATGGCTTTCGTCCAGTTGCTCTCACACCCATATTAATGAAGTGTTTTGAGCGGCTGGTCATGCAGTAAATCAAAAACTGTCTCCCTGCCAACCTGGACCCACTACAGTTCGCTTACAGAACTAACCAGTCCACAGAGGACACTGTCTCTACAACACTCAACCTCACACTATCACATCCCGACCGGAAGAACACCTATGCCAGGATCCTATTCATAGACTTCAGCTCAGCTTTTAATACAATCATTCCACAGCAGCTGGTGGAGAAGCTGAGGCTGTTGAAGGTGGACACTGGCACCTGCAACTGGGTCCTTAATTTTCTGTCGCAGCGGCAGCAGACAGTGAGGGTGAGCAGTCGGACATCAAGAACCATCGCAGCGAGCACTGGCTCACCCAAGCCGGTGTCCGGAGCCCCCTGCTGTTCAGTGTGCTTAGTCATGACTGTACTGTCAGCAATACTCAGCAATAATTATATCAACAAGTTTGCTGATGACACAACAGTGGTTGGTCTCATCAGTGACACCAATGAGTCGGCATACAGGACGGAGGTGGAGCTGCTTACAGAGTGGTGAACATCTCACAATCTCACTCTCAACGTGGGAAAGACAAAGGAGATGACGATCGATTTCAGGAGGGCTGGAAAGCACCATCACACACCGCTGCATATGGATGGTGCTGCTCTGGAGAGGGTCAGCAATGTGACGTTCTTGGGACTTCACCAGGCGGACGACCTGACCTCAATGACCAACACCACGGCAGTCATCAAAAGAGCACAGCAACGGCTCCACCCCCTCCAGAGACTAAGAAAGGCAGGCCTCCCTATTGTTCACCTAACGACCTTTTACAGGGGTACCATTGAGAGCATACTGACCTCCGGTATCACTTCCTGGTTTGGGGGCTGCAAGGCGTAAGAACAAAAACAACTTAGCAGGATAGTGAAGGCAGCCATTTGGATCATTGGTGCTCCACCCCCTTTCCTGTTGGACATCTATCAGAAGCGCAGCATCCGCAGAGCCATCTCCATTATTATGGACCCGTATCACCATTTCTACTACATCTTCTCCATTCTGCCATCTGGGAAGAGGCACAGGAGCATCAGCTGCAGAACCAGCAGGATGCTACGCAGCTTCTTACCACAGGCAATAAAACTGGTAACAGACTGTGTCCCCTCCCCATACATCATACACCAGCACATCTAACCCCGCCCATACTTTGACAGCTAGACACCTGTCTAAGCAAAGCCACTGTTCGGTCCGAATGTCTGTTTGTAGTTCAATTTTTAGGTCTATTTCCGATATGTTAATTTTAAAGTACTATGTGTGTATTCTGCTTTTATTAACTGCACTTGCAGGAACTGATTGAGAAGCAATTTTTCGTTTCTTCTGTGTATGTAAGTACTCAGTGAAAATGAAATTAAAGTAAATACAGAATACTGACTGAATGTTGATTGTGGCGGTGGGTGGATTAAACTGCAGGAGGGGTGGGGCAGGACAATGCCTTCCGAGTGATAGTTGGAGACAGGTGAGGGAGGTGGGATTGATGACCATATGGTTAGAAAAAGGCCAAAGATGAAACGACAAAATATGTGAGATAACGATAGAAGAGGTGAGAATTGTGAAGGCTGAGGATGTAATACAGTGGGAGGGGGAAAGCTAAAAGAAGCATGGATGCGAGATCTTGGGCAAGGTCCATCAAGACCAACTGGATCTTCCGGATACTAACCGTTTTACGTCTCCTCCTCATTCCTACGCTGATCACTGTGCCAAACACATATGATGTCCATTCGGTGCTCGAGGTACGTCGCCCTCTACATTGACGAAACCGAACGTAGACGAAACTACAATTACTGTGAATTACAACCTATTTAAATCCCCTTCCCATTCCCGTAATCACCTTCCTGTGCTGTGCCTCCTCCATTACGAATTTACTCAGATACAAAATAGTACAAACTAGCGCAACAGAACCACCCCCCCCCCCCCCCCCCCCCCCCCCGGCCAGCAATATTGGAATTAGTGGAGAGGTGGAATATTGCGTTGGGTGACCAGCCCTCCCGTGTGATGCTGGGACCCAATGGGTCCCACGTAATGTAGCTTACAATATATATTAATGATTTAGATGAATGGATTGAAAGTAACATAGGCAAATTTGCAGATGACACAAAGCTGGATGGGAGTGTGAACCGTGGGGACGATGCTATGAGGATGCAGGGTTACTTGGACAAGTTGGGTGAGTGGGCAGATGCATGGCAGATGCAGTTTAATGTGATTAAATGTGAGGTTATCCACTTTGGTGGCAAAAACAGGAAGGCAGATTATTATCTAAATGGTGTCATGTTGGGAAAAGGGGAAGTACAACGGGATCTGGGGGTCCTTGTTTATAAATCAATTAAAGTAAGCATGCTGGTACAGCAGGCGGTGAAGAAACCAAATGGCATGTTGGCCTTCATAATAAGAGGAGTTGAGATAAAGAGCAAATGGGTCCTTCACCAGTTGTACAGGGCACTAGTGAGACCACACCTGGAGTATTGTGTGCAGGCTTGGTCTCCAAATTTGAGGAAAGACATGTTTCTTATTGAGGCGTAGGTTCACAAGGTTAATTCCCAGGATAGCGGTCCTGTCATATGCTGAGGGAATTGTGTGGCTGGGTTTGTATATTCTGGAATTTAGAAGGATGAGAGGGATTCTTAAAGAAACATATCTGATTATTTAGGGTTTGGACATGCTCCAGGCAGGAAACGTTCCCGATGTTGGTGGAGTCCAGAACCAGGGGCGACAATTTAAGAATAAGGGGTAATCCATTTAGAACGGAGATAAGGAAATACATTTTCACACAGAGAGTTGTGAATCTGTGGAATTAGCTGCCTCAGAGGGCGGTGGAGGTCGATTCTCTGGATGCTTTCAAGAGAGTTAGATTGAGCTCTTAAAGATAGCGGAGTCGGGTGATATGGGGAGAAGGCAGGAACGGAGTACTGTTTGTGGATGATCAGCCATGATTACAGTGAATGGTCGTGCCGGTTCGCAGGGCCAAATGGTCTACACCTGCACCTATTGTCTATTGCCTATTGTGTAAATGGGCAGAGTCGAAGAGGAACAGAGAAATGGGTTACAGAGAATTGGCGCGAAGAGAAGGGTGGTCAGCGAAGATGTGCAGTGAATTGAAGGTCCGTTAAATATGGCAGAAAGGAGGGTTGATGAAAAAAATTGGCCCTGGAAACGAATGATGGAACCCAACTTTAGTCAATCTTAGAACTAATAGGGCATTCTGTGTGAGTACTTTGCTCGAAGCGGACAGTCCGCACCCTAAATGATACCCTCCATTAAAATTAAAGATGAACAGCAGAACGATTTGCAGAGCAGTAAAATGTATTATAGAAACAGATGCGTGCACCAATTTTCGGTCCCTTTGAAGACTGTCATGGAAATTATCTTCTTCACTTGTTTGCAATAAGGTTGTAATCGACCATACATGTTTGAGCCATTATGGCACTTCCTTCTGTTGGTGCCTACGAAGATGATTTAAAATGAAGCAATCAGACCAATAGCCAATTAGAAGCAGAAAATGAAAGTGTCACGTGATAATATTGTTCTCAGGTACTATTGTTTACTATTTACTGTCGCTATCTATTAGATATAATTTAGAAAGGAGCACAGGCGAGGAACCATGGACAGCAGGACCAAGGTAAATACAAATGAATTTTATCGATATCAAAATAACAATAATAACCTGGAAGCATTCGAGTTCTTTCGAGACCATAGATGCATCAGAGGTGCAGGCGAGTTTTAACTGAATGCGTTACATCTGTATTGACAAAGTAAAGCGAGTTGTGCGTTTGCATTATGTTGCAAGTCTCCATTAATAAAATGGTTGCACGTCTGATGCAGAAATAATCACATGAAAAGCAGGGACTAATCAGACATTGCTAAAGAGAGAGCTTGACGTCGACGGAAATATTGGACAAGGAAGGGAAGAAGGAAATAAGGAAGCGACGGGGGAGGGAGGAATGAGGGAGGAAATGAGGGAGGGAAACATAGAAACATAGAAACATAGAAAATAGGTGCAGGAAGAGGCCATTGGCCCTTCGAGCCAGCACCGCCATTCATTGTGATCATGTCTGATCGTCCGCAATCAATAACCCGTGCTTGCCTTCTCCCCATATCCGTTGATTCCACTAGCCCCCAAAAGATCTATCTAACTTCCTCTTAAATCCATTCTGTGATTTGCCCTCCACTGCCCTCTGTGACAGGGAATTCCATAAATTCACAACTCTTTGAGTGAAAAGATGTTTTCTCACCAGAGTCTTAAATTGCCTCCCATTTATTCTAAGACAGCGGCCCCTGGTTCTGGACTCGCCCAACATTGGGAACATTTTTCCTGCATCTAGCTTGTCCAGTCCTTTTATAATTTTATATGTTTCTATAAGACTCCCCCACATCCTTCTAAACTCCATTGAATACAAGCCTACTCTTTTCAATCTTTCTTCACATGACAGTCCCAGAATCCCAGGGATAAATCTCACTGCCTCAATCCCAAGGATGTCTTTCCGCAAATTAGGAAACCAAAACTGTACACAATGCTCCAGATGTGGTCTCACCAGAGCCCTGTACAACTGCAGAGGAATAAAGGACAGAAAGGGAGGGAGGGAGGGAGGGAGGGAGGGAGGGAGGGGAGGAGGGGAGGAGGGTGGGAAGGGGGAGGGAGGGAGGGAGGGAGCGGGAGGAAGGGAGGAAGGAGGAAAGGAGGGAATTTTGTACTATTCCCGAACCCTATATACAACTTTCCTCAGACAGGCATAGACAAAAAATAAAATATAAAATAGTTCATAGATCAGTGGTGAGTCTATGGAACAAGCCAGTTTATTAAAGGCCTTAGTGGTGTACATCGAGCAACCTTGGAAGCAAGATCAAACTTCTTCAATAAGCTTTTGTACAGAGCATTTCCATGTCTTCATGACACAATGGTTGCTTGTGCGGGTGAAATACACCATGGATCAATTTCCCTGTTACCTTCCTTTTTTGTCTTCCCTAAGAATTAACTCTAATCGTATGTTTCTTGTTGTTTTGAAACTTTCCTCACATGTATCCAACGGACATGAGAGATGTCAGAGAGTAATGGTGGATGGCTGTTTTTCAGCTTGGAAGCCGGTGACCAGTGGGGTGCCTCAGGGATCTGTGTGGGGTCCACTGTTGTTTGTCATGTACATCAATGATCTGGATGATGGGGTGGAAAATTGGATAAGTAAGTATGCAGATGATACTAAGATAGGTGGTGTTGTGGATAATGAAGTAGATTTTCAAAGTCCACAGAGAAATTTGGGCCATTTGGAAAAGTGGGCTGAAAGATGGCAGATGGAACTTATAACCATATAACCATATAACCATATAACAATTACAGCACGGAAACAGGCCCTCTCGGCCCTTCCAGTCCGTGCCGACCATTTGTTTTCCCCTAGTCCCATCTACCTGCACTCAGACCATAACCCTCCATTCCCTTCACGTCCATATACCTATCCACTTTACTCTTAAATGTTAAAATCGATCCTGCCTCCACCACTTCTGCTGGAAGCTGATTCCACACAGCCACCACCCTCTGAGTAAAGAAGTTCCCCCTCACGTTACCCCGAAACCTCTGTCCCTTAATTCTCATGTCATACCCTCTTGTTTGAATCTTCCCTACCCTCAATGGGAAAAACGTGTCCACGTCAACTCTGTCTATCCCTTTCATCATTTTAAAGACCTCAATGAAGTCCCCACTTAACCTTCTGCGCTCCAAAGAATAAAGAACTAACTTGTTCAACCTTTCTCTGTAACATAGTTGCTGGAACCCTGGCAACATTCTAGTAAATCTCCTCTGTACTCTCTCTATTTTGTTGACCATAATTGTGTTATATAGGAGTAGGGAAGTAATGTTAAAATTGTACAAGGCATTGGTAAGACCAATTCTGGAGTATGGTGTACAATTTTGGTCGCCTAATTATAGGAAGGATGTCAACAAAAGAGAGATTGAGGTCTTTAAAATGATGAAAGGGATAGACAGAGTTGACGCGGATAAGCTTTTCCCATTAAGGGTAGGGAAGATTCAAACAAGAGGGCATGACATGAGAATTAAGGGACGGAAGTTTGGGGGTAACGTGAGGGGGAACTTCTTTACTCAGAGGATGGTGGCTGTGTGGAATGAGCTTCCAGCAGAAGTGGTGGAGGCAGGATCGATTTTAACATTTAAAAGTAAAGTGGATAGGTATATGGACGGGAAGAGAATGGAGGGGTATGGTCTGAGTGCAGGTAGTTGGGACTAGGGGAAGGCACGGACTGGAAGGGCCGAGACGGCCTGTTTCCATGCGGTAATTGTTATATGGTTATATGGTTACATGGAGATACCTTACATGTCAGATTCTAATCGCTAGAGGGGGTCCACTTGTAAGTCAAAGTCAAAGTCAATTGTATTCATCACATGCACCCGATGGTGCAGTGAGATTAATTTGCCTTAAAAGAGGTCATTCGTTAACCTTCGGGAAACTTGCCTGGTAGACACAGTGACAAACACGAGCTGTAATAGCAAACAGATAATAATCTGGACAGAGCTGTGGAGGGCTATACTCTCAGCAATAGAATTGAAAGCCTGCTTTTCAGCAGAATGTTTCAGTTTTGATATTCTGACTATATTCTTGGACGTCTTTCTCATCCGGCTTCCTCAGCATGTGAGTCCTAACGTTAACCATTTCATAGCCTACTCATCTTCCTTATAATTCTCAAAATTTACGGCACCATTTTCCCCTCTTGGCAATTGGCTACGCCGAATGTAGGCATATCAAATAACACCCACTAATACATATTCTGGGCCTAATTGATGGCTGTTCTCTTCTCTTCCCACCTATCTAACCTCAGAGTTTTCAAAATATAATATTATTTCCTGTTATACCAAAATACGAAAATCAAACTAAATACAATCAATAACTGTACAAATACCAATACATGTGATAACACCCTAATCCATGGGTCTACATCAGTATTCAGTCCCCAGATCCAGGCACTTTCCCACCAAGCTTGTTTTCTAAATGTCCTCTGCTTCTCTGTCATGCATGCCAATAGTCTTCGTGCTTTCAGACCATTCATGAATAACCATTTCACCCTCCTTCAGCAGCGCCTCCCAATCAGCATGGATGATTGGTATTGTTTGAAGTTTGGTTGCGACAAATCTTTGTAATGTCTCGTCCGAGTCATTCTGCACTACAACCAAGCTTGCAGTTATCGATTTCTCCCTCGACGACACCATTCTTGTCTCCGATAGTGACCTGTGTTGTAAGACGTTGGATTACGACATTTTTGCCAGGTATAATACACGTTCGGTCATTCTCTCCATACCACCTAGCAGAGGTAGCGATATGATACTTTTCCATAAATAGCGCAACACAAACAGAAACGCATTCGGTTTTATATTAATCGCGAGCATACAATTGAGCAATGAGTAAATCAACAATCAGACTCTACCATAATCATTATTTTTTTCTTTGAAATAGATTTTTTCTATCTATCTATCTATCTATCTATCTATCTATCTATCTATCTATCTATCTATCTATCTATCTATCTATCTATCTATCTATCTATCTATCTATCTATCTATCTATCTATCATCTATCTATCTATCTATCTATCTATCTATCTATCTATCTATCTATCTATCTATCTATCTATCTATCTATCTATCTATCTATCTATCTATCCATCTATCCATCTATCCGTCTGTCTGTCTGTCTGTCTGTCTGTCTGTCTGTCTGTCTGTCTGTCTGTCTGTCTCCGTCTGTTTGTCTGTCTGCCTGCCTGTCTGTCTGTCGGTCTGTCTTTCTATCTATCTATCTATCTATCTATCTATCTATCTATCTATCTATCTATCTATCTATCTATCTATCTATCTATCTATCTATCTATCTATCTATCTATCTATCTATCTATCTATCTATCTATCTATCTATCTATCTATCTATCTATCTATCTATCTATCCGTCTATCCGTCTATCCGTCTATCCGTCTATCCGTCTATCTGTCTATCTATCTATCTATCTATCTATCTATCTATCTATCTATCTATCTATCTATCTATCTATCTATCTATCTATCTATCTATCTATCTATCTATCTATCTATCTATCTATCTATCTATCTATCTATCTATCTATCTATCTATCTATCTATCTATCTATCTATCTATCCGTCTGTCCGTCTGCCTGTCCGTCTATCTATGTATATGTCTACCTATCTATCTACCTATCTGCCTATCTACCTATCTATCTATCTATCTATCTATCTATCTATCTATCTATCTATCTATCTATCTATCTATCTATCTATCTATCTATCTATCTATCTATCTATCTATCTATCTATCTATCTATCTATCTATCTATCTATCTACCTACCTACCTACCTACCTACCTACCTATCTCTCTCTCTCTCTCTCTCTCTCTCTCTCTCTCTCTCCCTCCCTCTCTCCCTCTCTCCCTCCGTCTGTCTGTCTGTCTGTCTGTCTGTCTGTCTGTCTGTCTGTCTGTCTGTCTGTCTGTCTGTCTGTCTGTCTGTCTGTCTGTCTGTCTGTCTGTCCTGTCTGTCTGTCTGTCTGTCTGCCTGCCTGTCTGTCTGTCTGTCTGTCTGTCTGTCTGTCTGTCTGTCTGTCTGTCTGTCTGTCTGTCTGTCTGTCTGTCTGCTCTACCACTTTCAGGACACATTGCACCTTTACTCTTCGGGTCTATTCATCTATCCATCTATCCATCTATCCATCTATCCATCTATCTGTTTATATCGCTCTCTGTCTCTCGGCATTCCCGGAATCATTTGGCGTTTTGCAAAGCCAACTGCCTCCGCAGTTCCTCCCTGTTGATAAGGAACACTGGCCCGAAGCAACTCATAATCCAATCTCTCCATAGATGCCGCCTAGCCCGTTGAGTTCCTCCAGTACTGTGTTTTTTATTTATCTCTGAAATAGAAGATAAACACAAAAAGCTGGAGTATCTCTGCTGGATAGGCAGAGTCATTGAATTGAAGGAATGGGTGACGTTTCGATTAGAGGCCCTTCTTCAGACAATCACAAGTGCCCTCACCGACGAGAGTTCACTTCAGTCTGAAGACGGGTCTCGGCCCGAAACGAAACCCATTCCAACGTTCCAAAGTCGCTGCCCGTCCCGCTGACTTACTCCTGCAATTTGTGTCTATCCACCCTCCCGTCTCACCCGTCCATGGAACGGGGTTTCGGGCCCACCGTGTCCGCGCCGAAACATGATGGTTCATACACAAGTTCTAACCTACACTGTAGGGACAATTTATAGAAGCCAATTATCCAACAAACCCGTACTTCTTTGGAATGTGGGAGGAAACCGGAACATACGGTGGAAACCCACACGGTCACAGGGGGAGCTAACAAACTCCGCAGAGGCAGCATCCGTAGTCAGGAATGAACCCGGGCCCAGTGGACTGAAAATGCAAGGCACCGATGGCCGCGGGCATCGTCGGCGCGTGAGACCCCATTTCCGATTCGCGGGGTTCCGGCCCGCTGGGCTGCAGCGCCGGACTGCGAGGCTCCGGCCCGCCGGGCTGCAGCGCCGGACTGCGAGGCTCTGGCCCGCTAGGCTGCACCGCCGGACTGCGAGTCACGGGCATCGCGGCCGCGACCTCAGCTTCTCAACTTCACACCCGGAAAGTGCCGTACTGCACCTAGGGAAGAAGTCTGATTTAGGAATTGAAATGCATCATAACCTCAAATAACCTAATTGCCATGGACGCTATTGGCAAAGTTCCGTTTCATTTCAAGCAGCATCCTTAACAATCCTTTAGATTTCCCCCTTGTATTTGCTATTGAAATTCGTCATTTATTTCTACCCTATATGGAATTTCTTATTTTATTTTCAAGTCAAGAGTGTTTTATTGTCAAATGTCTCAGATAGGAAAATGAAATTCTTACTAGCGGCAGCACAACAGAATATGTAAATATAGGAAATAACGGGAGACGAAAAAAGTTCAGTGTGTGTATACAGATGCATAAATAAATAATAACAAATATAGTGTAATAATAATTGTGAGATATGCGATGTGCTCACAATCACTGCTCAAAGACTAAATCGTGGAAACAAGAGATTCTTTATTTTCGAGTCTGCAGAGTCGGGTGCCTCTCGAAGTTGAGACACACCGAAGTCAGAAGTGTGAATCCCTTTATGCACACAATTCTACATCCAACCTCCCCTCCTTTGACCCGCTCCAATCAGGGTCTGAGGTGGACAACCTGTAGGTACGTCGCCCCAGTACCTCCCATATCATACATCGCATGTCCATGGTAATGAGCAGTTTCTTGACCAGGGGTGTGTTGTAATATTCATTTATTTTATTAAGCATGCTCAGTTGTTCATGACCTACCCTAGTTTTTCTCACCTCCAAGTGAACTCTATCAGATCTCCTATTTCAGCACTAAAGCTAAGCTATAGTGACAAGGGTCCCATCTATCACTCCATTCTACTGATAGGGATCTATCTACATCACTCCCTTTTGCTGCTATACAATGCTATCACTTCATACTCAAGGATGGGTCTGGTAACCTTTGATACACAAATGTGTCAGAACCCTCTCCCTGGCCCCTATCGGTTTGAATCCTCTTTAAAGCCCCTTACAATAGTGGGGTTTAATCACTTTATCCCTCACAATCCTCCCTTTTTCTTTTGCTACGCATCTATTGATTAAACCTCAATTTCAAGCTCCTTCAGTTCAAATTGAAGTAACATTGTCCTAAGCTCATTTTCCTGTAGATCCTGGACCTTCCCTGGTCGCATTATCATTATTTTCTGTATTACCCCTTTCTCCGCCATAGGCATGACTACAGCCTGCACCTGACTTATACTCCTTGTATTAAGTTCCCTTAAACAAGGGATGCAACAGGTGATAAAGATCAGTCCAACCCCTGCACATAGAAACACGAGTCCCACCGTTCTCCACCATGTTCCTCCGAGGATGGAATCCCACCATCGGGTTCCCATAATCGAATTCCACTTCTGTATTGGAACATGTGCCAACTTACGGATTCCTTCTGATATGTCCATCACTGCCTGTCCGTTGTCATCGATGTTTAGGCAGCAATTAGAGAGGTTGAATTTTCCGCATACCCCCCCTTCTTCTGCCAGGAGGTAATCTAGGGCCAACCGGTTCTGGTATATTGCTGCTCTCAACTGTGTCTGCTGCTTTGCCAGCATCTCCAGTGCCCCCGCAGTTTGGTTGGTAATTCCCTCCAGTACTGCCTGAAGTCTTATGATCCGGTTTAACATGTATACCGGGGTTCGGTAGCCCCATGATCCATCCTGTGCCCAAGTGGCTGGTCCATAGTATGAGATGATTCTTGCGGGTGGCATCTTCCCATTCTCCAATGTCTATTTTCCTCTTCTTCCGATATAGGTCGTCAAATACAGATGTTCCTAGTGACCGCCCTTCTTAGGTGTTTCACAGGAAAAATCCCGGTTGTACCAGTCCAATAAAGCAAGTCTAGCTCCAATTTGTCGGTAACACCGAGTATGCCTTGTGTCCGCATATCCATAACAGTCCTTCAGGGGCCGGTCCACTAGAGGTAACCTTGTTCCATATGTTTCGCAATACCGGGATTCCTTGATAAGGGTTGTTCCTGGTGCAGTTCCTTAGTCCAGTCAATTCCATTCCATCGGTCTTCATCAAGACAGTGCAGTTTCTCACGCCTTCCTTAGTTGGATAACATTTAGGCTCCTCTGGCCACCACACTCGGGACTGATTTGGCCACTGCGTGACGATGCGCTGGCAGGGGCTGCTGCCTACTAAAATAGCATCCTTTGCCCAGGGCCTAGCGATACACTTAGTCCCAACCGGAGCGTCTGTCAGGACCCATGCCTGGGGAGACACAAAAAGCTGGAGAAACTCAGCGGGTGCAGCAGCATCTAAGGAGCGAAGGAGATAGGCGACGTTTCGGGTCGAGACCCTTATCTCCTTCGCTCCTTAGATGCTGCTGCACCAGCTGAGTTTCCCCAGCTTTTTGTGTAACCCCTGATTCTCCAGCATCTGCAGTTTCTTCGTTAACCCCATGCCTGGGGATCTCGGTCTTGTCCAACTGTCAGGTTCCACTACATCAGGTCCTATACTTCAACAATGTATCCTCTCGACGGCCAACGAGAGCTCATCAGTGGTCCGCCACAGACCCAACAGTTAGTCACATTCAGGATTCCAGCTATCCGGAGGGCCAAGTCCACAAACAGGTTTTTTTTCCTCCTTCAGGGATCTCAATCTGCTTCTTTATTTCTTCGTACAGTGTCTGGTGCAATTGAGGCTGAGTAGGTGGGGGAAGGGAAGGCTTGGTGACCACTACTTTCGTTAACCTTGTTATTACTTCCTCCTTCATTTTGTCTATTGTCCATCTTAAGGCATGGAAAGGGAGACCTAACTGTCCTGTCTTGGTTATACAAACCCATCTCTCTCCCTTTGGGCAGGTAACGTGCCCTATTTCCTGTCAGTATCTCGTTCCCGTACAGAATTAAAAGATAATTATAATGTCTCTCTCTCACATTGCTTCTCACTTGTGGAACAAACCAACAAATCATCCATATACTATATCAACACTTTCCAAATCTGCCTACAACATCTGATTAAAATCATGGGGCTAGTATTTAAAACCCTGCCGCATCCTAGCCTAGGTGTATTTAATATATCTTCTTAATGTTCTTACGATAGCTATGTTCACCATTATCTTAATATTATTATTATTATTATTATTTCCTGATTACCATACCTGTTCACATCCCCAACATACCTTATCCATTACCTATCTCCTTACTAGCCTTCCTTGACCTCTTCCTTGAGATCCCTCCCTCCCTTGGGGACCCCAGTCCTGTCTGGGCTTATATCCAGTTTTATTTCGCTCCTGATAGGGCATTTGAGGAAACACTCTCCCAAATACATTTATTATTGGCATGGAATCTCTGGCCCCTGTTTGGCTCTGTCATAGGACTCACTGTGTGTCGGTGCATCACTTATTTCAGACTTTTCAACCAGGTCTGTTGTTACTGACAACATTGACTTTCATTTTTCATGCTCTTTCTTTTTGAGCTCTTCAGGTTACATTTGCATCATTTTTCTCTGCACCTCTTCCTGCTGGTCTGCAAGTCTTTTTCCTATCTTTGCGATATTTCTAAACCTCATTGACCAAATGATCACTGAATCAGGGGTGGGAAATACATTACAATCCCACCACCTCCTCCAATCTAGACTTGACTTTAGGAGGAATGACATCCACCACAGTGGTTCAAAATATAGTGTTCATTAACTGGTTGCCTTCTATTTATGTTCAGTTTCCAGTCTCCACCTTTTCAGCTTGTTCTCCAGATAGGCTGCTGGATTTTTGTCTGAGGGCCTGCCGTACCCCCTGCCTGACTGTGTCAAACAGCATGCCATTGTTTATTGCATTGTTCACAGCATTTTTATACCAGCCATCTTAAGGAGTTCTGTCAGTTTAGTGGTTCCTATCACTTTCACCAACAGTGCCTTCAAATCTACCATAGCCAATAATCGTCCTCCAAAGCCATAATCCATGTCCTGCCCCATCAGGAATATTGGGTAAGGTATTTCTTAGCCCTCTCAGTTTATGGGTGCCCCAAAGGATAATCTGTGTCTGGCCTGCTCTTATCTTTTTAAAGCAGTCTCATCAATTTATCCCTCTGCTTCCCAGTTTAATCCTTTTCTGATCTGCCTTCTTTCCCATTCTAAACTCAATGTCTTACTTCTCAGATTGTTTATCCTCCTTTGCAAATTTATTCACCTTCCTTTTAAAATCTTCCACTGACTTCTCGATTCTCATATTTTACCACCACCCCTTCTACCTCGGGGGCAGTCACCACATTCCCCCCTACCCCCGAGATTCTGACTTGTTTTTCACCCAATCCAATTTCTTCTGGTACCTTAGTTCCACTTGATCTCTCCGCTCCCGAATTACCATAAATATCATATCCTCTCCCTGGGGTCCTAATTTCAAGTTTACCAGAGGTTCCCGTGTGTATCCCATACACCCCAGGGAGCAGGACCCCCGACTTCCCTATTCTTCCTCCATGAGTGTGTACGACTGCACCTCCCGTCGTAGCCTGGGACATTCTCTCTTGAAATGACGCTCCTCGTTACAATAGTAACACCGGGATGGCCCCATGTACCACCCTCCTGATCCTTGTCCCTTGTTTTCCCGGGGACCCCAACTTCGGTCCCTCCATTCAACTCTTCTTCGTCCTCTGTCTCTTCCTCTTCCCCTTCTGTTTTCCCACCTTTCCAACTTATCTGTGGCATATAATTCATAATTAACACTTCCATCTTATCACACATTTATCTTGACAGTATCTTCCTTGGGCCACTTCCTCACCAATTTCTTTTTTTTCTCCTCATTTCTCAGAGTGCTTTCTTTAGATACATGGAACTTTTTACTTAGCAATTCAACTGCAGTTATCTTACTTATTGTATTATATTTCTTTGTCCAATATATCAATTTTTTGCATCTTAAAAACAGGTAAAATACAACATATTAAAGCAAACAGTACACCTTTCACGTTTTCTGTCGAACAGGGGCGATCAAAGGTGAATACCTCTTTAACTCATGTTTAACTCATTGTCTGCAAACTCCTTTTTTTTCTCCCCTGGGCCCCATTAATTTATTACCCTTCTCCAACCAGAATGTTTATCTAAACAAACCATAAAAGCTGCTTGTTGTTCAGCAATTAACCTATTTCTAATTTTGTTCAAACCATTTTCCCTCCAATTCCCAAATTCCAATTCCTAGTTTAAATACATACGACTAACAATTTTCCAAATTAACTTTACTGAAAAGAAATCTATAGAAGCCAAGCAACCTACATTTTCCAACTTTCCCCTTTTAAGTTGTGATGATACAAAGCGTTGTCCATTACCTTACAGCTGTTCGTAACCTCCCCCTTTGCTTACAATTTCTTAAAGGAACACACACACCTACCCTTACAGCATGTGGCCTACATCAAACAAACCTATCACATATACAAACTTCCTCATTCATACAAAACCGATTTTTACACACAAACCACATTAGTTCCATTCTTACTTCAATGAGATTGTGTGAAACAACTCAATATTTCTTTCATGTGCTTCTCCTTTCTTGTTTTAACTTTTCCTACTCAAAACATTTGGCACTGTGATTTTCCTTAGATTTTGTGCAATGTCTGAGTGATACTCTGAATATTCTGTACAGCCCAGTGCCACCAGACTGAACTCCCCCTTATTGGTTCCTTTGGTTAATCAAAATAACAGAACTTAATCATAGTCTCCTTATCTTTTACCCCCGGGGCTTCCTTCTCTGCAAGATTGCCACATTCGCCCCAATGGACTATCAGGCAGAATGTGCGCTCTTCATCAGTGTGAGCCTTGACCTGTTTCCCCCAGGACTCTTACTTTCCCCGTTCCGGTTATCTTTATCTTATCGGACTATTCCCGTCCGACAGACCCCCGGTCACCCAGGCAATACTTAATAGTCAGTTTTCTTACCCGGGTCTTGTGCACAAGAATCGCTCGACCGTCCCTTGTTTATTTATCTGACACTCCCTCTAGCTTCCTCAGTCTTTTGCCCGAATTTCACTCACTCAAACCGCCGATGGCAAGCAGGAGATCAGAGACTGCTGAAATCAGCAGGGTGCACCTTCCCTTCCTTCGTTGCCTCCACCGAGCAGCCGGAATGGAGATCGCGGACGAGCCCCCAGTTTGTGAGATATGCGATGTGCTCACAAGCACTACTCAAAGACTAAATTGTGGAAGCAAGAGATTCTTTATTTTCGAGTCTGCAGAGTCGGGTGCCTCTCCAAGTTGAGACACACCGAAGTCAGAAGGGTAAACCCCCTTTATACACACAATTCTACATCCAACCTCACCTCCTTTGACCCGCTCCAATCAGACACTGAGGTGGACAACCTGTAGGTATGTCCCCCCAGTACCTCCCACATCATACATCGCATGTCCATGGTAATGAGAAGTTTCTTGACCAGGGGTGTGTTGTAATATACATTTATTTTATTAAGCATGCTCAGTTGTTCATGACCTACCCTAGTTTTACTCACCTCCAAGTGAACTCTCTCAGTTCTCCTATATAAGCACTAAAGCTAAGCTATAGTGACAAGGGTCCCATCTATCACTCCATTCTACTGATAGGGATCTGTCTACATCACTCCCTTTTACCGCTATACAATGCTAGCACTTCTTACTCAAGGATGGGTCTGGTAACGTTTGATACACAGCTGTGTCAGAACCCTCTCCCTGGCCTCTGTCGGTTTACATCCTCTTTAAAGCCCCTTACAATAGTGGGGTTTTATCACTTTATCCCTCACAATAATAATAAGGCTGTTGCAGTTCAGAATGTATCTGTTGACGAGTGTAATAGCCTGATGGCTGTAAGGAAGTAGCTCTTTCTGAACCTGGACGTTACGGGTTTCAGGGTCCTGTACCTTCTTCTCGATGGCTATGGTGAAATGAGTGTGTGGACAGGATGGTGAGGAACTTCGATGATGTTGCTGCATTTTTGAGGAAATTACGTCGAAAGATCACTTTGATGATGGGGAGGTCAAAGCTGGTGATGGACTGGGGAATGGTCACAACATTTTGCAGTCTTTTCCGCTCCTGGACTTCCAAGTTGCCGAACCAGACCACGATGCAAGTAGACAGTGTGCTCTCTACTGTGCACCTGTAGACGTTCAGTGCAATCCTCTTTGACATGCCGAATCTCCGTAATCTTCACAGGATGCAGAGTCGCCGATGTGCCTGCTTTATAATTGCATCAGTTTGCTGGGCCCAGGAATTTGAAATTGTCGACATTCCCCACCATCGTCCCATTAATGTAAACAGGATTGTGGGTCCTCAACCTTCCCACATAAATGTCCACAATCAGTTCCTTGGTTTTATTGATGATGAGAGCCAGGTTGTTGTGCTGGCACCATTTGGTCAATCGGTGGATCTCACTGTGATTCGGCAAACAACAGTGGTGTCGTCGGTGAACTTGATGATGAAGTTCGCAATATGTCCGGCTATACAGTCATGGGTATAGAGTGAGTAAAGCATGGGGCTGAGCATGCAGCTTTGAGGTGCCCCGTTCTGATTGTTATGAGGATGAAGTGTTTCTGCCAATTCGATCTGACTGTGGTCTGTGGATGAGGAAGTCGAGAATCCAATTGCCGAGTGATGTGCAGAGACTAAGAGGAAAATGTCAAGTGCATTAAAGCCCAGTCCAGTTATTTTAATAAAGTGTAAATATAAATAAGCATTTCCTTGCAGCATTTCTCAGGTTCGTACATGGTTTGTACGACACACAAGAGCATAAATTCCACATAAATTGCACATCAATTATCCAAAACCTCTGTTACAAAGGAGATTGATACAAAATGCTAGATTAACTCAGATGGAACGGGCAGCATCTCAGCTATTCTTTCTCCCCAGAACTGCGACCTGTCCCGCTGAACTACTCTGTCTATTTTCAGATTGCTACTAGTCGCAGGAAACTAGCTGATCCTGACACTGAACATGAAGGTTGTCGACCGATATGTCACCCTTTCCTTCTCTCCAGAGAATCTCCCTGTCCCGTTGAGCTACTGCAGCTATTTATGTATATATTCGGTTTAAACCAGCATTTGCAGTCCCTTCGTATAGGTGTAATCTTCGGCTAGAGGATAGACGCGAGAAGAGGCCATGCCCGGATGGCAAAGACATTTGATGAGGACTCCTCCTCTTTGAGGCAGTGCATTGTGTTGTGGTGCTCAATGGTTGGAGGGGTCGTGCCTGCAATGGACCAGGTTGAATCCAGGTTGAATCAATAAATGGGTGCATTCTCTAGATTCCTGAATGTTGCGACTGCCGGGTAGCCTATTATGTACTCAGTCAGAATAATCTCTACAATCCCTCCTCAAGGGATATTTGGAATGTTTCGTGACATGCCTGGTCTCTGTGATGTTCTCAATTAGTGAAAGTGCCGGTGCGCCTCTGTATACTGCGACCAGAACAGTGCATCTGGGATGTTAGCGCCCAATAAGTCGAATCAGTCAACTCATTCCAAAGGTGGTAAACCAAATATAACTGGTACATTTCCTCCTTGACTTCTGTATTGAACGATTAGTTGCTGATTTGGACGAGCCTTTGAGATCGTTTATCTCTTCTCTGTGCGGTGATGCAGATTGGGCTAAATATTAATTTATAGATCGATGTTCAAAGGTATTAATATAAACCGAGGACTTGGAACTTGCTGATGACTTTGGAGTCGATTGAGTAAAACGCCGAGCTGTTGTCAATGAACAACAGCCTATCTCATGTGGTCCCATTATGTGAATGGCCGAGAGGAGAGAAATCAGCCAGTAAGATAGCAACCTGTCAATGGTGTGCTGAGAGATGCTGCTGTTTTGCTCTGCTCCCGAAGAATGTTTTAATGTGCTAAAATACGAGTTGGAAGGGGGAGTTCTAAAATAGTAAGATTAAATGAGAACTTACCAGTTTGAAGTTTGATCTTTATTTTATGAAGAGTTGCGATGAGGGATTTCGTGAAGACCCCGCCAGGCAGACATGCGCGACATTCTTCAAAGCAGCGGTGTGGAATCACAGAACTACCCAGAAATGAACTAATATAGTAAGATTGAAGAAACTCTATTTACCAGCTGACCTTATAGTAGAGGGTTGGGAGCGGAGGGCTCGAAATCCCTCATCGCAACTCCTCATAAAATAAAGATCAAACTTCAAACTGGTAAGGGTACACAAAAGGTTGGAGAAACTCAGCGGGTGCAGCAGCATATAAGGAGCGTAGAAGATAGGCGACGCTTCGGGTCGAGACCCTTCTTCAGACTGGTCAGGGATCAGGGAAACGAGAGATATAGACGGTGATGTGGAGAGATAAAGAACAATGAATGAAAGATATGCAAAAAAGTATCAATGATAAAGGGAACAAGCCATTGTAAGCTGTTTGTGGTGTGAAAATGAGAAGCTAGTGCGACTAGGGTGGGGGAGGGAGATAGAGAGAGAAGGAATGCCAGAGCCCGAGGGCTGAGGGAGAGGTGGGAAGGGGGGGGAGACAGCAAGGGTTAACAGAATTGAGAAAATTCAATGTTCAAGCCCAAAGGATGCAGACTCCCCAAGCGGAATATGAGGTGCTGTTCCTCCAACTTGCGGTGTTGCTCACTCTGGCCGTGGAGGAGGCCCAGGACCGAGAGGTCGGATACGGAATGGGAGGGGGGGTTGAAGTGTTGCGCCACCGGGAGGTCAGCTTGGTTATTGCGGACTCGTTTAATTTTACTATTTCGTTTCGGAGTCATGTGAGTGACTTTGTGAAGATTTCAAAGCTCTGTGATTACATGCCCTGGATCACGTCCATGCTCACACACTGCCGTAATACTGATGGAGGAAGTATGTTAACGTATTTCAGACTTGAACAAGCTGAAAAATAATAACATTTGTTAATACAACAATAAAACCCCTGAACTCGGGGACAAACGTTTAGGGACAGCACTTAAAACTGAATCCGCCAATGTTGCGGGAGCGGCCACAGGTCTGTTATAAAACCGCTGAAATGTAGTTTCACTGGCCCAGCCCGCTATTGTGAGGACATGATCCATGAACACCTCCATGGTCCTCGCCATTGATGTGGATGCAGCCCTGGTAGAATGACATTTTAAACTGGTAGTGTCTTACCTGCTGCACCGAATACCACCTTGAGCCATCTCCTGATGCCCATTTTCAGACCTGTAGTCGCAGGTCTGTGTAGTTTAAGCAACTCTTCTATAACGCAGTCACATTATTGTGGGTCGAAACCATTCTATCCGGGCAATTCCTGTAGAGTTTGGACCCGTTGTGCTGTCTTCAGTGCCATTACAATCACCACTTTGAAGTTGAATAGCTCCAGTGGTAAATCCGCCAAAGGCGACCAGCTCCTGATTAGGGTCAACACCACCACTTATATCTCTGGTAATATATCGAGGACGGGGAGGGATAGAACATACCCTTCAGTGTGGATACCAGCTGGTGAGATCCCACTCCAATGTTGAGATAGGATGACAGTGCACTCCTTGCACTGTATATGGCACTGTAACTGAGGGACTCATCATAATGCAGGCCCGTGAGGATTCCAGCACATTGGAGATCATAATAGATATGTAGGTGGTCTAGGTCCGACTATGGAAACCTCACATATCCTTATGTGGGTAAGGTACTGCTTCCTAGTGGACTCTCTCTGCACGCTGCTGTATGATGTCCATGGTCCTTTCTGTTGCAGATCTGATTGCGTTTTCTGCAACACCTATCTGATGAAGCAGAATGGGGGAAAGCATAGAAGCCCATTTCCCCCCCAATGTAGCAAGAACGCGTCCATCACCACTGCCCCAGGATCTGGTTCTCAAGAGACATACGTTGGTATCCAATGGTTCAACCTGGATGCAAGGAGGTCAATATCTGGTGTTCCATATTAGGCTATAGTTTTAGCAAATATTTGGAGGTTCAACATCCGCTTGATGTTGTTATTGAATACGTGTGACCTGGTGTCCGCCACTGTATTGAGCTTAACCTGAAGGTACGTAGCTGATACCCAAATATTTCTTCCAATCCACTAGAGCCAAATTAATGTTTCCAATTCATCACAAGATATTGACTTGATACCACCCATAAGGTTTAAATACGCCACCTCAGTGGACGGACATGCGTATGCTGCAGATTAGTGCATTAAGCCCGTAGCCCGTGACATGCTCCCAGCATTTCTAAACAGTTTATACCTTGTGATTGAAGAAAAGTAGACTCTTGCAAATCCCATCTACCACCCCAACTGGAAATGGTGTCGGTCGTTTCGCAACCCTTGGTGCTTGCGTCGGTTTGTAACATGACTAATGGGTTTGATGTAATGATGGGATTTAACAATCTCAAACATAGTTTATCCACTATTGTAGCTCAATTCATGCCTTGATTGGCGGTGGCATAGGCCCGTAAAAATATCCAGCAATCGCTTTTAATGCCGAGATTTTGCTCTTTGCAAGCTTAGATAGTGCAACGGCCCAATTGTGCAGCTAGAATGTAGCTACGTTTAGCAATTATTTTAGCAGTATGTCTAATAGTCGGTTTCCTGGCGCAAGCAAGGCTGTTACATGCCTCCATTATGTCTATAGCTTTGTTCCCTGGGATAGTGACAATCAGCTCCCTTACATCCCAGAATGTTTATAACTGCTCTCCTACTTGTGAGGTTAAACATGCAGTAATTCCAAGAGAACCAGACCCCCTTACTTCCATGGTTACTGGCAGGCATGACGTTCTGGTTCCTGGTGTTCCATTGAATTGTGTTGAGGTGCTGCCAGCGTGTAGGTCTCTCAGGTGGCCCCCGAGGTCTTGCATATGGTGTTTGTCTACGCACTGCCGGCCTGCTGGAAGGAGGTGGGTTCATCAACCCGTCTGCCTTCGCCTCCTAATCCAGGTCCCAGACCTGTTTGAGCAGGTCCTCACCGAACAGCTGTCCCAGTGGTGGCGTTGCATATGCTTAGTACAACCCCGCAAATATGGGGTTTGGAGTCGGTTTGATGGCGATACTCCGGGAAGTGTTAACTTCATGACTAACATTGTAAGAGCATCCTCCTGTTCTGCCATCATTTCCAAGCCGTAACCCAACCTCGCAAAGGCAGTAATCCCCGACGTCAGCAATTTCAGGATGCTTTAGGACCTTCAGCTCCTGTGCCCTATTCCCGGACTGATGTTGCCCCAGATGGGCATGTTGACTCTCGGTACATTCAACGATATGTAGTTGTTTGGGCCTGGTATATGTTGATCACCTCGGTAAAGACCTGTTCCTGCAGCTGGTGTGTTGTGAGGTAGTCTGTGCTGGGCCCCAGGTTTGGGCTGAGTGCTTCGGCTGGGCCAACTTGGAGACTACATTCAGCAATTCCTCCTGGGTTTTCTCAGGTACTGTAGGTTCCTGCTCCAGCCCGTCTTGTGTGTCAGCCACCGATGACGTGGACATGCTGGGTCTCCTGGACTGGAGGACATCTGGTCCAGGTGCAGAGATTGTGCTCCAAGATACGCTCCATCTGAGCCGTGTGACCGCCACCGCATCTACAAATGACAAGTCGACTTCCTCATGTTCTGGAGAATCTCTGAGGCTTCTGTCATTGCCCCGCACCTCGTCGAGGTGATAACAAGGGTGCCTAGACAGGATGTCACTGCCTGCCGCTTCTGCGTGGCTAAGCGACTCCTGCGCGGACCTGCCGCTGGCCCGCCATCTTCCGGGCGGAGGCGGCCCGCTAGACTGATAAGACATGAGCGGTGATGAGTCGGTCCCGGCCGCCGAAGCATGGTACCCCGACGTCCGCGCGGGCTTGCCGCCTGTCCCGACGTTCAGTCATATCCTACCGCTAAAGGAGGGTGCGGTGACAGAGATGAGACTACATCTCGAGCCTACATCTGCATGAGACCGAGATGCAATCTGGCAGGCTCCCCCGGTGGTGAGTCTGTGCCGGCCGCACATGCAGGCTTGCAGACCCAGGCCTCAATCCTTCACCGGTCCATGAACTGGTGGCTGCTCCAGTGGAAAGTCGACCCCGGCTCCTAGAGCGGGGCTTCACCGACTGTTGTGTGATTCTTCCCCTGGTCCTCTCTCTGGTGACCTGCATAGAGGAGGAGAGAGAATGTGCCACCGAGCGGATAACATGTTTACGCACCTTTGCTCCACTGTCCTTATGCTTATATGACAGTGGTAGGGAGTCAGGGTCTTGCCTACCCTGCGGGGGGAGGGACTCAAATAGAGAAGGCAGTAGTCCGTTTGTGAAGCAGGAGGCAGAGAAGAGAAGCAGTCAGACGCAACACCTAGGGATGAAAGAAGAAAAAAATAACAAACGGAGAATAAGAAGTGGAGGGTTTCTTAAATGTGTGAGCAGAGAGACAGAGGGGTGTAAAATGAGGATAGGAGCAATAGGTAGCAAGGTGAAAAGTGGCATGAAAACAAATCCAGGGCAAAAATCTAAAAGGGCCACTTTTCAACATAATTGGAAAAGGGCCAAGAGTGTTGTAAAAACAAGTCTGAAGGCTTCGTGTCTCAATGCGAGGAGCATTCGTAATAAGGTGAATGAGTTGAATGTGCAGATAGCTATTAATAATTATGATATAGTTGGGATCACGGAGACATGGCTCCAGGGTGACCAAGGCTGGGAGCTGAACATCCAGGGATATTCAATATTCAGGAAGGATAGACAGAGAGGAAAAGGAGATGGGGTAGCATTGCTGGTTAGAGGGAGATTAACGCAATAGAAAGGAATGACATTAGCTTGGAGGATGCGGAATCGATATGGGTAGAGCTGCGAAACACTAAGGGGCAGAAAACGCTAGTGGGTGTTGTGTACAGGCCACCTAACAGTAATAGTGGAGTTGGGGATGGCATCAAACAGGAAATTAGAAAGGCGTGCATCGAAGGTAAAACCGTTATAATGGGTGACTTCAATCTACATATAGATTGGGTGAATCAAATTGGCAGGGGTGCTGAGGAAGAGGATTTCTTGGAATGTATGCGGGATATTTTCTAAACCAACATGTGGAGGGACCAACGAGAGAGCAGGCTATTCTAGACTGGATATTGAGTAATGAGGAAGGGTTAGCTAGCAGCCTGGTTGTACGTGGCCCCTTGGGCAAGAGTGACCATAATATGGTTGAGTTCTTCATTAGGATGGAGAGTGACATTGTTAATTCAGAAACATGGGTCCTGAACTTAAAGAAAGGTAACTTTGAGGGTATGAGACGTGAATTGGCCAAGATCGACTGGCAATTGATTCTTGAAGGGTTGACGGTGCATATGCAATGGAAGGCATTTAAAGACTGCATGGATGAACTACAACAATTGTTCATCCCAGTATGACAAAAGAATAAATCAGGGAAGGTGGCGCATCCGTGGATAACGAGGGAAATCATGGATAGTATCAAAGAAAAAGATCAAACGTACAAATTAGCCAGAAAAAGCAGCTTACCAGGGAACTGGGAGAAATTCAGAGACCAACAGAGGAGGACAAAGGGCTTAATTAGGAAAGGGAAAGTGGAGTATGAACGAACACTGGCAGGAAACATAAAAACTGACTGCAAATGTTTTTATCGATATGTTAAGCGCAAAAGATTAGTTAAAACAAATGTAGGTCCCTTGCAGTCAGAAACGGGTGAACTCATCATGGGGAACAAGGACATGGCAGACCAATTGAATAACTACTTTGGTTCTGTCTTCACTAAGGAAGACATAAATAATTTGCCGGAAATAGCAGGGGATCGCGGGTCAAATGAGATGGAGGAAATGAGTGAAATCCAGGTTAGCCGGAAAGTGGTGTTGGGTAAATTGAATGGATTAAAGGCCGATAAATCCCCAGGGCCAGATAGGCTGCATCCCAGGGTACTTCAGGAAGTAGCCCCAGAAATAGCATTAGTGATAATTTTTCAAAACTCTTTAGATTCTGGAGTAGTTCCTGAGGATTGGAGGGTAGCTAATGTAACCCCACTTTTTAAAAAGGGAGGGAGAGAGAAAACGGGGAATTACAGACCAGTTAGTCTAACATCGGTAGTGGGAAAACTGCTGGAGTCAATTATTAAAGATGGGATAACAGCGCAGTTGGAAAGTGGTGAAATCATTGGACAAAGTCAGCATGGATTTACGAAGGGTAAATCATGTCTGCCGAAACCTATTGAATTTTTTGAGGATGTAACTAGTTGAGTGGATAAGGGAGAAGCAGTGGATGTGTTATATCTGGACTTTCAGAAGGCTTTCGACAAGATCCCGCACAAGAGATTGGTATACAAACTTAAAGCACACGGTATTGGTGGTTCAGTATTGATGTGGATAGAGAACTGGCTGGCAGACAGGAAGCAAAGAGTAGGAGTGAACGGATCCTTTTCAGGATGGCAGGCAGTGACTAGTGGGGTGCCGCAAGGCTCAGTGCTGGGACCCCAGCTATTTACAATATACATTAATGCCGGTGTTGCGGACAGCTCAGGGAATAGTGGGTGCTGATTCCCATCCGCAGTCCCCTGGTCCTGGGAGCATATTTCAATGCCTTCATTCTGGTCTCCCATCCATTGTTTCTGTAAGCAAAGTCTAGTACAGAAGCTAAATAGCTCAAGGTTAGTATCTTACCTGAGGGTCTTTATGAGCTTCTGGTGGAGGAGCGCACTCTCTCCCCCCCTCCCCCAGCTCCAATGGTGACCAGACTCTCAGGCGGGACATCGACTGCCGCTAACGGCAAGGCTCCCGCCTGTGCATGAGTCGGAGCCCCCGCTCTGTCTACTACTTCTATAGGGTAGCATAGCCGTTAGTCCATGGTGTACCTGCGGCCTGCGGCGTTGAGACGGAGCTCCTGCTCTGCCTTCGCTGCCTGCGAATGTCAGTCTCTGAGTACAAACCCTCCTACTCCACGGGCTTGTCCAACTGCCGGGTAGTGGTGCCGTCAGCCCGTGGTGACTCTGCGGGCTGCAGTGTAGATTCGGGCTGCCTCTCTGCCGTCGCTGCGCAAATGGTGAGCCCGGAACCTACCAGGTCAACGAGCTGCCCAACCTGCCCGGTGTAAAAATAAAGTCGATGCAACGGGGTAAGTAAAGTCGTCAGCCCACAGCCGTTGCCCCATTACCTGTTAATACAGACAGGGATACGGCAGGCTGTGAAGTAGAGTTGAGTTGGGGCTAGCCCCCACTCCTTTGTTAATGCCGTCAGCCTGCGGTGTCCTGTGAGCTGTGGTGTAGAGTCGGGCTGCTGCGCTGCCGTCGCTCACTGCGTACGGCGAGCCTGCAAGCCCCACTCCTTTATTCATGCCGCCAGCCCGCGGTGTCCTGCGGGCTGCGGTGTAGAGTCGGGCTGCCTCTGCCGTCCTCCGTCGGCGACTGTGAACCCAGACCCACCTGGGTCAACGGGCTCTTCCCAACTCCATTCTGTTAGAGCCGCTGCTGACTGCCCGCATGCCGCGGTCAGCAGTCAGTACCGAAGCGGCCTAGAGTACTCTGTAAAACAGAGTCCTGAAAGTAAAGAAAGATGGCTGGTTAGTTTTTCTCTTACCTGCAGGTCCCTGCAGTAGAGGAGCGGCGCTCCTCACTGCCCGTCGCTCGCATACGGTCGACGATATGTCACGCATGCGTGCCTGGCGGGGTCTTCACGAAGTCACTCACGTGACTCCGAAATGAAATTAACTACCGGAGCTGTTATTTACTTGTGTGTTATCAGAAATGCTGCTGATAATGGAGAATAACAGCAGTTTTAAAAAGAGGGAAACCTCGCCAGAAGCCTGCAAAAGCTGTTGCAAGACCTGTTACAAGAGCCTACTTGAAAAAAACATGAAAAACTCCTGAAGCCCTTCAAATATCAGCTGGAAGATCAAAGAAAGGAAGGACATTAGCTTGGAGGATGCCGAATCGATATGGGTAGAGCTGCAAAAGCCTAAGTGGCAGAAAACGCTAGTGGGAGTTGTGTACAGGCCACCTAACAGTAGTAGTGGAGTTGGGGATGGCATCAAACATAAAATTCGAAATGCGTGCAACAAAGGTAAAACAGTTATAATGGATGACTCTAATCTACATTTAGATTCGGTGAATCCAATTGGCAGGGGTGCAGAAGAAGAGGATTTCTTGGAATGTATGCGGGATAGTTTTCTAAACCAACATGTAGAGGAACCAATGAGAGAGCAGGCTATTCTCGACGGGACTGAGTAATGAGGAAGGGTTAGTTAGCAGTCTTGTTGAGCGTGGCCCCTTGGGCAAGAGTGACCATAATATGGTTGAGTTCTTCATTAGGATGGAGAGTGACATAGTTAATTCAGAAACAAGGGTTCTGAAGTTAAAGAAAGTTAACTTTGAGGGTATGAGACTTGAATTGGCCAAGATAGACTGGCAAGTGATCCTTAAAGGGTTGACAGTGGATATGCAATGAAAGGCATTTAAAGACTGCATGGATGAACTACAACAATTGTTCATTCCAGTTTTCCAGTCAGGGAAGGTAGTGCATCCGTGGATAACAAGGGAAATCAGGGATAGTATCAAAACTAAAGATGAAGCATACAATTTAGCCAGAAAAACAGCCTACCAGAGGGCTGGAAGAGGAGGACAAAGGGCTTAATTAGGAACGGGAAAATAGATTATGAAAGAAAACTGGCAGGGAACATAAAAACTGACTGCAAAAGTTTTTATAGATATGTGAAGAGAAAAAGGTTAGTTAAAATAAATGTAGATCCCTTGCAGTCAGAAACGAGTGAATTGATCATGCGGAACAAGGACATGGCAGACCAATTGAATAACTACTTTGGTTCTGTCTTTGCTAAGGAAGTGTGAGGGATAAAGTGATTAAACCCTATTAAAGAAAGGAGTTTTAAAGGGAATTCAAACAGAGAGGGGCTGGAGAGAGGATTCTGACACAGCGGTGTCTGAAGGTTGCCAGACCCATCCTTGAGTCCTTGAGTAAGAAGTGATAGCATTGTATAGCGGTAGAAGGGAGTGATGTAGAGAGATCCCTATCAGTGGAAGGGAGTGATAGATGGGACCCTTGTCACTATAGCTTAGCTTTAGTACTGGTATAGGAGAACTGAGAGGGTTCACTAGGAGGTGAGTAAAACTAGGGTAGGTCATGAGCAACTGAGCATGCTTAATAGAATACATGAATATTACAACACACCCCTGGTTAAGAAATTGCTCATTACCATGAACATGTTTGAACATGCAATGTATGATATGGGAGGTGCGAGGGGATGTACGGTGGGATGTACCTACAGATTGTGCACCTCCGACCCTGATTGGAGAAGGGTTCGGAGGGGAGGTTGAATGTAAGATTCTGTGTATAAAGGGGGATGATTTATCTGGCTTCGGTGTGTCTCGAATTGGAGAGGCACCCGGTCTGCAGACTCGTAAAATAAAGAAATCTCTTGCTTCCAAGATTTAGTCTTTGAGTATTAATTGTGAGCATAAAGTGTACCTCACAAATTGGGGGCTCGTCCGGGATCGCCACTCCGGCTGCTTGGTGGAGGCAAAGAAGGAGGGGAAGGTGCACCCTGCTGATTTCAGCAGTCTCCGATCTCCTTGCTTGCCATCATCAGTTTGAGCGAGTGATATCCGGTGGGAAAGACTCGGGAAGCAAGAGGGGGTGTAAGGTAAATACGTACCTTATACGAACGGTCGAGCGATTCTTGGGCACAGGACCCAGGTAAGAAAAACGACTATTAAGTATTACCTGGGCGACCGGGGTCTGTCGGACGGGAATAGTCCGACGAGATAATGGGAAACCGGAACGGGAGAAGTAAGGGTCCGGGGAAACGGGATGAGGCTCATACTGATATGGAGCCTAACATTCCGCCCGATAGTCCGTTGGGGCGAATGTTGTATGGATGGGGTGAAGGGAACACCCGGGGTAAGAGTAGAGAAACTATGATAAAGTTTTGTTATTTTGAGTGGCCAAAGGAGCCTATTCGAGGGAGCGCAGTGTGGTGGCCGCGGTTGGGTTCAAATGAGGACTGGGTGAGACAGGCGTTGAATGTTTTTGTGAATGAGAGACAAACGCTGAATCAAATAGAAAAGGAATATGCCCAGTGCTGGAAACCCAATAATGGGATGTTTCCGTTAAAGATGGAAAGAGAGCAGGATGAACCTGACTGGTCACCAATTGGTGATGATCACCTACGGAGACTGCCCCCGCCATATGAATCCCAGCCCCCAAATATATCCCCATCAGCGCCGGCTGCATCTGCCCAGGAGGTCCCACTAAGCCAGAGCGGTAAACCTGTCCGCGTCTGTCTCAGAAGAGACAGAGTATAGAGAATTACAGAAAGTAGAAGGTGAAGAAGAGAGCCAGTCAGATAAGGAAGAGAAAATAAAAAGTGTGGACGAGGATGAGACGGGTGCCCCAGGCAGTAGTCGGAGGACGCGATCTCAAACGAGAGCAGAGGAACAGAGATTAGAGCGGTCTGTTCGAATGAAGCCCCTCCGGGAGGTCCCGTTAGGGGGAAATGCCGGGGGGATGCGATTTGTAAATGTGCCTCTTACCAGTATGGAGTGAGAAACTTTAAAAAGGAGATGAAAAGTTTATTGGAAGACCCCTTGGGACTGGCTGAACAAATAGATCAGTTCCTAGGGCCAAATGTTTATACATGGGAGGAAATGATGTCGATACTGGGAAGTTTGTTTACTTCAGAAGAAAGGCAGATGGTCAGACAGGCGGGAATAAAGGTCTGGGATAAGGGGTTGTCGGCTGACGCGGGAGCAGCAAATGCAGGAGCAGAAAAATATCCGATCACTGCGCCGAATTGGAGTAACCAAACAGAGGAAGGAAGAAAAAGTATGAGAGATCTCAGGGAGATAATAATCAAGGGAATCAGAGAAGCCGTTCCCGAGGGACAGAATTTCGAACGGGCTTTTGAAAATCAGCAGAACAAGGACGAACCTCCAACAGTGTTCTTACAAAGATTAAGGAAGAATGCCCAGCAGTATTCGGGGATAGACCCTGATACGACCGCAGGTCAGCAGTTGTTGAAGGTTAATTTTGTAACAAAATCATGGCCAGATATTAGAAAGAAATTGGAAAAATTGGAAGATTGGAATGAAAAACCATTGAATCAGTTGTTAACAGAGGCTCAAAAGGTATACGTAAGACGGGATGCGGAGAAACAGAAGGGAAAGGTAAAAATGATGTTGCAAGCAGTACAGCAAGGAGTACAGAAGGGGGGAATCGAAGGTGATAGAAGGCCGGGTGCTCGTGGAGACCGGGGAAGAGGAAGCGGTAGTATTGGAGGACGAGGAAGAGGTGAATGGAGGGACCGAAGTTGGGGTCCCCGGGAAAACAAGGAACAAGGATCAGGAGGGTGGTACACGGGGCCACCCCGGTGTTATTATTGTAAAGAGCCGGGTCATTTCAAGAGGGAATGTCCCAAGCTACTTCGGGAGGTGCAGTCGTACGCACTCATGGAGGAAGAATAGGGGAGTCAGGGGTTCCGCTCCCTGGGGTGTATGGGATACACACGGGAACCTCTGGTAAACTTAAGATTAGGACCCCAGGGAGAGGATATGATATTTATGGTAGATTCGGGAGCAGAAAGATCGAGTGTAACTAAGGTACCAGAAGGAATGAGATTGGGTAAAAAAACAAGTTAGAATCTCAGGGGTAGAAGGGAAAGTGATGACATTACCCGAGGTAGAAGGGATGGTGGTGAAATATGAGAATCGGGAAACTACGGAAGATTTAATCTTGGTACCCCAGGCAGGGATACATTTGATGGGGAGAGACTTACAAATCCAATTAGGAATGGGAACAGCCCCCGTAGGGGGACTGATAATAGTCCAATTGTATAAATTGACCACGGAGGACGAGGGAAGAATAGTCCCGCAGGTGTGGGCCAAGGAAGGAAACCGGGGTGGGCTGCAGATCCCACCCTTGAAAATAGCCCTGAAAAAAGAAAGTGAGATAGTACGGGTAAGGCAATATCCAATTTCTATGGAAGGAAGAAGAGGACTTCAGCCAATTATAGAGAACTTACTAAAGGACGGTATATTAGAGAGTTGTATGTCCCCATATAACACCCCCGTACTCCCCGTAAGGAAGACCGACGGGACGTTCAGATTGGTCCAGGATCTCAGGGAATTAAATAAGGTAGTTAGAACGCGACACCCGGTAGTCCCGAACCCGTATACCATAATGAGACGGATACCCCCGAATCACAAGTGGTTCAGTGTGGTAGATTTAAAAGACGCTTTTTGGAGCTGTCCCCTGGCTGAAGAGAGCAGGGACCTTTTTGCGTTTGAATGGGAAAACCCAGAGACCCAAAGGAAACAGCAGTATCGGTGGACTGCACTCCCTCAGGGATTTACAGAGTCCCCGAACCTGTTTGGACAGATATTAGAACAAGTATTAGAGGACGTCCCGAGGACTGATGAGACACAGCTGTTGCAGTATGTGGACGATTTATTACTATCAGGGCAAGAAGAGGAGGCAGTTAAGGACGCAACAATAGCCCTCCTGAACTTTCTGGGGGAAAAGGGGTTGAGAGTGTCTAAAAGTAAATTACAGTTTGTAGAACGAGAAGTTAAATATCTAGGACACCTGATAAGCGATGGGAAAAGGAGAATAAACCCGGAAAGGATAGCGGGAATTGCCGGACTACCAATGCCGAAGAATAAGAAGGAGATTAGGAGGTTTCTTGGACTGATTGGATATTGTAGATTATGGATAGATGACTATACCCGACAGGTTAGGTTTCTATATGATAAATTAGGTGAAGAAAATGATAAAGTAAAGTGGGAATACGGGGACGAACACCAGTTTAGGAAATTAAAGAACAGTTTAATCACTGCCCCTGTACTGGCTCTCCCGTCTATTGACCAGCCATTCCATCTTTTTGTGAATGCAGAAAATGGAATTGCGCTGGGAGTACTGACCCAAGAGAAAGGAGGGAAGCGGCAGCCCGTCGCGTTCCTCTCCAAACTCTTGGATCCAGTATCGCGGGGATGGCCAGTATGTATTCAAGCGGTAGCGGCAACAGCAGTGTTAGTGGAGGAAAGTAGGACATTGACGTTTGGAGGAACTCTGGTGGTGTCCACTCCCCACACGGTCCGGACGATACTAACTCAGAAGTCCAGTCGGTGGTTGACGGATTCTAGGAAGTAGAGTTATCAGAACATGATTGTAGTGAGATAATAGAACTTCAGACCAAGAGTAGGGAAGAATTAGAAGAACGACCGCTCGAGACAGGGGAAAGATGGTTCATTGATGGTTCTTCCCGATGCATAGACGGAAAAAGGTATAGTGGGTATGCTATAATAACCGGAGAAGGGTTTGAAAAAGTGGAAGCAGGCAGGTTACCAGGAAGTTGGTCCGCGCAAACATGTGAACTGTATGCATTACTGAGGGCATTGGAACTATTGAAAGGGAAAGAAGGAACTGTGTATACGGATTCCAAGTATGCCTTTGGGGTGGTACACACCTTTGGGAAAATCTGGAAAGAAAGAGGGATGATTACAGCTAGAGGGAAAGAGTTGGCTCATGAACAGTTAATTGAGAAAGCTTTGGAAGCACTAAAATTGCCAGAAAGAATAGCGGTGGTCCATGTAGCAGGCCACCAGAGAGGGAATTCGCTGGAAGCTAGAGGGAATAGGGCAGTCGATAGTGCCGCTAAGACAGCGGCGACGGAAGGAACGGTAAAAATGCTGTCTCTAATACCGTTGAGAGAGGGAAAAGAGAAGATACCTGTATTCTCGCGGGAGGAGGAAGATAAAATGAATGAGTTGGGTGCCCGGCACTCCACGGACGGGAAGTGGTGGACGCCGGACGAAATAATTACTAAAGGATTGACGAGGGATTTGATTAGACAACTACATTCGCAATCGCACTGGGGAGCTCAGGCTCTGTGCGACACGATCCTACGAACTTATGCCTGTAGAGGCATTTATACTTTAGCCAAGCAGGCGGTGTCTAGTTGTCTAGTGTGTTAAAAGGTGAATAAGAAGGTAATGAGAGCTGTCCCAGGGGGAGGACAACAATTGGCCATTAGACCCTTCCAGAGAATACAGGTAGACTTCACAGAATTACCAAAAGTACAGCAGTGGAAATATTTTCTGGTTATAGTGGATCACTTCACCAGGTGGGTAGAGGCATTTCCCACGATAAATGCCACTGCCCAGGCAGTTACTAAGATACTGCTGGAACAAATCATCCCACGATATGGAGTAATTGAATCCATAGACTCAGATCGAGGAACACATTTTGCTTCCAAGATGCACCTATTAATTTGTCGCGCCTTGGGAATAAACTGGAAGCTGCATACTCCATGGCACCCCCAGAGTTCGGAGAGAGTGGAGCGGATGAATGCCACTCTAAATATACAGATAACTAAATTAATGGAGGAGACGGGGTTACCCTGGACTAAATGTCTACCAATTGCTCTATTGCGAATACGGACGGCACCACGAAAGGATATTGCGGTGTCTCCCTATGAAATGTTGTTTGGATTGCCTTATTTTGGGAAGGTGGAAGGCACACCAACCTTTGAGGGAGGTGATGTATTCTTCAGGAACTATTTACTGGCAGTGTCCCGTTCCCTTACAGAATTAAAAGCTAAAGGATTATTGGCTCAAAGCCCGCCACTTGACTTTCCAATACATGCTGTAAAGGCCGGCGACTGGGTACTGGTCAAAAATTGGAAGGAGGAGAAACCCCAGCCCAGGTGGACTGGACCGTACCTAGTATTACTGACAACCGAGACAGCAATACGAACAAAAGAAAAAGGGTGGACCCAGGCGATCCGGGTTAAAGGACCCGTCGATCCACCCGTTCCTGAGGAGGAGGAACAGTGGATGGTGAAGCCGGGAAGTAAACCCCTAACAGTAACTTAAAAAAAAAAGCATTGAATGTATAACTGACAGTATGAAAGGAGCAGTCGTGGCATTGTTTGCTTTGTATGTAATTGTTGTAAAAGGTATTAATAATTGTGATAAATGTTATCATCCTATTCAATACAGAGGGGTAATAACCAGATCATTTACCTATCATTCCCATGTGAACAAAGTATGCCATGACCGAAAGACTAGAACCATTTGTGAAGAGGGGGGAAAGGAGTATTTGATGGCAGGCAATAGGGGGTATATAGGGAAGTTTGGGGCCGTTACCTGCCGAAGGGGAGAGAGATGGGTTTGTGTACAGTTAGTTTTCTCTTCTCAGATCGTAAAATGGGCAATAGATAAGACGAAGGAGGAAGTAATAAAAGAGGTTACTAAGGTAGAAGTCACTAAGCCTCCCACTCCCCCACATACTCAGCCTCAAGTGCACCAGACAATGTACGAAGAACTAAAGAAGCAGATCAAAATCCCTGAAGGAGAAAAAAAAATGTTTGTGGACTTGGCCACCCGGATAGCTGGAATCCTGAATGTGACTAACTGTTGGGTGTGCGGAGGACCACTGATGAATTCACGTTGGCCGTGGAGGGGATCCATTGTTGAAATATGGGACCTGATAGGGTGGAACCTGACAGTTGGACAAGACCGAGATCCCCAGGTATGGGTCCTGGCAGACGCTCCGGTCGGGACTCAGTGTATCGCTAGGCCCTGGGCAAAGGATGCCGTCCTAGTAGGCAGCAGCCCCTGCCAGCGCATCGTCACCCAGTGGCCAAATCAGTCCCGAGTGTGGTGGCCAGAGGAGCCTAAATGGTATCTAACTAAGAAATATGGGAAAAACTGCGCTATCCGGATGGAGATCGATGGAGTGGAATCAGCCGGACTATGGAACTGCACCGGGGATAACCCTTATCAGGGGATCCCAGTATTGCGAGATATATGGAACAAGGTTGCCTCTAGTGGACCGGCCCCTGAAGGACTGTTATGGATATGCGGATACAAGGCATACTCGGTGTTACCGATGAATTGGAGTGGGACTTGTTTTATTGGACTGGTACAGCCTGGATTCTTCCTGTTAAACACCAAAGAAGGCCGGTCGTTAGGAACACCTGTATTTGATGACCTATATCGGAAAAAGAGGAAAATAGACATTGGAGAATGGGAAGATGATGAATGGCCACCAGCAAGGATCATCTCATACTACGGACCAGCCACTTGGGCACAGGATGGATCCTGGGGCTACCGAACACCAGTATATATGTTAAACCAGATCATAAGGCTACAGGCAGTACTGGAGGTAATTACCAACCAAACTGCGGGGGCTCTGGAAATGCTGGCAAAGCAGCAGACGCAGATGAGAGCAGCAGTTATATACCAGAACAGGTTAGCCCTAGATTACCTCCTGGCAGAAGAAGGAGGGGTATGCGGGAAATTCAACCTCTCTAATTGCTGTTTGAACATCGATGATAGAAACATAGAAACATAGAAACATAGAAATTAGGTGCAGGAGTAGGCCATTCAGCCCTTCGAGCCTGCACCGCCATTCAATATGATCATGGCTGATCATCCAACTCAGTATCCCGTACCTGCCTTCTCTCCATACCCTCTGATCCCCTTAGCCACAAGGGCCACATCCAACTCACTCTTAAATATAGCCAATGAACTGGCCTCAACTACCCTCTGTGGCAGAGAGTTCCAGAGACTCACCACTCTCTGTGTGAAGAAAGTCTTTCTCATCTCGGTCTTAAAGGATTTCCCCCTTATCCTTAAGCTGTGACCCCTTGTCCTGGACTTCCCCAACATCGGGAACAATCTTCCTGCATCTAGCCTGTCCAACCCCTTAAGAATTTTGTAAGTTTCTATAAGATCCCCTCTTAATCTCCTAAATTCCAGAGAGTATAAACCGAGTCTATCCAGTCTTTCTTCATAAGACAGTCCTGACATCCCAGGAATCAGTCTGGTGAACCTTCTCTGCACTCCCTCTATGGCAATAATGTCCTTCCTCAGATTTGGAGACCAAAACTGCACGCAATACTCCAGGTGTGGTCTCACCAAGACCCTGTACAACTGAAGTAGAACCTCCCTGCTCCTGTACTCAAATCCTTTTGCTATGAAAGCTAACATACCATTCGCTTTTTTCACTGCCTGCTGTACCTGCATGCCTACTTTCAATGACTGGTGTACAATGACACCCAGGTCTCGCTGCATCTCCCCTTTTCCCAATCGGCCACCATTTAAATAATAGTCCGATAATGGACAGGCAGTGATGGACATATCAGAAGGGATCCGGAAGTTGGCACATGTTCCAATACAAAAGTGGAATTCGATTATGGGAACCCAATGATGGGATTCCATCCTCGGAGGAACATGGTGGAGAACGGTGGGACTTGTGTTTCTATGTGCAGTGGCTGGACTGATCTTTATCCCCTGTTGTATCCCTTGTTTTAGGGAACTTATTACCAGAAGTGTAAGTCAGATGCAGGCTGTAGTCATGCCTATGGGAGAGAAAGTGGAAATACAGAAAATAATGATAATGCGGCCAGGGGAAGTTTATGATTTACAGGAGGAGAAGGTTAGGACAATGTTACGTCAGTTCGAGTTGAAGGAACTTAAAATGAGGGTTTAATCAGTGTATGCGTAGCAAAAGAAAAAGGGAGGATTGTGAGGGATAAATTGATTAAACCCTATTAAAGAAAGGAGTTTTAAAGAGAATTCAAACAGAGAGGGGCTGGAGAGAGGATTCTGACACAGCGGTGTCTGAAGGTTGCCAGACCCATCCTTGAGTCCTTGAGTAAGAAGTGATAGCATTGTATAGCGGTAGAAGGGAGTGATATAGAGAGATCCCTATCAGTGGAAGGGAGTGATAGATGGGACCCTTGTCACTATAGCTTAGCTTTAGTACTGATATAGGAGAACTGAGAGGGTTCACCAGGAGGTGAGTAAACTGATCATGAGCAACTGAGCATGCTTAATAGAATAAATGAATATTACAACACACCCCTGGTTAAGAAATTGCTCATTACCATGAACATGTTTGAACATGCAATGTATGATATGGGAGGTGCGAGGGGATGTACGGTGGGATGTACCTACAGATTGTGCACCTCCCGACCCTGATTGGAGAAGGGTCCGGAGGGGAGGTTGAATGTAAGATTCTGTGTATAAAGGGGGATGATTTATCTGGCTTCGGTGTGTCTCGAATTGGAGAGGCACCCGGTCTGCAGACTCGTAAAATAAAGAAATCTCTTGCTTCCAAGATTTCGTCTTTGAGTATTAATTGTGAGCATAAAGTGTACCTCACAGGAAGACATAAATAATCTGCGGAAATAGCAGGGTACCGGGGGTGAAATGACATGGAGCAACTGAGTGAAATCCAGGTTCGCCGGGAAGTGGTGTTAGGTAAATTGAATGGATTAAAGGCTGATAAATCCCCAGGGCCAGGCTGCATCCCAGAGTACTTAAGGAAGTAGCCCCAGAAATACTGGAAGCATTAGTGATAAATTTTCAAAACGCTTTAGAATCTGGAGTAGTACCTGAGGATTGGAGGGTAGCTAAAGTAACCCCACTTTTTAAAAAGGGTGGGAGAGAGAAAACGGGCAATTACAGACCAGTTATTCTAACATCGGTAGTGGGGAAAATACTAGAGTCAGTTATTAAAAATAGGATAGCAGCACATTTGGAAAGTGGTGAAATCATTGGACAAAGTCAGCATGGAATTATGAAAGGTAAATCATGTCTGACGAATCTTATGGAATTTTTCGAGGATGTAACTAGTAGCGTGGATAAGGGAGAACCTGTGGATGTGTTATATCTGGACTTTCAGAAAGCTGTCGACAAGGTCCCACATTGGAGATTAGCAATCAAACTTAAAGCACACGGTATTGCAGGTTCAGTGTTGATGTGGATAGAGAACTGGCTAGCAGATAGGAAGCAAAGAGTAGGAGTAAATGGGTCATTTTCAGAATGGCAGGCAGTGACTAGTGGGGTATCGCAAGGCTCAATGCTGGGACCCCAGCTATTTACAATATACATTAATGATCTGGATGAGGGAATTGCATGCAACATCTCCAAGTTTGCGGATGACACGAAGCTGGGGGGCAGTTTTACCTGTGAGGAGGATGATAGGAGGCTGCAAGGTGACTTTTGATAGGTTGGGTGAGGGGGCAAATGCATGCCAGATGCAGTATAATGTGGATAAATGTGAGGTTATCCACTTTAGCGGCAAAAACAGGAGGGTAAACTATTATCTGAACGGAGGCCGATTAGGAAAAGGGTAGATGTAACGAGACCTGGATGTCATGGTACACCAGTCAATGAAAGTCGGCATGCAGGTGCAGCAGGCTGTGAAAAAAGCGAATGGTATGTTGGCAATCATAGCAAAAGGATTTGAGTACAAGAGCAGGGAGGTTCTACTGCTGTTGTACAGGGTCCTCATGAGGCCACAACTGGAGTATTGCGTACAGTTTTGGTCTCCTAATCTGAGGAATGTCATTCTTGCCATAGAGGGAGTACAGAGAAGGTTCACCAGACTGTCTCCCGGGATGGCAGGACTTCCATATGAAGAAACTGCATAGACTCGGCTTGTACTCGCTGGAGTTTAGGAGATTGAGGGGGGATCTTATAGAGACTTACAACATTCTTAAGGGGTTGGACAGGCTAGATGCAGGAAGATTGTTCCCGATGTTTGTGGAACTCCAAAACAAGGGGGTCACAGTTTAAGGATAAGGGGGAAGTCTTTTTGGACCGAGATGAAAAAGATCATTTTTCACACAGAGAATGGTGAGTCTTGTGGATTTCTCTGCCACAGAAGGTAGTTGAGGCCAGTTCATTGGCTATATTTAAGAGGGAGTTAGATGTGGCCCTTGTGGGTAAAGGGATCAGGGGGAATGGAGAGAAGGCACGTACAGTATACTGAGTTGGATGATCAGCCATGATCATATTGAATGGCGCTGCAGGCCGCAAGGGCCGAATGGCCTGCTCCTGCAACTATTTTCGATGATTCTATGATTCTATAAGAAGAAGCTGACTCTCGAAATCCTTCTAGAGAAATGACTTAAATGGAGGAACAAAGGGAACAAATGGAACAACTGGAAAAGTTAGTAACAGCTTCAGTAACAGCTTCAGTCACTGATACTATTTCTAAAGTGAGGGGGATGTCACGCTGGACAGAAGCCTTCTGAAAAAGTGGGGCTAGTGGAGTCAAGGGATATGGGGAGAAGGCAGGCACGGGTTATTGATAGTGGACGATCAGCCATGATCATATTGAATGGTGGTACTGGCTCAAAGGGCCAAATGTCCTCCTCCTGCGGCTAATTTCTATGTTTCCAAGTTTCTCCAAAGCTGGATGCAATGCTCAAGTCTACTGATGCGGCTATGGAAGGAATGGATAATACGATAACCGAGATGACTAAGGAGATAAAGAGACTAAAAAAGGAACAATAAAGCTCTTGGTGGGAACTTGCTAAAATGAAGATTAAATGTCTGGACTTGGAAGCGAGGTCGAGGAGGCAGAACTTAAGAATAGTTGCAGTAAAAGAAGGAAAGGAGAGTGGACAAAACCTTCAGGAGTTTGCTGGCAACTTACTTAAACAAGTACTTAAGCTGCCTGAAGCCCCCGAGAATAAATGTGGCTCACCGGGTTCAACGTGAGGCTCAAGAAAGTCCAACTGCCCCGCCCACAAAACAGACTATTGTGAACTGCTATGACATTTCAAACCTGGAAGGAATTATGAAACAGTTTCCATATGGAGCGAATTTGATATTTGGAGAAGATAAACTAAGATTCTTCCGTGATTTTCTTGCTGAAGTCATGGAAAAGAGGGACAAGTTCACAAAGACAAGAAGGCTACTGAAAGAGGTTTCTGGAGTTAGATATGGAATAGTATATCCTGTGAAAATTAGAAATACTTATAAATCTGTTGAACGTGCTTTCACGGATCCAGAAGAGGCATTTAAATATGCACAAAGTATCACAGAAGAGGACTACTGATTATCAAGAGTCAGTCTTCCACAATAACACAGAGGAGAAGCGGCGAAGAAAGGACTGTGTTTATTTTTGTTTAATATACAAAAAAGACTGCTCTGGTCAAGATGGCGAACTTTCCTCCAGGCGTTGTCTAGACATTTTAGCTTTGGAATGTTACCTCATGGTCGGACTTCTTGTTTCACTTCAACAAAGGACTGGAAAACAAGAAAAATCGTGGTGGGGGGAAAAAACGGAATTTTCGAATATGGAAAAATATTATCAATTGACTTGTATAAAGAAATTTATGATTTAAGAAACATACAATTATATACTAACAAAAAATATAACTAATAAAATGGTGTAATTTTAAGGCACAGCGTAATAATGACTGATGTTTATTTCATGATATTAATTATTTGCTAAATATAAGAATAACGAGTTAAATATGGTCTGAGTTCAAGTAGATGGGACTAGGGGAAAACAAATGGTCGGCACGGACTGGAAGGGCCGAGAGGGCCTGTTTCCATGCTGTAATTGTTATATGGTTATATGGTTATACTCAAATTCTGGAAAAAACGCAACCATGCCATCGTTCAAAATGTGGATTTCAACTTTGCCGGAAACGCAACATCTTGAAGAAATGAGATTCCTCCTACTAGACAAAGTATACCAATTCTTAAAGACTTGGTCTCCTTTTATCAATTTTTTATAAGCATATGGTGCAACATGACACAACCTTGGAAATTAAATGGTTCAGAACCGGGTGACGGATGGGCAAAAATACGAAATAGGTAGATCTCCTAATTTGTCTTTTCTCTACGTTTTCTTTTTCTTTCAATCTTTTTAGCATTTCATCTCCGTTCTTTATTTATTTCGCTATCTGTTTCTACTCGCTTGTCTATCTGTTCCGACATTCACTATTTCCTTTTTCTTTCACTCTTCTTTAATTATTAAATTAAAAATACGAAGTTGTACAAGAATGGTAATATGTCTGTATGTGGTACTCAAGTACCACACTATTGTACTTACTTCTAACAAAAACATTTTTTAAATTAAAATAAAAATAATAATAATAAATAAAACAGGTAGCAACCTGTTGACCTGTTGTGGAGATAAAAAAAAATACGCGTATTCATGTCATGTATGAGATTGAGACTAGCCATGTACAGCTCAATTTGCTATCCCTGCAATTAATACAGAATGTGGATGTCTGTTGAGTTACGTTTCCGCGAAACTTTAAAGCCGAACATCTCAGGACCAAAACCAACACCTACTAACTACAGATTAAAGTTTCCACCGTCCTGTGGCATTGGCTGCATCAGAAACTGCTCCACCATCGATGCATCATAAGAAACATTTTATCGTGATGCATCACAGCTTGGTTTGGGAGCAGCTTCATCAAAGTTCGCAGGAAATTGCAGCGAATTCTGGACGCAGCGCAGACCATCACACAAACCAACCACCATTTGATTGACTCCATTTATACCTCACGCTGCTTCGGTAAGGCCAGCAGCATAACCAAGCACGAATTGCGCCTTGGCCTCCCCTCATCCATCAGGCAAAATGTATAAAAGTCTCAAACAACCGATCATAACCAGAGAGTACTGCGGAACTACGGTCTACCTCATTTTTTGACACGGATTATCTTTGATCGGACGGCTGGCTACCATGTGGCTCCACGCTCTAAATAGCTCGACTGCAATCATGCATTGTATTTCTGATGACTGATTAGCACGCAACAAAAGGAGGTCACTATACCTCGGTACACCTGTCCATAATCTAAACTAAATAAATTAAAATAAACCGATAGAATGCTTCAAAATTATTTTTACAAATGTTTATATAGACAAGGATTATTCAAGGTTCCGACAGAAATAAACTTTTGCACTACTTTTTATCAGACATTTTCATTTCCGGCTTAATTCAAATTCAAGATTACAGCTCTGACTCCATGTGAAGAGATCCTCCATTACTATCTTGTTCCTCAGTGATTCATCAAACAATCGTGATATCGTCAGCGAATCTAAAGACAGGGCTTGAACTGCCGTGTGGCTTCAGTGTCATTTGTATGGACGAGCGTTAAACACCAACTAAAGGTTCTCCTGTCCTTGTGGTTATCCAGGATGACGTGTGTTTATAATTAGTACTGATTATCATCTGTTGATGAGGAAGTCGATACACATGCATCGGGATGAGCAGAGCCCCATTTCCCTGTTTGGTAATATCTACAGTTGGTGTCGGTGTTGGAAGCTGATTTGTGGTCGATGATCAGCAGCCTGACGTGCACGTTCGTATCAAGCGAGTGATCCAGTGTGGAGTGAAGAGCAAGCGAGATCGCATCTCCCGTTAAACTATTGTGGCGGTAGGTAATTTGCAATGGGCCCAGGTCCTGGCTGTGTTAGCGTCATTACCAATGTCTCATGCACTTAAACGCCACGGAAGATAGTGCCACGGGTTAAGAGTCATCGATGCCTATCACCCAACGTTTCCTGGATAACGTATTATTAGCGCTGTTTTGAACCGTATGCGTAGCTGGAACTCAATGATGAGAGGATGATGATCTCCGAAACACTGCAGCCAGTTGGTCTGCGCTGCTCGCAACAACACGGCCAGGTGTTCCGTCAGGAGGGGTATTTTCTGTGGGTTCACCCTAAGGAATGATTTTCTGACTCCATTCATTCCTCGTGAATGGGGATTTTGTGCATTGATCCCCGCATTTTGATACAGAATCATTTATTGTGCTCTGTACATCTGCAATATAGTGATGCCTGTTACAATTAAAAACATGTTTCGTTTATCCAACATTGCTTTGTATACTGCTATCAATACCATATTCTCACTCGTTTATTTTAGCCATCTCATTCCTCTTCAATATAATCACAGAAGCATTGGCTTTTCGTTGTTGATGTTGCACCTACATTTCCAATTAAAATCATTTTCTGTTTTCCAATGAAGTATTTTGTCTCAAAACGGATCATAAATTAATAAATGCAATCCATACAATGGGGCAACATGTGGAGCAAATCAGAACATTAATGAGTACAAAATATAGTCTATTGCTATTGCAGTATTCCAGTTCCTGATGAAGATGTCCAAAGACGTGAGGGAGGAGCTGGCCAAATTTGACTGGAAAGTTACACAAGCAGGGATGACAGTGGAACAACAATGGCAGATATTTCTAGAAATAATACAGAAGTTGCAGGATCAGTTCATTCCTAGGAGGAAGGGGCGACCATGGCTGACAAGGGACGTCAGGGACAGTATAAATATTAAAGCGAACAAATACAATGTAGCAAAGATGAGCGGGAAGCAAGAGGATGTTTAAAGAACAACAGAAGATAACCAAAATGACAATACGCGGAGAAAATATGAGGTACGAAGCTAAGCTAGCCAAGAATATAAAGCAGGATAGTAAAAGCTTATTTAGATATATGAAGAGGAAAAAAAAAGTTTAGACCAAAGTTGTACACTTCAAGACCGAAAAAGGCGAATTTATTATGGGGAACAAGGAAATGGCTGATGAGTTGAATAGGTACTTTGGATCTGTCTTCACTGAGGAGGTCACAAACAATCTTGCTGATATAGTAGTGGCCAGAGAATCTGGGGTGATGGAGGAACTGTAGGAAATATACTTTGGGCAGGAAATGGTGTTGGATGGACTGATGGGACTGAAGCCACTTTCTTAAGTACCCTGATGGTCTGCATCCCAGGGTACTTAAGGAAGTGGCTCTAGAAATCGTGGATGCATTGGTGATAATTTTCCAATGCATCCATACAGTGGGTTGGAGGGTAGTTAATGTTATCACATTTTTTAAGGAACACGGGAGAGAGAAAACAGGGAATTATAGACTGGTTAGCCTGACATCGATGGTGGGGAAGATGCTGGAGTCAATTATAAAAGATGACATAGCCGAACATTTGGATAGCAGTAAAAGGATCGGTCCGAGACAGCATGGATTTACGAAGGGGAAATCATGCTTGACTAATCTTCTGGAATTTTTGAAGATGTAATTAGGAAAATGGACAAGGGAGAGCCAGTGGATGTGGTGTACCTGGTCTTTTTGAAAACGTTTGATAAGGTCCCACATAGGAGATTAGTGGGCATAATTAGGGCACATGGTATTGGGGGTAGAGTGCTGACATGGATAGAGAAGTGGTTGACAGACAGGATACAAAGAGTAGGGATTAACGGGTCCCTTTCAGAATGGCAGGCAGTGACTAGTGGGGTACCGGAAGGCTCGGTGCTGGGACCGCAGCTATTTACAATATACATCAATGGTTTGGATGAAGGGTTTCAAAGTAACATTAGCAATTTTGCAGATGACACAAAGCTGAGTGAATGTGTGAACAGTGAGGAGGATGCAATGAAAATGCAGGATGACTTGGACAGGTTGGGGGAGTGGGCAGATATATGGCCGATTAAATTTAATGCAGATAAATGTGAGTATATCCACTTTGGTAGCAAAATCAGGAAGGCAGATTACTATCTAAATGGCGTCAAGTTGGTAAAAGGGGTAGTACACCGGGATCCGAGGGTCCTTGTACATCAGTCTATGAAAGTACGCATGCAGGTACAGCAGGCAATGAAGACATCGAATGGTATGTTGGCCTTTATAACTAGAGGAATCGAATACAGGAGCAAAGAGGTCCTTCTGCAGTTGTACAGAGCACTAGTGAGACCACACTTGGAATATTGTGTGAAGTTTTGGTGCCCAAATTTGAGGAAGGATATTCTTGCTATTGAGGGAGTGAAGCGTAGGTTTACAAGGTTAAATCCCGGGATGGCGGGACTTTCATATGCTGAGAGAATGGAGCAGCTGGGCTTGTATAACTCTGGAGTTTAAAAGGATAAGAGCGGATCTCATTGAAACATATAAGATTGTTAAGCGTTTGGACATGCTAGAGGCAGGAAACATGTTCCCGATGTTGGGTGAGTCCAGAAGCAGGGGTCACAGTTTAAGAATAAGGAGACGAGGAAACACTTTTTCTTACAGAGAGTGATGAGTCTGTGGAATTCTCTGCCTCAAAGGGCAGTGGATGCAGGTTCTCTGGATGCTTTCAAGAGAGAGATAGAAAGGGCTCTTAAAAATAGCGGAGTCAGGGGATATGGGGAGCAGGAACGGGTTTCTGATTGGGGATGATCAGCCATGATCATATTGAATGGCGGTGCTGGCTCGAAGGCCAGAATGGACTACTCCTGCACCTATTGTTTATTGCCTGTTGTCTATTGACCGCAAAGTGGTACTTTGATGATTGGGAGGACAACGCAGCTTGTTGGAAGATCGTGGTGGATTTTGATAGCAGAAGGAATGAAATTGTTTCTGTTTGATCGTACACATTTTCAAACGAATCCATTTTCTGCTTTATATCAGCGAGGAAAAAAAATGAGTTAGTGATTTGAAAACAGACCCTGAATCTTGTTCACTGCTTTTCCGGGGCAGCGTGAAGTCCACATGCAGTTAATAGTGGGGAGTGTAGTCCGAATGTTGGATTGTGCTACATATAAAACTCTTCTCAATTTCCGACGATAATGTATAAACGAGAAATGATGCAATCTTTATAGTACGTCTTCCACCGTGCAGCTGCAGAAGTGTTTGAGATTCGTCGGAGACATTTCAAATCCTTAAAATCCTGGGGACGAAGAAGCGTTGACGTGCTTGTGTGGCTGTCATTTCCAATGCCGTTTGTCCAGGAGAGACGGATGTACTTACGTCCGGGAACTTGAACCTATCAACAATTTACACGATAGACAATAGACAATAGACAATACACTTTAGAAAAATTCATCACACAGGATTAATATTCTCTCTTTTTCCTTCATGTTCTCCGTCTCGTCAATTTTCAAGACACGCCCACTGCATTCCTGATATCTGCTGAATAAATATGTTCCGGATCCGTGAATGTTCGAGCCTATATCGTCCTTCAATATTGCAATATACCAGTCCTATTTTCAGTTGAACCGTCCAACCTATTTTCCCTTTTCGTCTTTTCCTTGGACATATTTGTAAAATGCCGAATATTCAGTTCGTTTTTTTTGTTTGTTTATTTTTGTTTGAAGTAAGTACAATAGTGTGGTACTTGAGTACCTAATACATATATACATATTTCCATTCTTGTACAACTTCATACTTTTGATTTAATAATAAAAGAACAGTGAGAGAGAAAAGAAATAAAGAGTGTCGGAATAGATAGTCAAGCGAGTAGAAACAGAAAGCAAAATAAATAAAGGATAGAGATGAGAAGTTAAAAGATTGAAAGAAAAGGAGAAAGTAAAGAAAAGAAAGATTAGGAGAGATCTACCTATCTCGTTTTTTTTTTTGCCCATCCGTCATCCGGTTCTAAACCATTTAATTTCTTTTTTTTTTTTTTTTTTTTAATTTTTTTTATTATAGAAACAATATATACAGAGTACACTCTTATGCGGCATAAAAAATTATATAATATACAAAATTATATAATATTGATTATCAATTGATACTGTTTGTGTTATTTGTAATGTTATCCATTATACATTTCCTGGTTATTTATTTTGTATAATTGGGAGTGTATGTAGTATATTCCTAAAATAAGCAATATACTCATACTTCTCATACCATACATATTTCTTCTAATTACCAAATACAAATCCCCCCTAATATAACTACATAATAACCAATCTTAACCAAACTTCTATGATATTCATGATATTTTCATAATATTAAGAGTGTTTATATTATTATTAACTTTATATTTCAAAATTATTATATAGTTGAAAATGCGCAATTTTATATAATTACAAATTTAAGACATCTATAATATTTTCATACAACTAATAATATGTATATTCATACTAATATTAAGAATATATATAATATGTTTCTATACTTTTTTTCCTTCTTAAAGATAGAAAGATAGAGATAGAAAGTAGAAAATAGAAAAGAAAATGTGAAAAGTTTGGTGGAGATTAAAATATTACTCAATAATCCGTTCTTGGAGATACATTCATGATTTATTATATGTATTTCTTCATCCATTCAGATATTCAGGCCTCAGTCAAGTCCCCGCGTCGAACCATTATGACCCTGTAAATATTTAATGTATGGAGACCAAATCCCTTTGAAGAGATCTAACCTATCCATAAGGACAAGTCTCAATCTCTCCAAGTGAAGTGTCTCCGACATTTCTGTATTCCACATTTTAATTGTTGGGGATGCAGGGCCTTTCCAAAATTTTAGTATTAATTTTTTCCCAATTATTAGAGAATAGTCGATAAAAATTCTTTGATTCCTTGTAATTATTTGTTCCGTTTCAGGTATTCCAAGTATTATTAACTTTGGATCAGGAATCATAGTAATATTAACAACATTCGAGATTATCTTAAATATTTCGTTCCAATATTCTACAATCTTCGTACAATTAGTGAATGAATGTGACAAATTTGCTTCTGAGATTTGACATTTATCACATATAGGCGATAATTTTGGAAATATATTATGTAATTTAGATTTGGAGTAATTTAATCTATGTAAAATTTTAAACTGTATAAGGGCATGTTTAGCATTTAACGAGCAGTAATGTATGTGTTGTAAGCTTTCTTCCATATTTCTGGGCTTATTATTTGACCTAATTCATTTTCCCAAAGCTGTCTGTGTGTTTCCGATGATGGAATATCACTTTCCAACAAAATATTGTAAATATATGATATCATTTTTTCTGTATTTGGATGTTTATTCAAGCATTCATCTAAAAATTTCACTCTTTCTATTTCTGAATTCTTGTGTATTTGCAGAGATATAGTTTCTGATTTGTAAATATCTAAAATATTCATTATTATGAAGCCTGTAAGCTTGTTGTAACTCTTGAAATGAAAGAAAAAAATTTTCCTTATAAAGATCCCCTATATTTAAAATTCCTTTATTTTTCCATTGTATAAAAGCCTTATCCATCGTTGAGGGTTTAAACGTAAAATTGTTGGCAATAGTAAGACCTAACGGTATAAATTTTAGTTTTAATGTTTTCTTTATTTGTTTCCAAATACGGATTCCGCTTTCTATTATCGAGTTTTCACTATAAATTTTCTTAGGTACATTAATATTAGCAAATATCATAGAACTAATTTCAAATGGAAAACAGTCTTCTCTTTCCATTTTTAACCAGTTTGGTTTATTATCTGTTTCTTCTAACCAAAAGTTCATATTTTTAATATTAACTGCCCAATAATAAAACATAAAATTTGGTAATGCTAATCCCCCGTTTATTTTAGCTTTACATAAGTGTTTTTTATTTATTCTATGGTTCTTATAATCCCAGATAAAGTTAGTGACTAGAGAGTCTACTTTTTAAAAAAAAAATTTTGGGAGATATATCGGGATTGATTGAAATAAATATAATAATTGTGGGAGAAAAATCATTTTAATTAAACCATTTAATTTCTAAGGTTATGTTATGTTGCACCATATGCTTGTAAAAAGTTGATAAAAGGAGACCAAATCTTTAAGAATAGGTCTACTTTGCCTAGTAGGAGGAATCTCATTTCTTCAAGATCTAGCGTTTCAGAGATACTTGAAATCCACATTTTGAATGTTGGCGTAGGTGCGTTTTTTTTAGATTTGAGTATAAGTTTTTTTGCTGTTATTAGACCGTAATTAACAAAAGCTTCTTGGAATATAGTTAGTTTACTTCCCTCTTCCATTGATCCAAAGATAATCTGTTCCTTATTGTGGTTCAATTTTGTGTTAAATAGTTTTGTAAAAATTCCAAAAATATCATTCCAAAATTTATACAGTTTTGTACAAGAGACAAAGGAATGTGCTATAGTGGCATTTTGAGTTAGACATTTGTCGCAGATGGGGGAAACATTTGAAAATATTTTATTCAGTCTAGTTTTCGAATAATATAATCTATGTAAAATTTTAAATTGAATTAGGTTGTGTCTTACATTCATTGAGTATTTGTTTACATATAATAATTTTTTATCCCATCTATCGTTCGGAATTTTTATCAATAACTCTTGTTCCCAGTCCCTTCTAATTGCCTCTGTCATTGGTGTTTCTATATTTAGAATTATATTATATAAGTAAGATATTAAATTGCTTGATTCTGCCTTTCTATACATTCATTCCTCAAATAAAGTTGACGTTTGATATCCTTGTATATACTTTTTCAAATAATCTTGAATTTCAAGGTATTTGAAATATTGATTACTTTTCTAATTATATTTTAGTTGTAATTGTGGGAATGATAAAAAAATATCCCATTTCATACATATCTCCCATCGTTTTGATTCCTTATCTTTCCCAATGGATGAACGTTTTATCAATAATGGATGGTTTGAATGAAGGTTATTAGCTATTGGAGAAAGAAGCGATAATTTCCTTAATTTTAAAGTTAGTTTTATTTGTTTCCAAATTCGTATTTTACTATGAATAATTGGATTCTTCTTATATATTATATTGTTCAGTTGTATCGGGGAAAGAAGGATCGCTCCTATATTATAAGGGGAACAATCCTCTTTCTCCATTCTTATCCAACCAACCAGTAGATTATATTTTTAATATTCACTGCCCAATAATAATACAATAAGTTAGGGAGTGTCAGCCCCCCTGATTCTTTCGATTTACACAAGTGTTTGTTTTTAATTCTGTGTGATTTATAATCCCATACGAAATTTATAATATCAGAATCTAGTTTTTTAAAGAATTTTTTAGGTAAGTATATTAGTATTGATTGAAATAGGTACAATATTTGTGGTAAGAAGATCATTTTTAACACGTTTATTCTGCCTATAAAATACATCGGCAGTGTTTTCCAAAATGTAATCAACCCATTTAATTTAGTTAATAAAGGCATATAGTTAAGTAATGATTTTTAGTTCCTAGTCATTTGAATGTCCAAATACTTAAATTTTTCTGTTGTAATTTTAGAATCAAATACACAGGACTAGATGTTAAGAAGTTTGTGCAGTAGGTGGGGAGCATTTCACGACATTCATTGATTGCTGAGAGTGGGTGGACGCTCAACATCAGGGGGGGGGGCCTGGGGGGGGGGGGGGGCTGGGGGGGACTCCTGGGTAACCTTCAGGACAGCTGGGCACAGGACACATCATCAGTAGTGTTTGCATCACTGGGTGTTTCGGCCTCGGCCCGCTGCAGGATGATCAGTCAGCGTGTGTCCCGTGTCAAACTGCCTCAAAGATTCACCGTGACGCATTTGGGGCCCTGCATGGGTCTTTCCGCTTGAGCCAAATCCAACAGCTGCTTCTTTCAGCCGCGTCTGATGATCTTATGGTCTTCTGCAGAGCCTGACCATGGATTCCAAGCTCCTTCAGCGTCTGATGGTAGATGACGCAACAAATCCTCTGCATCCCACTTCAACTGGATAATTGATGTCCAGCCACGCTGCCTTGCCTCTGCTGCAAGCTCTGTGTAGCGCAGCTTCTTACGCTCATAGGCCTCCACAACAGAGTTCTCCCATGGAACTGTGAGCTCTATGATGTAAGCAGTCTTCTGTGAAAGGGACCAGAACACCAAATCTGGCCTGAGGTTGGTCGAAGCAATTTCAGGTGGAAAGATTAGTTGTCGCCGATGTCCGCCAGCATCCTCCAGTCACGGGCCCTGCATAGGTTTCCTTCTTCTGATCTAGTGGAAGGATGTTTCGGTGTTTTCTGTCCTTCTCGGACAAAGGTTGTCGCCCTTAAGTGGGAGGGGTTGCTTGCTCTCGGAGGCAAGGAGTTGGTCGCACACAGCCTGTTCTCAAGGGCTGTTGCCAGGCTTTTTAATACCTGATTATGCCTCCACGTGTATCTCCCTTGCGTGAGGCTGGTCTTGCAGCCTACCATGATGTGTTTGAGGGTAGTTGGGCAGAGGGCACAGGTTGGATCCTCGCCGTACCACTGATTGAGGTTCTTTGGTGATGGAAGGACGTCGTATGTCGCTCTGATGATGAAGCTGATCTTGCTTGATTCCATTTCCCATAGTTCTTTCCAGCTGATCTTCCTCTGCTCCACACCTTCCCACTGCATCCATTGCCCCTGTTTGGCAAGCGAGACCGCCTTTGCACTTCTTGCGGCCTCCTCCTGTCGCCGCACCTCCTCAACCACCAATATCCTCATGTTGTGGCCTTTCGCCAAGTTGGTTTACTTGTCGTAAGGCCAAAGCCTCCTCTTCCCTGCTGCACTTGCCCCACGACGTCTTTGTGCCTCAGGGCTGATGAAGCTTGCTGTACTGCATCAGATGGTGTCCACTTCCGCCGGTTACTAGGGGCGGCGCAACAGCACTGATGGTCTTGTCTCTAGAGTCCCTCAGTGTCATCTGGAGTCTTACTTTGGAACACTTGTATTCCTCTGTTAGACCCAGACCCTTTGCATAGAGGCCGATGTTAGTTTTAAAAGGGAATTTCAACAAATGTGTCGACTCTGAGGTTTTATCGTCATAATTTCGCTTTTGTTCCAATTCATTCTATATCCTGAAAAATAAATAAATTTAATATATTTGGTATGCTAATTTGCGAATTTGTAATATATAATAATATGTCGTCTGCATATAATGTATTTTATTATTTGTGTGTTTGGTAATATATCCATGAATATTCGGATGACTTCTTATACTTTCAGCTAAAGGCTCTATCACTAGTGCAAATAGCAGAGGCGATAACGCGCACCCCTGCCTATTGCCCCTTGCAAATTGGAATTTTGGGGATAATATATTATTAGTCAGTATTCTAGCCGTTGGCTTATCATATAATAATTTTACCCATGAAATAAAATTGTCTCCCGTGTTAAATTTTTCCAATACTTTGAATAAATATTGCCAATCTACTTGATCGAAAGCTTTTTCTGCATCCAATTAAATAATTGCTAGTTTTTCTTCAGTATTATGTGAGTACATTATATTAGACAGCTGTCTCAAATTGTTAAATGAGTATCTCTTTTGGTATAAACCCTGTTTGGTCCGGCTTTATTATTTACTCAATCTTCTCGCTGGGGTCTTTGCTAATATTTTTTGGTCTGTATTTAGGAGTGCGATAGCTCTATATGAGCCTGGGTCTTCTAGATCTTTATCCTTTTTTGGTATAAGTGTAATAGTTGACTCAGTTAGTGTGTCTGGTAGTTTATTTTCTTTAAAAGCGTATATATATAAATCTTGCAACCGTGGAGAAATTATCTCGTAGAATCTTTCATAGAATTCATTACTAAAGCCATCTGGTCCTGGCGTTTTGCCATTCTTCAGTGAATTTATTGTTTCTTCTATTTCCTGTAGTGTAATCTGAGCTCCCAATCCCTCTTGTTCCACCATATTTAATTTCGGAAGATTAAAATTGTCTAAGAAATTTGGAATTTGAGTATTATTTGCAGAGGTTTTCAATGTATATAAGTTTTGATTAAATTGAGCAAATCTTTTATTAATATCTGTAGGTAGTGTTAGTAATTCCCCTTTGTCTGATTTAATTTTAGTAATTGTATTTTCGGTTTCCCGTTTTTTTCAGTTGGCGTACTAGGAGTTTATGAGGTTTATCACCAAATTCAAATTTTTCTTGTTTTATAATTTGAAATAATCTTATTATTCTGGCCGATAAAATTTAATTTAACTTATATTGTAGTATTGTTATCTTATTATGTTTATCTATAGTTGGTTCTTTGGCATTTTCTAAATCTGGTTGTCTAATTTATTGTTCTAACTGCAATTGTTCAGTAATATTATTTTTATTTTGGAAAGCTTGATATAGAAACATAGAAATTAGGTGCAGGAGTAGGCCATTCAGCCCTTCGAGCCTGCACCGCCATTCAATATGATCATGGCTGATCAAATTGAGATTATAATATGAGATTATAGTTCCTCTAATAAATGCCTTAAAAGTTTCCCATAATGAAGAGGGTGAAATATCTGGTGTCACATTTGTCTCAAAGAAGAATATCATCTGCTCTTTTAAATATGTACAACCTTGTGAGTTGTTTAAGATTTGGGGGTTAAACCTCCAAAACTAATTTTTATCAGGCATTCCTTCTAATTTTAAAGAAAAAGTTATGGGGGAAAGATCAGAAATAATACTATTATGATATTTAGAATTATATGTATATGGAATTGATTTTGTGTCCACTAAGAAATAATCTATACGTGAATATGTTTTATGTACTGTTGAATAAAATGATTATTCCCTACCTACTGGGTTAGCGATCCTCCATACATCTGTTGTATTAGTATTTTTCATGTATGTATTTAGGAGTTCACTAGTTTTAGATTTTACGTTAGTCCATTTTTGTTTTGCTGATTTATCCAAATATGGATCTAAAACACAATTCAAATCTCCCCCTATAATCACATTTTGATGATTAAGTTCTGAAATTATATCCAAAATTTTACTAAAGAATTGTGGGTTGTCAAAGTTAGGAGCATAAATATTTATCAAGGTAAGTGGAGTAGAATAAATTTCTCCCGTGACTATGACGTACCTCCCCTCTTTATCTGCTATTGTATTCTTTAATTTAAATGGTATACCTTTGTGAATGATAATAGCCGTACCTCTCAATTTAGAAGTAAATGAAGAGTAGTATGTTTGCCCAATCCAATTTGGCTTCAGTCTTATCTGTGTTTGATATTTCAGATGCGTCTCTTGTAAAAAAAATGATGTCAATCTTTAAGGCTTTTAATTGGGCATTTGTTTACATATAATAATTTTTTATCCCATCTATCGTTCGGAATTTTTATTAATAACTCTTGTTCCCAGTCTCTAAATATAGAAACACCAGCGACAGAATTACCTCTGTCATTGGTGTTTCTATATTTAGAATTATATTACATAAGTAAGATATTAAATTGCTTGATTCTGCCTTTCTATTCATTCCTTCCTCCAATAGATCTGGGATTATAGTTTTTTATCCTTGTACATACTTTTTCAAATAATCTTGAATTTGAATGTATTTGAAATATTGATTACTTTTCAAATTATATTTTAGTTGTAGTTGTTGGAATGATAAAAAAAATTCCCATTTATACATATCTCCCATCGTTTTAATTCCTATTCTTTCCCAATGGATAAACGTTTTATCAATAATGGATGGTTTGAATGAGGGATTATAAGCTATTGGAGAAAGAAGCGATAATTTCCTTAATTTTAAAGTTAATTTTATTTGTTTCCAAATTCGTATTATACTATGAATAATTGGATTCTTCTTGTATATTACATTGTTCAGTTGTATCGGGAAAGAAGGATCGCTCCTATATTATAGGGGGAACCATCCTCTTTCCCCATTCTTATCCAATCTACCTGTTGGGCAGAACTGTACAACCAGTAGATTATATTTTTAATATTCACTGCCCAATAATAATACAACAGGTTAGTGAGTGTCAGTCCCCCTGATTCCTTAGATTTACACGTGTTTTTTTTTTTTTAATTCTGTGTGATTTATAATCCCATATGAAGTTTATAATATCAGAATCGACTTTTTTGAAGAATTTTTTAGGTAAGTATATTGGTATTGATTGAAATAGGTACAATATTTGTGGTAGGAAGATCATTTTTATCGCGTTTATTCTGCCTATTAAAGACATCGGCAGTGTCTTCCAAAATTTAATCAACCCATTTAATTTAGTTAATAAAGGCATATAGTTTGCGTTGAGTAATGATTTATAGTTCCTAGTAATTTGGATGCCCAAATACTTAAATTTTTCTGTTGTAATTCTAAAAGGGAATTTCAACAGATAGAAACATAGAAACATAGAAACATAGAAATTAGGTGCAGGAGTAGGCCATTCAGCCCTTCGAGCCTGCACCGCCATTCAATATGATCATGGCTGATCTTCCAACTCAGTATCCCGTACCTGCCTTCTCTCCATACCCTCTGATCCCCTTAGCCACAAGGGCCACATCCAACTCACTCTTAAATATAGCCAATGAACTGGCCTCAACTACCCTCTGTGGCAGAGAGTTCCAGAGACTCACCACTCTCTGTGTGAAAAAAGTCTTTCTCATCTCGGTCTTAAAGGATTTCCCCCTTATCCTTAAGCTGTGACCCCTTGTCCTGGACTTCCCCAACATCGGGAACAATCTTCCTGCATCTAGCCTGTCCAACCCCTTAAGAATTTTGTAAGTAATTCTTTTGTAAGATGTGTCGACTCTTGAGGTTTTATCGTCATAATTTCGCTTTTGGTCCAATTTATTCTATATCCTGAAAAAGAACCAAATTCCTCTATTAAATTTAGTAAATTTGGTATGCTAATTTGCGAATTTGTAATATATAATAATTTGTCGTCTGCATATAATGAAATTTTATTATTTCAGTGTTTGGTAATATACCCATGAATATTCGATGGCTTCATATACTTTCAGCTAAAGGCTCTATCACTAGTGCAAATAGCAGGGACGTTAACAGTTCTGTCCAT